>JAHRHZ010000289.1:1400194-1451877 GCA_024137785.1 Ginglymostoma cirratum | reverse complement strand
TTCTTCAGAAATGAAGAAGAGTCTAGGCCTGAAACGTCAGCCTTCCTACTCCTCTGATGCTGCCTGGCCTGCTGTGTTCATCCAGCTCTACACCTTGTTATCTCAGATTCTCCAGCATCTGCAGTTCCTACTATCTCTGAAGTTCCAGAACTGCCCTGCTAACAGCATCCTATGTACCTACAATACCTGGATTGCAACAGTTGCAGAAGGAGGTTCATCACAACATTCTCAAGAGCAATTAGCAATGGCTGGCAAATAATGTCCTGACCAGCAATGCCTTCATCAGTGGGAGGATTAAAAAGTCACCTTGAAATTACATAGTTATCCCAATTGGAAATCTTGAGTGTAATCTTCTCATCCTGGAACATTCCTGGTGCAGAAACCATTCACACATCACAAACCTGATGGTGTCTGAGTCCCTGCATTATCCTTCCAAAGGCAGTCAATTAAGTTACTTTGTGATGCTGCAAGGGCTGCAAAGGAAGGAGGAACAATTGGTGTACTTGTGGTTGTGGTGACTCGCAGCCCCACAGGGTGAGGTGGATACTAGCCACACGGGGAGAGGTAGCATGCTGCCGACATACAAAGAAGTCTACACGGGCACCGCTTGATGTGGGCAATTGCGAAAAATTCAAAATTGTGATAAAAATACTCAAGATCAATCTCAGGCCATCATTGTGGAAGTCTGAGGGGACTCCATTGTAGGATGACCCGGAGTCATAATCAGCATATGGGCCATTTGACACTCTTGGCTATGGGGATGTAATTTAAGGAGATCTTACTGATTGCCGCAGCCTGCTGATGGAAGGCACCTCCAATACCTCACAGACTTTGACCTGAATTTCCTGACAGCATAGCTAAGTGGGCACCTGACCGCTTCTAATTGGCTGGTGGGCAGGTAGTGGGTTTGATTCTGTCTCCAGCAAGAACATTCAGAGGTAAGGACATATCAAGTTGTCTTCTTGATACTAAATTTTCAAAACTTCCCTACCCTACTGATTTTAAAGCTGCTTCTACATGCCTTTGTTGAAATTGTCACTAGCAGTATCTAGCAACAAATATTTAGTTTACTTCAATTATAGTTTAATATTCCTCATTGGCTCTGAAATTGCATCAACAACAATTCTTTATCTTAGCAAGCTCTAATCACTACAGGTTTTCTTGGTAAGTTTCATTATTTAGCCAAATAGATGGTATTCTCCATTAATAAGATGTCGCCATTGAGGCAAAAAGACATTCTATCTACCACAGAAATGAATACTGTGGTGTATGAATTTCAGCGCCAGTCTGATGCCAGATATGTCAGCTGTAAATCCTAATGACTGGCAGATTATATCAAACAGCCCAAACTTATGGCAGTTCGTAACAGGCAGAACACTAGCTGCATCCAATTTGTCTGTGCTTGCAAAACTCAGAAATTAGTGCCCAATGTTTAATGTAAATCTGAAATTGGGCATCACTTTTATAGCAATACAGGGTTTGCTAAGAATGACACTGTATACGATTATCAGCCGGGTTTGCAATATGGTTCATGTAAACTTTCTAAAAGCTGCATATATTTATATGTATAGGCTTTAGGCATCTGAATTAAACAAAAGCTTTGGGAACATTGTTCTCTGATGTATTCCCCATGTTGCGTCTTAATCAATCAGAATCCATTTGTTGTCTATCACCACTCTGTTTTTCATGTAGTATAAATTATTGCTTGCTGCAAAGTTTTGTATTCTTGCATCTGTCATGATGAGTTCAGGACCAAATGTTTTGACAGCTTGTTCTTTTTTCAGCAATATTTAAGTTCTCCACTACTAAGAGAGTATTATTCAAATGTTCAGGTGGAGGATACGTAGCAACTTGAAAACCATATACTTGTTTTACTATAAAGAATAGTTTTATTGCATAGTTTTTTGCAAATTGTATCTTGTCACATGTTCTTATTTACCTTTTAAAGTCACAAATATTTGGCTGGTAAGCTAGATAACATTTAAGTCTAATCAATATTAATATATTAATATTAATACTAAACCAAAATAAGCATTGATAGTAAAGTTGTACACCTTTTGTAAGTTACATAAAGGTCTGTCAGTCCTTTCAGGGTTAACAGATGTTCATTTTTAAAATTTGAAAGCTACAAAATCTAGCAGTCTCTGGGCGATGTACTACAGAACCTTTTGAAAAGGATGAGTATTTTAATCTTCAGTTTTTCATTTGCATGGCTATAAATAATCACAGCTGTATCCATTATTCAAACTGATGAAATTAAAGTTGGCATGAATTTAGAGCCAAATTCTCCTAGCCTTTTCCAGTAACAAGTTATGGTCCTGAGGTTAAATATAACATCTCTGTAGTTGTTGATTAGAATGATTCAGCATTAACATCAAGCTGTGTGCTGTGAATTACATCCCAAACAAATGCTAATCTCTTACCAAAAGCAGAAAGAATTTTGAATTGTTATGTCACTTATTGAAAGTGAAGATAAACATTTCAGGGCTTCCAGTATAATAGCAGATTGTCCCAATAGTAGCAAGAATTTGTTAGGACTGTTGAATGTTCTCTTGGCAAAAACATGCAATTATTAAAGGAGGAAAGAAGATGACTTTCGTTTGTTTTTGAATTTCAAAAGATCCAGAAATATCCAATAAGAGAATTAATTTTTTGATTAATGGCCATGAGCACCGGAATTAGGAAATTATGTAGGATGTCATATTAGCAGGATGTTTTTATTTGATTCTATATATCATCTTAAACCAAGCCAAAGCCCATATTTTCCACCCATTCAGAATGGGCTCATGTTGTGCCTTTCTGGAGTGGTCAGGGGATCTTTACCTTCAATTGAGGTTTCTAAAGGCGTGAACGCATTTCTTGTCCTTTTTTGTACTTTTCACGCCACTAGTACTGGCTTAGTACAGGAATGTGCTGATATTTATTTTTGATTTCTTTTCTCAGAATTGCTTTAATTTGTTTTCTTTTTTATTTTTGGCATTTTCTTTCCAAAATATGCAGAGAATATTTAAGTTGAAACTGAAAGATGCAAAAGTATTCAAAATCGCTAAAGCTAATTATGATTGAAGTAATTTTTTAATGTTTATTCATGGGATGTGGGCTTCACTGGTAAAACAGCATTTACTGCTCATCCATAATTGTTCCTTGCCTTGCTGTACCACTTCAGAAGACAGTTAAGAGTCAACCACATCATTTTGGGTCTGCAGTCACATGTAGGCCAGACCAGGTAGAGATAACAGATTTCCTTTCCTGAAAGACATTAGTGAAACTAACTAGGTTTTAATTATCATTATTGCATGGTCACCATTAGGCTAGCATTTGTTCCAGATTTCTGTTAATTTCACATTTCACCATCGACCATGATCAGATTGGAGCCTATAACCCCAGAACATGGAAGTAAAACTAAAACTTGGGTTTTTGTTTAAAAATAAGGGGTCACATCTTTAAGACAAAAATGAGGAAACATTATTTTTCTCAGAGTTCACTTCCTCAGAATGCAGTAGATGCAGAATCTTTAAATAGATCTTAAGGCAGAGATGGATAGATTCTTGCCTACCAAGGGAATGAAAGACTATCAGGGGATATGCAGAAATGTAGAGTTTAGGTAAAAATTAGATCAGCATTGACCTTATTGAATGGCAGAGCAAGCTTGAAGGGCTGCGTGGCCTACTCTTGTTCCTTGTTCATATGTTCTGTTAGTGACTGGATCCCTGTATCATTTAATCACCACCTCCTGATAGTAAATCATCAGAACAAGGGGAGTTAACAGACCAATGTACGAAGGACCTCATATTGATGAGAACTGGAAAATTTCAAGGTATCAAAGTACAAGCTGCAAAGCCCACAGTTGCCAAATTAACTTAAGACTCATGATTGGAATGATTTTAAAGTGAAAATACAGCCGTTTAAAAATAAAAATGCGGAATCAGGCATCCCAGAAGGCTCAGTAGTCACCAGAGCTATGCTTCTTATGCATAAAAACAAAGTACTGAGAGCACCAGAAAATTGAAAAAGAAACAGAAACAGAAAAAAAGAGTCATTTCAGACTCAAAATGTTAACTTGTTTCTCCCTCACACAGCTTCTGCTGGACCATGCCTAGTGCGTCCAGTACTTTCAGTCTTTATTTAATACTTATTAAACTATATTATGCCACCACTTATATCTACAAGCCTGTGTACTCCTGTTAACAATGACTAAGGACTGCCACTGCAGGGTCTGGACCAGGATGAAGCTGGATACAGAGTGTACCATCTGCTGCAGGAAGATCCACCGCCAAATTTATTTTGTTCTCACTCTGGCTATGTTAAAACTTTAAACAGCTTTCTGACTATTATTGATTCATGTAAATATAATTGGTACCATGATTAATGATTGTATGCAGTCCTAAATTATAACGTCCAGATTAGTAAAATGAATGCTGCAGTTAACCTTTCGAAATGCAATGAGATCCAGGATGCAGAGAGTTGAGCCTGTAAGATACAGGTAGTGGGATTATGGTATGCAGGCAGTGGAGATTCTGTGATGTACACAGTCTAAGCTGCAAGATATATGTTGTTGAGGCTGTGGAATGTTGCGCTAAATATTTATTAATTGAGTATTTAATTGTATGCAGGTTTTGAGCATTAGCTGGAGAATCACGTCTGCGCTTCCTTAGAGAAACAGTCAGAAACTGTTCTTGTCAGTTCTGAATGAAAGAAATTGTAATGCTTTTCTTTGTGAATAAAAAACTGTAAAATGTGTAAAGTGCTTCAATGCTATATCTTACTGCCTGGATATCAAAAATATAGCAGACTGAGGATGTGAGATGCAGAGAGTTAATTTTTGATAATGAAACAGACTGGTATTGCTAAACATGAAAGAAATCATCTTTCATCCTTGTCACTACCATGTCTGGTCTTGCTGATGATGTTAATTATCTGAAAAAAATCCACTCATTTCCGTTCAAGAGAATCTGTCTCGAAGACAAAAAGCTAGCACAAAAGTGCTTTATGCCTCATGCATTCTTATTGCTGATCCCTGGAGCTTTTTAATTATAAGAGACTTGCAAATAGTTTGCAGTCACATATCCACCATCTGCCGAAGACATTGATGTGTGATTTCAGAAGCTAAATACGGAGGAGAAGATGAAAATTCCAAAAGGAAAGGAAACAAAATATTGCAAAACCATTAAAATACATTAATATTATTTATTCACATTATTTATAATTAATTCTTATGTTTTGGTTGATAAACCTTTTCGATAATTCAAGGCTAATGCACTTATAATTTTTGTGGAGAGGGTGATTAGAGCAAGTTTAACATTTCTAATAATGTTAAAAGAAAATACATGGCATTGTAGGTTGAACATTCCCAGCCCTGTGTGATGTTGGTAATAGTGAATCAGTTGGAAAAATAAGATGTGATAGAAATATTGAGATTTTTGATGTCAAAAAACAAGTCTAATTTTCAGCCAATATTTTGATCAGTGAGATGAGACTCTCCCAAGCATGAGCAGAGGGACCTATTGCATGCATTTACATCTCATAAGGACCTGATTTCACCTCACTTATTTGCAAATTCCTACTCTCCCATGAGCTGGAGGGAAGCTCAATAGCAACAATTCCCAACAAGAAAGACAGAGGAGGCAGCTGGTGGCTCCAGCTTGCTCTCCTATCCTGGCCAGTAATCCCCCACATCTCAGTGGGCAGTGACCACCTGCATCCACCCTCAACCATGGAGGCTGAACATGCCCCATTGTGTCTTCATGGCACATTTTGGATTAACTTGGAATTCATTTCAGTGCTTAAATGATGCACTTTAGAACACACTAACACATTATGTTGAAATACTTCGACCAAGCTGTTTGGCATTCAGGAGCAGACATTTATCTCATACAATTTGTCTAGCTGTCACCTTAAGCTTGCTTTAATACTTCTAAGTTGTTTGCCGAAAGTCAGATCTTATAATCACTTCTAGTTACGTAATAGCCATCACTATTACTTTTAATGTCCATTACCTAAATGCTCAAAGTCATCTTTTTTCCCAAAAGCAAAGAACATGAAAAAGTGAGCCTTGATTTTAAGTAAATCATTTATTCCCTCTTCAAGTTGTTATTAATACAAAAGTAAGATGCTGCAAATGCATGAAATCTGAAATGAAGACATGAACTGCTAGAAGTACCAAGAAGATTGAGCAGCATCTGTGGAAATATAAGTTTATTTTATTTTAAAATATAACTTCACTTTTGATTCGTTATTGTCACATGTACCTAGGTACAGTGAAAAGTTGTGTTTTGCATGCAGTACAGGCAGATCAGACCATACAGCGATCACAGAGTGATAGAAGAGAGCAATGAATATGAAGTTATGGCTGCAAAGAAGGTGCACAAAAAGCAAGATCGAATTAGATTTGAAATTTTCTACCTTTTCTTTCTTTGTCACTACATGTTGCATCTTATACAAACACAAGAACAAGGAACAAAAGTAGGCCACTTGGCCCTTAAATCTTGTTCCACTACTCAATAAGATCATATCTGAGATAACAAGGTGTGGAGCTGGATGAACACAGCAGGCCAAGCAGCATCATAGGAGCAGGAAAGCATGACATTTTGGGCCGAGACCCTTCATCAGAAATGGGGGAGGGGAAGAGGGTTCTGAAATAAATAGGGAGAGAGGGGGAGGCGGGTAGAAGATGGATAGAGGAGAAGATAGGTGGAGACGAGACAGACAAGTCAAAGAGGCGGGGATGGAGCCAGTAAAGGTGAGTGTAGGTGGGGAGGTAGGGAGGAGATAGGTCAGTCCAGGGAGGACGGACAGGTCAAGGAGGCGGGATGAGGTTAGTAGATAGGAGATGGGGGAGCGGCTTGAGGTGGGAGGAGGGGATAGGTGAGAGGAAGAACAGGTTAGGGAGGTGGAGATGAGCTGGGCTGGTTTTGGGATGCGGTTGGGGGAGGGGAGATTTTGAAGCTTGTGCAATCCACATTGACACCATTGGGCTGCAGGGTTCCCAGGCTGAATATGATTTGCTGTTCCTGCAGCCTTCAGATGGCATCATTGTGGCATTGCAGGAGGCCCAGGATGGGCACGTCGTCTGTGGAATGGGAGGGGGAGTTGAAATGGTTTGCGACTGGGAGGTGCAATTGTTTATTGCGAACTGAGTGCAGGTGTTCTGCAAAGCGGTCCCCAAGCCTCCGCTTGGTTTCCCCGATATAGAGGAGGCCACAACGGGTACAGCGGATGCAGTATACCACATTGGCAGATGTGCAGGTGAACATCTGCTTGATGTGGAAAGTCTTCTTGGGGCCTGGGATTGGGGTGAGGGAGGAGGTGTGGGGGCAGATGTAGCACTTCCTGCGGTTGCAGGGAAAAGTGCCGGGTGTGGTGGGGCTGGAGGGGAGTGTGGAGTTGACAAGGGAGTCATGGAGAGAGTGGTCCCTCCGCAAAGCAGACAAGGGTGGGCAGGGAAAAATATCTTTGGTGGTGGGGTTGGACTGCAGATGGCGGAAGTGTCAGAGGATGATGCGTTGGATCCGAAGGTTGGTGGGGTGGTACGTGAGGACAAGGGGGATTCATTTTTTGGTTGTTAGTGCGGGGACGGGGTGTGAGGGATGAGTTGCAGGAAATGCGGGAGACACGGTCGAGGGCGTTCTCGACCATTGACAGGGGGAAGTTGCAGGCCTTGAAGAATGAGGACATCTGAGATGTATGGGAGTGGAATGCCTCATCCTGGTAGCAGATGCGGTGGAGGTGAAGGAATTGGGAATAGGGGATGGCATTTTTGCAGGAAGGTGGGTGGGAGGAGGTGTATACCAGGTAGCTGTGGGAGTCGGTGGGCTTGAAATGGATATCGGTTTCTAGGTGGTTACCCGAGATGGAGATAGAGAGGTCCAGGAAGGAGAGAGAGGTGTTAGAGATGGTCCAGGTGAACTTAAGGTTGGGGTGGAAGGTGTCGGTGAAGTGGATGAACTGTTCAAGCTCCTTGTGGGAGCATGAGTCAGCGCCGATACAGTCATCAATATAATGGAGGAAGAGGTGGGGTTTCGGACCAGTGTAGGTACGGAAGAGGGATTGTTCCACGTAACCTACAAAGAGGCAGGCATAGCTTGGTCCCATGCGGGTACTCATGGCCACCCCCTTTGTCTGTAGGAAGTGAGAGGAATTGAAAGATAAGTTGTTGAGGGTGAGGACAAGTTCGGCTAAGCGAATGAGGGTGTCAGTGGAGGGGGATTGGTCAGGTCTGCGGGACAGGAAGAAGCGGAGGGCCTTTAGGCCATCTGCATGGGGATTACAGGTGTATAGGGACTGGATGTCCATAGTAAAAATAAGGTGTTGGGGACCGGGGAATTGGAAGTTCTGGAGGAGGTGGAGGGTGTGGGCGGTGTCACGGATGGAGGTAGGGAGTTCTTGGACCAAGGGGGTGAAAATGGAGTCTATGTAGGTGGAGATGAGTTCGGTGGGGCAGGAGCAGGCGGAGACAATGTGTCGACCAGGGTATTCAGGTTTGTGGATTTTAGGAAGGAGATAGAAGGGGCGGTGTGGGTTTGGGGAACGATGAGGTTGGAGGAGGTGGGTGGGAGGTCATCTGAGTGATGAGGTTGTGGATGGTTTGGTGCTCGGGGGTGGGGTCTTGATCCGGGGGCGGTAGGAGGAGGTATCGGAGAGTTGGCGCCTGGCCTTAACGATGTAGAGGTCAATGCGCCATACTACAACTGCGCCACCCTTTTCCGCGGGTTTGATGGTGAGGTTGGGATTGGAGCGGCGGGACCGGAGGGCTGCACGTTCTGCAGTGGAGAGGTTGGAGTGTTTGAGAGGGGAAGAGAGGTTAAGGCGATTGATGTCTCGACGGCAGTTGGAGATGAAGAGGTCGAGGGAGGGTAGGAGGCCTAGGGGTGGTGTCCATGAGGAGGGCTTGTGTTGGAGCCGGGAGAAGGGGTCAGTCGAGGGTGGGTTAGATTCATGGTTGAAGAAGTAAGCGTGGAGGCGGGGGCGGCGGAAAAACTGCTCAATGTCCAAGCGTGAGTGGTATTCGTTGATCTGTGGGTAGAGGGGGACAAAGGTGAGTCCTTTACTGAGGACTGATGTTCGTCGTCAGTAAGGGGGAGGTTGTGGGGGATAGTGAAGACTAGGCAGGGCTCAGTGTTGCTGTCTCCTCTGGAGCTGCTGGCTGTGGAAGCAGTGGGCGGAGTGTTGTCGGTGTCGGCTGTGGGCGGAGTTGCGTCGGATTCGGTACTGGGCGGGGATGCGTCGGCGTCGGCGGTGGGTGGAGTTGCGTCGGCGTCGGTACTGGGCGTGGCTGCGTCGGCGTTGGTACTGGGCTGGGTTGCGACGGTGTCGGCGGTGGGCAGAGTTACATCGGCGTCGGCGGTGGGCGGAGTTGTGTCGGCGTCGGCGGTGGGTGGAGCAGCATCGGCGGAGGGCGGAGCAGGGTAGGCGGTGGCAGCAATGGTGATGGTAGTGTCTGTGGTTTTGGTCTTGGAGATGGAGGCGGTGGCTTCAGCAGCGATGGCGTTCGCTGTCCCGGAAGTGCTGTACCCGGCGGTGGCAGATGTGACATCATCTGTGGGTTCTCCAACAGCGGTCTCATGGCCAATGGCGGCGGGTACATTGTCGGGGAGGTCCTGGGTAGGGTTGGGGATTTGGGAGGTGGGGGAAGCCCGTTTTGGGTGGTGGGCACCAGTAGGTTTACTGTATTAAGGTTTTTAGTGTCCAATAAAGCTGAGTAGAATTGTGAGTTCAGGTTCAAATTTCCCGGTCCCCAACACCTCATTTTGACTATGGACGTCCAGGCCCTATACACCTGTATTCCCCATGCAGATGGCCTAAAGGCCCTCTGCTTCTTCCTGACCCGCAGACCTGACCAATCCCCCTCCACTGACACCCTCATTCGCTTAGCCGAATTCGTCCTCACCCTCAACAACTTCTCTTTCAATTCCTCTCACTTCCTACAGACAAAGGGGGTGGCCATGAGTACTCGCATGGGCCCAAGCCATGCCTGCCTCTTTGTAGGTTACGTGGAACAATCCCTCTTCCGTACCTACACTGGCCCGAAACCCCACCCCTTCCTCCGTTACATTGATGACTGTATCGGCGCTGCCTCGTGCTCCCACGAGGAGCTTGAACAGTTCATCCACTTCACAAACACCTTCTACCCCAACCTGAAGTTCACCTGGACCATCTCTAACACCTCTCTCTCCTTCCTGGACCTCTCTGTCTCCATCTCGGGTAACCACCGAGAAACTGATTTCCATTTCAAGCCCACCGACTCCCACAGCTACCTGGTATACACCTCCTCCCACCCACCTTCCTGCAAAAATGCCATCCCCTATTCCCAATTCCTTCGCCTCCGCTGCATCTGCTACCAGGATGAAGCATTCCACTCCCGTACATCTCAGATGTCCTCATTCTTCAAGGCCTGCATCTTCCCCCTGTCAGTGGTCGAGAACGCCCTCGACCGTGTCTCCCACATTTCCTGCAACTCATCCCTCACACCCCGTCCCCGCAATAACAACCAAAAAGAATCCCCCTCGTCCTCACGTACCACCCCACCAACCTTCGGATCCAACGCATCATCCTCTGACACTTCCACCATCTGCATTCCAACCCCACCACCAAAGATATTTTTCCCTGCCCACCCTTGTCTGCTTTGTGGAGGGACCACTCCCTCCCTGACTCCCTTGTCCACTCCACACTCCCCTCCAGCCCCACCACACCTGGCACTTTTCCCTGCAACCGCAGGAAGTGCTACATCTGCCCCCACACCTCCTCCCTCACCCCAATCCCAGGCCCCAAGAAGACTTTCCACATCAAGCAGATGTTCACCTGCACATCTGCCAATGTGGTATACTGCATCCGCTGTTCCCGTTGTGGCCTCCTCTATATCGGGGAAACCAAGCGGAGGCTTGGGGATCACTGTGCAGAACACCTGTGCTCAGTTCGCAACAAACAACTGCATGTCCCAGTCGCGAACCATTTCAACTCCCCCTCCCATTCCTCAGACGACGTGTCCATCCTGGGCCTCCTGCAATGCCACAATGATGCCATCTGAAGGCTGCAGGAACAGCAAATCATATTCAGCCTGGGAACCCTGCAGCCCAATGGTGTCAATGTGGATTGCACAAGCTTTAAAATCTCCCCTCCCCCTACCGCATCCCAAAACCAGCCCAGATCGTCCCCGCCTCCCTAACCTGTTCTTCCTCTCACCTATCCCCTCCTCCCACCTCAAGCCGCACCCTCATCTCCTATCTACTAACCTCATCCCACCCCCTTGACCTGTCCGTCCTCCCTGGACTGACCTATCTCCTCCCTACTCCCCCCCGCACCCCACCCCCACCCCCACCTACGCTCACCTTTACTGGCTCCATCCCCAACTCTTTGACTTGTCTGTCTCCTCTCAACCTATCTTCTTCTCTATCCATCTTCTATCTGCCTCCCCTCTCTCCCTATTTATTTCAGAACCCTTTTCCCCTCCCCCATTTCTGATGAAGGGTCTAGGCCCGAAACGTCAAGCTTTCCTGCCCCTATGATGCTGCTTGGCCTGCTGTGTTCATCCAGCTCCACACCTTGTCTCGGATTCTCCAGCATCTGCAGTACCTATTATCTCAAGATCATATCTGAACTGTTTTTAACCTCAAATCCACATTCCTGCATATTCCTGAAAATCTTTCATCCTTTCATTAACCGAGTATCTATTTACCTCTGTGATAAAAATAGATCAAGATTCTGCACCACTGCCTTTTGAGTAAAGTAATTCCAAAGACTCACAACCCTCTGAGAAAGAAAAATAACGTTTCTTCATCTTTGGTTTAAAATGGTGACCCCTTATTTTTAAGATTTTTTTCTAGATTCTCTCACAAGAGGAAACATCATTTCAACATCCACCCACTCAATTCCCCTCAGGGTCTTATACATTGCAATTAAGTCATCTGTCACTCTTTCTAAACTCCAAGGAGTGCAAGCTTTTAGTTTAGCCTTTCCTTATAAGGCAATCCATTTATTCCAGGATTCAGATAGCTACTGTATAGTCATCCACACCTCATCTGGACACAACATATTGATTGATATGTCATCATGAAATCATTGCTCATTCCATGCATGAGAAATAATCAATTTGAAATTGTGCAGGACATTTTTCTATTTCTGTACATACAGTAGAGCTTAGGTTGAAATCAGAACTGGATTGTGTGAATTAATATATTTCTCATCCTGCATATTTCAGGCTAAAAAAGCTAGATATATGAAATAAAGTTCTAAAATAGGAACACACTTTTCCTCCCAACCTGTCTATGTGGGCATTCATCCTAGCAAGAAGTTCGAAGGTAGTTTAAAACTTCCATCATCTTGTGAATTTCTTTTGAAGTCGGCATCACTGTTGACAGCTCAATTATTGAAACTTACTGCAATAGTCTAAGATGTCCCTTGTTTTCATAATGTTAAACATTTCTTCCCCATGCCCTATTGCCCTATGATTAGTGTGACAATGATAATATAATACTCAATTAAAAGATATTCTTCTACTGGCAGCACTCTGGAGAAGTTGCCCTATGCGTTCCTCCTGACTGAATATTGTTCTTCGTGTGCAGAGACATATATGTACACAAATCAGATTAGGCGCTTGGGAAGGTTGAAAAGTAATTAACGGGGAACACAGGATCCTAGACTTTCTCAATATAGGTATATCATATCCAAGCAAGAAAGTTGTCGTGAATCTTTTGAAACACTGATACAGCTTCAACTGAGGTGTGCCTAAAGGAGTTGACATAGTGGGAAAGGTATTTAAATAGGTGGGGAGAAGATTCACCACACTTCCTCACCTTCACTGGAATTTACCTCTGAGTGCTAAGTCCAGCTACAGACCTTCCCATCCCACTGTTTATTTGGGCCATTGGGCCCAATTAATGATGACTTAAGGACCTCAACCCTCTCCTGCTGGGAATAACACAGCTCACCATGCCTGCCAACAAACCACTGCCTCTGAGTGAGTAAAAAAAATGCTGTCTGATTTTATCAGCTTTACGGTTGTGGTGAGCACACATTGGTGGCTGGAGAGTTTGATCAAAGGCATACAGTACCTAATGGTGGGCATGTAGCTAGGGCAGGGATGTGCTGCAGAAAGCATCTCCCTTGCCTTTACTTCCGGTTCTCCTTCCCTATCTTCCCCAAAAACCTCACCCTGCAAACCTTAACCCACAAATCACCAACCAGTGGCCTGGGTCCTTGGTCTCTGTATTTGTGTTCCTGACAGTAGGCACAACATTCTATGTGGCACTGATGGGTACAGGGACTTCCAACTTCTGATTGCTTGGCAGCTCCTGCCAGGAGGGGCTTTCACCCTTAGGGACTAGTTTAGAAGGGCCATAGATTGTGACAGTGTGGAAAGTTGGCAGCTGGATATCTGCATGCTCCCTTCTTTTTGACTTTGTGCCCCTTTATCAGCACTCAGTCACCCCATTCCTCACCTCCAACCAACAGGGAGACAACAAGCAAGTCATATCGTTTTACTTGTTGTGTACACTAGGTAAATACTAATGATGGTTATATAAAACAGCTAAATTGTCATCAATTGCCCAGTCAATTGGCAGGGAATCAAACCGCAGCGTTGCATCCCGGAACTTAAGGCTTGAAGTAGCAGGAAGGTGGTGAGGTTTGTGCATGCTATTATCACACCTCATTAAATGCCCTTCCTATCACTATTCCATCTCATTAAATGCCCTTCCCACCTTCAAATATACTATGAGAGCGGTCATAAAATTCCAGCCAAGGTAAGTGGCAAAAGAACCAAAGGAGGCAGACAAAGTTTTTTTTCTGAAATACATCAAGTCATTATGGCTTGGAGGGGAAGTTGGAGATGGTGGTGATTACTAGGCACATTGATTAATTCTTTGAATATTAACAAAAAGAATTCTTCTAATTCTGCTTCTGTGCAAGTCCAAATCCCTGGTATTTCAATAAAAATGCGTAAGGTATTTTTACTAAACAATGGCAATGACCTAATGAAGGAGTTAGTGAGGCTGAAAAGGAGCCCCTGAAAATCAAAGAAAGTAAGAACTGCAAATGCTGGAGTCAGAGATAACACAGTGTGAAGCTGGAAGAACACAGCAGGCCAGGCAGCATCAGAGGAGCAGGGAAATTGATGTTTCGGGTTGGGACTCTTCTTCGGAATCACTCACACCTATTCTCACACTCACACCTAATCTATTTCCTGAAGAAGGTTCCCAACCCAAAACGTCAGCTTTTCTGCTCCTCTGATGCAGTCTGGCTTTCTGTGTTCCTCCAGCTCCACACTGTGTTACCTCTGAAAATCAAACATTGATTGACATTGTAACAGTTAAGTGGAAGTTGATACTGATTTTCCATCCACTTGTCTTATGACTCATAGCAGGACCCTTTTCTCGGCTAAAACATGTAGTGTTCAGCATAGATGCGTAGGAGGCACACAGAGGAAGGATTCTCGAAAGCATATTGTAGGTTCTGCTGGAAGATCTCATGCCAAGAAACGTTCTCCAGTGGAAAGCAGGTTTAGAGGGCAGTCAATGAGAATGGCATCACTTGCAAAGTGCTCTTAGAACAAATCCTTCCTGAATAATTGCAATCTTAGAGCAAATGATAGTCTTAATGGCACAGAGGCTAAGATCACATCAAAATAACAAATGTAGAACATGTTGGTTCTAAGATCCGAAGTTCCTATTCAGGACTGTTCATGCAACAGCAGCATTAGATTTAGTATTAGCTTTTATTGTCAATTGTACTCAAATGAGTACAGTGAAATGTATACAAGTCAACGCTTACTATGCTACCTTAGGTACAAACGTCCCAAAGTATAGCTTCTTCAGTTACAGTTCTTAGAAAAATAGAGAAGTAAGAAGTCCAACATTGCAGATTTTAGGAATAAATTATAAAACGGAGAAAAAAAAGTTCAGATCTACAGTCTTCCAACCCAGCCCATGCTGGCTGGCACCCAGCCTCCAGACCACACCAGGCTTCACCTCAGAGTTCAGGAGGCTGGGAGATCGCACTGCAATCACCTCAAGACCAGAAGTCCATGCTGAAACAACACCAGGGTGAGAGGCTACCATGTGCTACTGGACAACCACCAGGCTGGTTTGAGAGATCACCAAATTGGGCCACTGGGCGATCACCATGCCAGGCCGACAGACCACCATGCTAGGCTGGGAGGACTCCACGTTGGGCCAAAAGACTGCCACACTGGTTCAAGAAACTGCTGCGCCAAGCTGAGAGGATGCCTCGTAGGGTCTGGGCTGAGGTGCGGAGTTCCAAGGCTGTGAGTTCCAAGACCGGGAGTAGATGTTGTCTACGAACCTGACCACTATGCCCATCCATAGAAAATCACCCAGCATGCCAATTTTTCCAGGGCCACTTCAGATCCAGCCATGGATTTATTTTTTGCCCAAATATATTTGTAGGGAGTGACCTCTCCTCAGTACTTCATGGAAAACTATACTAAGAGAATCTTTTAAAAGGCATTTCGATTATATGTTTCCAGTGGGCAACCTTGTCTAAAGAAGAATCATTATCTAACTTGAGAGAAGTGACTTGAGATTATGCTAAACAGCAGTGAGTCCTGTGACGAGCTGAAAACCTCCATTTAATTTCTTCATAAGAAATAAACCCTCAGGGTCATTGATTTTTTTTATTGCAACCTAACAACTTTATTTCTTGCGTACTGGGGGAGGCAACATATGTGTTGCGAAGCTTATAAAAGTCCCATATTGACATTATGCTTGAAGGGTTCATCTCTGTCTTGACAACTAGCAACACTGAGAGATATAAACAGATTGACAGTGGACAAAAACAAAATGACAGATGGAATATAATGTGGAGAAAATGCGAGGTTAAACACTTTGGCAGGAAGGAGCTGAATATTATTGAAATTGAGAAAGACTGCATGAAACTGCAGTGCAGAGAGATGCGTGGATCCTTGTGCATAACACACAAAAAGCTTGCGCTCATGTTCAGCAGAAAATAAGGAAAATAAATGGAATGTTGGTATTTATTTCAAAGGGAATAGAGTATACAAATAGGCAAGTCTTGATCACAACTAAACTAGATGAACTATATCTAGAATACTATTCACAATTTAGGTCTCTTATTTGAGCCAATGTGTTCTGGCATTTAAGCCAGTTCTAGAGAAGGTTCACGAAGCTGATCCCAGGTATGAAGGGATTTTCTTATCAGGATAGGTTGCATAAGTTGGGCCTGAGTTTAAAAGACTGAGAGGTGACCTTATTTAGGCATAGCATAGATCTGGAAGGATTGTTTAGCCTTGTGGGAAAGATTATAACCAGATGGAACAATCTCAGAGTAAAGGGGCACCACGTTAGGGCAGAGATAAAGAGGGATTTCTTCTCTTTGGAGGTAGTGAATCTGTGGAATCTGTTACCACAGAGGGCTGTAAGGCTGGGTCGTGAAGAATATTCAAGGCTGAGGCAGATAGATTTTTAATCAGTAAAGGAATCAAGATTTATATGGAAATGAGAGGAAATGCAGCTAAAGATCATCAGATCAGCCATGATATTATTGAATGGCGAAATAGACTCAATGGGCAGAGTGGCCTCCTCTGCTCCAAGATCTTACAGTCTAATTTGGGAAGGCTTAAGTGAGTATATCAGATAATAGTGACCTGCCTTTTCAGGTTTGTACGATGATACTATGGCTTTAAGAGGTGTATTTTATCTTGGTTTTGTTTTCATGAAGAAAGATTGAGACAGAGGCGCTGACCAGGCTGCTCAAAGCTAACAAAGTAAACAGCTTGTGAATCTTTGGGTTTCATTCAAAGTTGGAAAAATAGAAGCAGGCTGAATGGGTGGGGTCAACCTCCCATGCAACCAGGGATTTTAGTATTTAGCTTTCAGCAGTTGCTGGGGTCTTGAAGCTGAATGTGGAAGCTCTTATTCTTCTCTCTATTACAACTAAAAACTGGGATTCTCTTCCTGCTGCTAGAATTGCATGTGTGACAATCTGTTTTACTGAACTTTTCTTTGCCAAGGGTGTGTTTATGGGATGTTACTATATTGGAACAGTTAATTAGTTAAGCATTTTGATTGCTACAGTAAAGCCAATTTTTTTTATACTTATTTTGTCTGTATTTTAACTGTAGTGCAAAAATAAAGTGTGCCTTGCTTAAAGTTGAGTAGTTTGACCAATCAAATTATATCCGGAATGGAATATCTTACACACTTACCCTCCATATAACAAAAAGTTAGGGTCTGGGCTATATTCTTAATATATTTTGAGAGGGTTTAGTCTGGTCCTTAACAAATGGGGGCCCTTGACAGAATCAAAATCTTGAATTTTAGAGATAAGAGGTAATGCAGATGCTGGAGAATCCGAGATAACAAGGTGTGGAGCTGGATGAACACAGCAGGCCAAGTAGCATCATAGGAGCTGGAAAGCTTGACGTTTCGGGCCTAGACCCTTCATCAGAAATGGGGGAGGGGAAGAGGGTTCTGAAATAAATAGGGAGAGAGGGGGAGGCGGATAGAAGATGGATAGAGGAGAGGATAGGTGGAGAGGAGGGAGACAAGTCGAAGAGGCGGGGATGGAGCCAGTAAAGGTGAGCGTAGGTGGGGGGAGGTAGGGAGGAGATAGGTCAGTCCAGGGAGGACGGACAGGTCAAGGGGGCGGGATGATGTTAGTAGATAGGAGATGGGGGTGGGGCTTGAGGTGGGAGGAGGGGATAGGTGAGAGGAAGGACAGGTTAGGAAGGCGGGGACGATCTGGGCTGGTTTTGGGATGCGGTTGGGGGAGGGGAGATTTTAAAGCTTGTGAAATCCACATTGATATCATTGGGCTGCAGGGTTCCCAGGCTGAATATGATTTGCTGTTCCTGTAGCCTTCGGATGGCATCACTGTGGCATTGCAGGAGGCCCAGGATGGACATGTCATCTGAGGAACGGGAGGGGGAGTTGCAATGGTCCGCAACTGGGAGGTGCAATTGTTTGTTGCGAACTGAGCGCAGGTGTTCTGCAAAGTGGTCCCCAAGTCTCCGCTTGGTTTCCCCGATGTAGAGGAAGCCACAACGGATACAGCGGATGCAGTATACCACATTGGCAGATGTCCAGGTGAACATCTGCCTGATGTGGAAAGTCTTCTTGGGGCCTGGGATTGGGGTGGGGGAGGAGGTGTGGGAGCAGGTGTAGCACTTCCTGCGGTTACAGGGAAAAGTGCCGGGTGTGGTGGGGCTGGAGGGGAGTGTGGAGTGTACAAGGGAGTCAGGGAGGGAGTGGTCCCTCCGGAAAGCAGATAAGGGTGGGCAGGGAAAAATGTCTTTGGTGGTGGGGTTGGATTGCAGATGGCGGAAGTGTCGGAGGATGATGTGTTGGATCCGGAAGTTGGTGGGGTGGTATGTGAGGACGAGGGGGATTCTTTTTTGGTTATTATTGCGGGGATGGGGTGTGAGGGATGAGTTTCAGGAAATGTGGGAGACACGGTCGAGGGCGTTCTCGACCACTGACAGGGGGAAGTTGCGGTCCTTGAAGAATGAGGACATCTGAGATGTACGGGAGTGGAATGCCTCATCCTGGGAGCAGATGCGGTGGAGGCGAAGGAATTGGGAATAGGGGATGGCATTTTTGCAGGAAGGTGGGTGGGAGGAGGTGTATACCAGGTAGCTGTGGGAGTCAGTGGGCTTGAAATGGACATCGGTTTCTAGGTGGTGACCCGAGATGGAGACAGAGAGGTCCAGGAAGGAGAGAGAAGTGTTGGAGATGGTCCAGGTGAACTTCAGGTTGGGGTGGAAGGTGTTGGTGAAGTGGATGAACTGTTCGAGCTCCTCGTGGGTGCACGAGACGGCGCCGATACAGTCATCAATGTAACGGAGGAAGGGGTGGGGTTTAGGGCCAGTGTAGGTACAGAAGAGGGATTGTTCCACATAACCTACAAAGAGGCAGGCATAGCTTGGTCCCATGCGGGTACCCATGGCCACCCCCTTTGTCTGTAGGAAGTGGGAGGAATTGAAAGATAAGTTGTTGAGGGTGAGGATGAGTTCGGCTAAGCAGATGAGGGTGTCGGTGGAGGGGGATTGGTCAGTTCTGTGGGGCAGGAAGAAGCAGAGGGCCTTTAGGCCATCTGCATGGGGAATACAGGTGTATAGGGCCTGGACGTCCATAGTAAAAATGAGGTGTTGGGGACCGGGGAATTGGTAGTTCTGGAGGAGGTGGAGGGCGTGGGTGGTGTCACGGACGTAGGTAGGGAGTTCCTGGACCAACGGGGTGAAAATGGAGTCGAGGTAGGTGGAGATGAGTTTGGTGGGGCAGGAGCAGGCGGAGACAATGGGTCGACCAGGGCATTCAGGTTTGTGGATTTTGGGAAGGAGATAGAAGCGGGCAGTGCGAGGTTGGGGAACGATGAGGTTGGAGGCCGTGGGTGGGAGGTCACCTGAGGTGATGAGGTTGTGGATAGTTTGGGAGATGATGGTTTGGTGCTCGGGGGTGGGGTCATGATCCAGGGGCGGTAGGAGGAGGTGTCGGAGAGTTGGCACCTGGCCTCAGCAATGTAGAGGTCAGTGCGCCATACTACGACTGCGCCTCCTTTGTCCGTGGGTTTTATGGTGAGGTTGGGATTGGAGCGGAGGGCTGCACATTCTGCGGTGGAGACGTTGGAGAGTTTGAGAGGGATAGAGAGGTTGAGGCGTTTGATGTCTCGACGGCAGTTGGAGATGAAGAGGTCGAGGGAGGATAGGAGGCCTTGGGGTGGTGTCCAGGAGGAGGGCTTGTGTTGGAGGCGGGAGAAGGGGTCAGTAGAGGGAGGGTTAGATTCGCAGTTGAAGAAGTAAGCGTGGAGGCGGAGGCGGTGGAAAAACTGCTCATTTTCCAAGCGTGAGCGGTATTCGTTGATATGTGGGTGGAGGGGGGCAAAGGTGAGCCCTTTACTGAGGACTGACTGTTCGTCCTCAGTAAGGGGGAGGTCTGGGGGGACGGTGAAGACTCGGCAGGGCTCAGTGTTGCTGTCTCCTCTGGAGCTGCTGGCTGTGGAGGCAGTGGGCGGAGCGCTGTCGGCGTCGGCTGTGGGTGGAGTTACGTCGGCGGTGGGTGGAGTTGCGTTGGCGTTGGTGGTGGGTTGGGTTTAGGATTATTGGAGTCAAAAACAGTAAGTGGTGAGTGTTGGTATTCTGTTTTCAGGTGGTGCATTCGGTCAGTTTAAATAAAGTGTGCCTTGCATAGTAACGGCTCTTTCAGTTACGGAGAATTTCCTGGAGGTGGAAGAAATCACTTTGGGAGTTGTACAGAAAGTGAGCAAGGTAAAGCTTTTGGAATTGGCAGACAATCTGGAGTTGGGGGGAATTGTTTCAGAGATAGTTGTTTCAGAAACTGCAGACGCTGGAGAATCTGAATTAACAAGGTATAGGGCTGGATGAACACAGCAGGCCAAGCAGCATCAGAGGAGCAGGAAAGCTGACGTTTTGGGCATAGACCATTCTTCAGAAATGGGGGAGGGGAAGGGGATTCAGAAATAAATAGGGAGAGAGGGGGAGGCAGATAGAAGATGGATAGAGGAGGAGATAGGTGGAGACGAGACAGACAGGTCAAAGAGGTGGGGATGGAGCCAGTAAAGGTGAGTGTAGGCGGGGAGGAAGGGAGGAGATAGGTCAGTCCAGGGAGGACGGACAGGTCAAGAGAGTGGGATGAGGTTAGTAGGTAGGAGATGGGGGTGGGGCTTGAGGTGGGAGGAAGGACAGGTTACAGAGGCGGGGATAAGCTGGGCTGGTTTAGGGATGAGGGAGGGAGAGGGGAGATTTTGAAGCTTGTGAAGTCCACATTGATACCATTGGGCTGCAGGGTTCCTAAGCGGAATATGAGTTGCTGTTCCTGCAACCTTCGGGTGGCATCGTTGTGGCACTGCAGGAGGACCAGGGTGGACACGTCATCTGAGGAATGGGAGGGGGAGTTGAAATGGTTCGCGACTGGGACTTGCAGTTGTTTAGTGCGAACCGAGCGTAAGTGCTCTGCAAAGTGGTTCCCAAGCCTCTGCTTGGTTTCCCTGATGTAGAGGAGGCCACAACGGGAACAGTAGATGCAGTATACCACATTAGCAGGTGTGCAGGTGAACATCTGCTTGATGTTAAAAGTCTTCTTGGGGCCTGGGATGGGGGTGAGGGGGAAGGTGCAGGGACAGGTGTAGCACTTCCTGCGGTTGCAGGGCAAAGTGCCAGGTGTGGTGGGGCTGGAGGGGAGTGTGGAGCAGACGAGGGAGTCATGGAGAGAGTTGTCCCTCTGGAAAGCAGGTAAGAGTGGGAAGGGGAAAATGTCTTTGGTGGTGGGGTCGGATTGCAGATGGCGGAAGTGTCCGAGGATGATGTGTTGGATCCAGAGGTTGGTTGGGTGTACGTGAGGACGAGGGGGATTCTGTTTTGGTTGTTATTGTGGGGAGTGGGTGTGAGGGATGAGTTGCAGGAAATGCGGGAGACACGGTCGAGGGCGTTCTCGACCACTGACAGGGCGAAGTTGCGGTCCTTGAAAAACAAGGGCATCTGAGATGGACCTCTCTCTCCCTCTCTCCTTCCTGGACCTCTCTGTCTCCATCTCTGGCAACCACCTAGAAACCGCTATCCATTTCAAGCCCACCGACTCCCACCGCTACCAAGAATACGCCACCTCCCACCCACCCTCGTGCAAAAATGCCATCGCCTATTCCCAATTCCTTCGCCTCCGCCGTATCCGCTCCCAGGATGAGGCATTCCTCTCCTGTACATCTCAGATGCCCTCGTTTTGCAAGGACCGCAACTTCGCCCTGTCAGTGGTCGAGAACGCCCTCGACCGTGTCTCCCGCATTTCCTGCAACTCATCCCTCACACCCACTCCCCGCAATAACAACCAAAACAGAATCCCCCTCGTCCTCACGTACCACCCAACCAACCTCTGGATCCAACACATCATTCTCTGACACTTCCGCCATCTGCAATCCGACCCCACCACCAAAGACATTTTTCTCTCCCCACTCTTGTCTGCTTTCCAGAGGGACCACTCTCTCTGGGACTCCCTTGTTTGTTCCACACTCCCCTCCAGCGCCACCACGCCCGGCACTTTGCCCTGCAACCGCAGGAAGTGCTACACCTGCTCCTACACCTCCCCCCTCACCCCAATCCCAGGCCCCAAGAAGACTTTCCACATCAAGCAGATGTTCACCTGCACACCTACTAATGTGGTATACTGCATCTGCTGTTCCCGTTGTGGCCTCCTCTACATTGGGGAATCCAAGCAGAGGCTTGGGGACCGCTTTGCAGAACACCTATGCTCGGTTCGCACTAAACAACTGTACCTCCCAGTCGCGAACCATTTCAACACCCCTCCCATTCCTCAGACAACGTGTCCATCCTGGGCCTCCTGCAGTGCAACAACGACGCCACCCGAAGGTTGCAGGAACAGCAATTCATATTCCGCTTAGGAACCCTGCAGCCCAATGGTATCAATGTGGACTTCACAAGCTTCAAAATCTCCCCTCCCCCTACCTCATCCGAATACCAGCCCAGCTCGTCCCCGCCTCCCTAACCTATCCTTCCTCCCACCTATCCCCTCCTCCCACCTCAAGCCCCACTCCCATCTCCTACCTACTAAATTCATCCTGCCCTCTTGACCTGTCCGTCCTCCCTGGACTGACCTATCTCCTCCCTCACTCCCCACCTACACATTACCTTTACTGGCTCCATCCCCACCTCTTTGACCTGTCTGTCTCAGCTCCACCTATCTTCTCCTCTATCCATCTTCTATCCGCCTCTCGTTCTCTCCCTATTTATGTCTGAATCCCCTTCCCCTCCCCCATTTCTGAAGAATGGTCTAGGCCCGAAATGTCAGCCTTCCTGCTCCTCTGATGCTGCTTGGCCTGCTGTGTTCATCCATCTCTACACCTTGTTATCTCTCTTCTAAACTGGAGTTGGGGTTGCTTTTGTCCATGAGAAAAGGGAAGATAATTGCAGCAATAGCTTGACATTTATGATTGATAGAAATTCCATCAGAATCTTTGAAAAAAGCAACATTCAATTGCAAATGAAGCAGACTGAACATGAAAAGAAAATGAAATAGTTTGTATTACAATGAAAAGCAAAGGAAAAAGAAAGTGAAAGAATAGCCCTGGCAGAGCCAAAAACACAGGAAAGAATGGCCCTAACAGAAGAAAGGGAGAAAGAGAGTGTTTTTGAACTTCAGAATTTGGAACTGAAAACTCAAAATCAACTTCAAATGGTGGAGGTAGAGGTGAAAAGTAGGAGTAGTGATGAGGACAATGATGGAAAGCAATCCCATCAAAGCCAAATACACTGGCGGGATCTATTTAAATGTGCTCTAGTTTGCCAAAGTTCAACAAAAAGGATTTGAAAGCCTTATTCTTTTCCATTTCATTTGAGAAAGTGGCTAAACAACTGATATTTTTGATCCAAACAAAGTTGGTAGGTAGAGCTAGTGAGGTATTTGCATCACTATGAGAGGAGGTATCTGGGGAGTATGACAAAATGAAAAAAGCCATTTTAAGTGCATGTGAGCTAGTACCAGAAGCCCACAAGCAAAGTTTTAGGAATCTAAGAAGGGAACCTGGTCAAATTACATTGTGTTTGAAAGGATCAAACAAAGTAACTTTGATAGGTGGATAGGGGCATTGAAAATTGATCAAACATATGTGGCTCTTAAAGACAAGATTATTTTGGAGGTGTTCAAAATTCACTTCTTGGAGTAGTGAGAATTCTGTGGAAGACCTGGGAGTTAAGACTGCAAAATTAGCAGCAGAATTGGCAGATAGTTATGACTTGGTTTATAAGGCAAATTTTGGCCTCCAACATCAACTTCATTCTATGAGGGGTAGGAACAGGGGAAAAGAGTAATCTTCAGGTGGTAAAGAAAAAGGAGATCTCATTGAAGATAGTAAAGATTGTTTACCAAGGGTAAAAAGGAAATCCATGAAAGGGAAAGGGAAGTAAAAAAGCTCAGGTGTTTTCACTGCAATAAAGTAAGCCACATGAAGACACAGTGTTGGTGGTTTAGAAAAAGCTAAGACAGATGTGGAAAAACAGGATAAGCCAGTGAGTTTTGTTGAAGTGGTAAAGGAAACCACAGGGGAAGCTAAAAATCTGAAAAAGAATGTATCTGAAGAAGGGTTATACCCGAAACGTTGACGGCTCCTTTCCTCCCGATACTGCCTGGTTTGCTGTGTTCTTCTAGCCTCCATCCTTGGATTCCAGCATCTGCAGTTTTTTTTTTGTCTCTGAAAATGAATGTACAACCTGGTCAGGGGTTGGTTGAGAAGAAAATACCAGATCTCTTTAAAGAATTTACTTGTGTGCGGTAAGGATTACTCATGTATTTCAGGAGGAGTGGGTAAAGAAATTAAGATTTTAAGAGATATGGGAACATGTCAATCTTTGATGGTGAGAGATGAGGAGATTTGTAATTCAGAAGCAGTATTGCCAGAAAAAGTGGTAATATGTGAAATTCGTGGTGAGAAGAGTGGTGTTCCATTTATAAAGTGAGGTTGGAAAGCTCTGTGTAAAGTAATGACATGATGGTAGGAGTAATAGAGAAATTCTCAGTTCCCGAAATATCATTTATCGTTGGAAATGATATAGATGGATCACAGTTGGGACTCATGGTTACTGCGGTTGAAAAGCCAGTGAAAAATCAGGCAGTTGAAGTATTACAGGAATTATATCCTGGGATTTTTCCTTACTGTGTGGTAACAAGGTCACAAAGCCAGAGGTTGAAACAGGAGGAGAGATCAAGAAGTAAGTTCAATTATCAGAAACAATGTTTGATTAAATGGTTGAGGAAAAGAAAACATCATACTTTCAGGCAGATGTAAAATAGGCAGAAATAAGTAACTCACCCCCTGAATTTCCAAGGCCTGCCCACAAGGCAGGAGTGTGATGGAATACTTTTCAGTTGTCAGGATGAGTACAGCACTCAAGATGCTTGACACCGTGTAGGAGACAGCAACCCACTTGCTCAGCACCCTATCCTTCAGCTTCAGCAATCACTCCCTCCCAATACCAATGGAGGGCTGCAACTCATCAACTTCTTAGACAGCACATTTCTCTCTACCAGCTAGGGCATGGGCAACAGATACATGAGAAAAGTATCATCTGAAAATTTCCCTGCAAGAGCGCACCATTATGACATGGAATTGCATTATCAAATTTTTCACTATCATGTGAACAAATCCTGGAACTCCCTTCCAAACAGCACTTTGGGTGCACCTTCACTTGATGAACTGCATTGGTTTGTGCTGGTCTGTTGTAATTTAGAGGAGATCACTAAACCCCTCAATTTTCATAAACAGGGACAAGATATCGCTGAACTATATTGGGATTGCTATACTGAGATATGGGGAAACATTTAATTTCCTTGACACTGTCACAGAAACAAATCAGGACGGTCACCTTTTTACCTTTGATCTCGTAAACATAGTAATTGTAGAATGCTATTTAGCTCCTCAACCCTGTTATACAGAACCAGATGCTGGAGAAGGTCATGCAGTTCCACCTGTTCATTAAAGAAGATCATCAGGATGCCACTAGGCTGGTTACATAGGGATAGCAGGTGTCCATTCAATCTGCTTGCACTGACTACACTTGAAAAAGTCAAGACAAGTTTACAAGTTAACTTCTCCGAAAATATTTGCTCTCTATTTGCCACTTCACTTTTTTTCATTGAGTCAGGCTGGGCCAGCATTTACTGCTCATCCTGAACTGCCCTGGAGAATGTACTTGAACCACTGCAGGCCGTGTGTTTTAGGTAAACTCACAACTGCGTTAGGATGAGAGTTACAGGATTTTGACGCAGCCACAGTGGAGGAACAGCAGTATATTTTCAAGTCAGGATGGTGAGTGTATTGGATGGTTGGTTGCAGATGGGGTATTCCCATGGATCAGTTGTTTTTGCCCTTTGTAGTGGTCATGGCTATGGAAGAAGCTGCCTAATGAGTGTAAGTGAATTACTGGTGTGCATCTTATAGGTAGTACACACTGCTGCTATTGAGCTTCCATGGTGGAAGGAGCAAATGTGCTACCAATTAAGCAGATCACCAGTTTCTTCTTTGTTGGGAGACTGATCGTACAGCGGACCAACCTTCACTTCGGTGATAAAACAGTGTGGATCTGGAGGAATTCAGCAGGCCAGGCAGCATCAGAGGAGCAGGAAAGCTGATGTTTCGTGTCAGCACCCTTCCTGCTCCTCTGATGCTGCCTGGGCTGCTGTGCTCCTCCAGCTCCACAGTGTTATCTCTGACTCCAGCATCGGCAATTCTTACTATCTCTGAGTTCACTTTGGTGACTTATGTTAGCTTGCAATGTGTGGCCTGAAGATAGTGAGGTTTTGAGGTAGCTGGACAGTTCCTATAAAAAGATATGGTTATTCCACAATGAGTTGAAGGTGACACAGACAACATGTTCACAATTAAATCCACTAAATACCTGTCTAACTGGTTCATGGTCAGAATATCCAGACCTTGTAACGTAGTAAAATACCTGCTTACTGTGTTAATTTCCTTCTTGCTCCTCCCTATCCAAGCTGTGAATGGTTACTGAATGGTGATCATTCTCTCTTCCAAGATATCAGCTAAATGACTTTCATCTTGTCCTGTTATAGAGTCATAGAGTTCCTTGGTTGGATGGTAGCATTTTCCCCAGCTCTTTCTTAAAGGCCATTTGGTATTCAAGGCACATTTCGTTGCACATGTGAATTTTTGCCTTTAACTTGGGGGATTGTCTGGCAGCTACTTTTTCATAAGATTATTTCATCTCATCTCTTTCATGAAGCTGGCCTAAGTATAGCTAAGACCAGCTGACTAGTCTAATATTAATCTCTCACACCATGTGGGCAGCTTTCGAATTCAGCATCTTCAGAGGATATAAACAGATTCTGAGGAGAACTGAGTTCTTTCAATAACTCAGCGAGTGTTAAATGAACATACAGGGGCATCTTGGTAGCTCATGGGCAAAACAAAATCTCCATGAAATGTGCAGTTGAACTTCATGACAATTTTCTTTTCATCATCTGACAGTTGCAAGAAGCCCTTCCCTCGATGCTTAAGTTTGGAATCTTTTGAATATTTTATGCTTGTTGCCACTGAAGGAATATTCTTGGTCAAACAGGAAAGATCCCTGAGGACTGTATAACCTGGTGTTGATGACCTGAGTCACTGAGCCATGATCAAAGAGACGGGTACGAGATATTCTCAGGGCCCAGTTGACTCACAGTCAGCTGCTTGAAGTGGGTTGTTGCTCAGTACTTCAGGGTGACTTGGGCTTGCTGATTCAATGACTTGCTGTCATTCAAATATTTGGCAGAACCACCTACCTCCACCAGATCTCCCCAGCAAGCTGGCTTTGAGCATGGTTTTGACATTAAAATGGTTCAATTTCTCCTCAATGGACTGTGAACAAATGACACTGAAGTTGCAGTTGTGTTTGGGTCGGACATCAGGGCTCTTCAGGAGGTTATCCAAGTCCCAAAAGGCAATGCCTGCTTGACAGAATAATTACTTCGAGCAGAAGACAGCAGTGGTTCAGGAGCTTTACAGATGGAGTGCTGCACTGTTTGACAGATTGTACTGAGCCAGCACTGAAGTATCTAAGGGGCAGCACTGAAAGAAGACTGCACTAGCAACCTGCTACCAACAGCCTCTTTTATCAGAAGTCGCTGAGTCTCTGTTGGAGTGTACACCACCAGAGGCAAATTGAATATCTATATGAGATCAGCTTGGCTCCTTTGCTCATCCAAAACCCACATCCTTCCTGGTGATCTGAACTAATCACTCAGTCTTTCTCTCAATCTGCCTTTGAAGCAAAAGTGTTTATTAGTTAGTGCAGTATGGTGGTTAGCACTGCTGCCTCATAGCGCCAGGGAACCCAGATTCAACTCTACCCTTGAGTGACAGTTTGTGTGGAGTTTGCACGTTGTCTTTATGTCTACGTGGGTTTCTGCTGGGTGCTCCTTCTCCACCCACAGTCCAAAGATATGCACCTTAGCATGTTACATGGATTGGGCATGGTTAAAAACCCCATGTAGGGTTCTCAGTTGTGGGGGGGGGGTGCGGTAGGTCAGGCTGAGATGATCTTCAGAGGATCGATGCAGAGTCGATGGGCCAAATGGCCTCTTTCTGCATTGTAGAGATTCAGTGACATGACGGAGTACATCGTATTGTAACCTGTTATGACTCAACAGTCTCTCTGTTGCATAACACTTTTGAACACATTTTTTAAAGAAAAGTATAAGTCCTTTTCTTCTACATGGTTTTTCCTTACTCAGCAATTTGTGTTTTCTTCATACCTCAACATTTATTTTGTATTTAATGTTTTATGTTTTGCCAATCCTTAACTTTCCGAAATGTGTTCATTGGCCCCTGGAGTGAGCGAAATTGAAATATATCCACTCAGGCGACACAATAGACACCTAGGGATAGAGAGTAATGACTGGTGATTTTTAGTCACACATGGAAGGAGCATTTGGAGCATTGATCGGAATTGTTCAATCGACTTTGGGAGGCAAGCTTGGTGATAAACCTACACAAGAGTGAGTTCACAAAAGGCCAAGTCTTGTTCCTGGGCCATGTCATTGGAAGTGGACAAATGGCCCCACAAGATGTTAAAGCAAAGGTTGTTGAGGAGTTTCCCATACAATTGATGAAGAGGGAAGTACTGAGACTGGGACTGAGTGTTTTTTATTGGAAATTTAAAATGAACTTTAGCAGTGTGATTGTTCCACTGAATGACTTGTTGAAGAAGTGCAGTAGGTATTAAACGTCCTGAAAACTGTGTTAACCACTGCCCCAGTGTTAGCCACACCTAATTACACAAAGCCATTTAAGGTGGCTATCAATGCGAGTGATGTGGGTATTGCTGCTGTACTCTTGCACGACGATAATGAGAAGATTGAAAGACCTATTGGGTACTTTTCCAGAAAATTGAATAATTGAGGAGGAGACCTTGAGTTTGCTGTTGGCCTTGCAACATTTATATTGCCAATAAAGTGTCTGAGACAATTGTATGTACTGATCATAATCCCTTAAAGTTTATGAGAAAATTTAAGGAAAGAAGTACCAGGCTGTTTAGATGGAGTTTATTATTACAGCCATTCAATTTAAAAATTAACATGTGGCAGGACAAAACATAATTGCTGCTGCATTGTTATAACTTTGATAAAGGAAGATGGAGGTGTTCGGTGAAGGGAAAATACAGACCGAAATGGGCTGTAGTAGTGAATGTTTGCATGCTTAGATTCAATGTAATGTATGTGTATTGTATTGTACTAATAATGTAAGACTAAAGGTTTTTGAAAATGAAGCCATCTTTGTACATTGATGGTTCATTTTGTTTTAAGAGGGGAGGTGTGCCAATACAATGGCTTTAAGTTATGCATTTTGTTTTTTTTTTATGAAGAATGGTTGAGACAGAGGTGTTGAGCAGTCTGCTCAAAGCCAATAAAGTAAACAGCTTGTGAGGCCTTCGGGATTTTTTTAAAAGTTGGAATAATAAAAGCAGCCTGAATAGGTGGGGTCAAGCTCCCTCAGAACCAGGATTTTTAGTTTTAGCTTTTAGCAGTTGCTGCAGTCATGAAGGTGGACGTGGAAACTTTTATTCCTCTCTCTGTTACAGCTAAAAGCTAGGACCTCTTCCTGATGCTAGAATTGCATGTGTGACAATCTAAGTTACTGAATTTGTCTTTGCCAAGGGTGTGTTTGTGGAATGTAACTACATTGGAACGGTTAATTAGTGTTAGTGTGTTTATTATTGTTAATCTTTTTATAGAGTTACAGTTTAGCCAATTTTTTTCCCTTTTTTTATTTTGTTGGTATTATAATGTAAAAGTAAAGTGTGTTTTACTTAAAATTGAGTAGTTTGACCAATTTAATTGCCTTACATTTACCTTTAAAATAAGAAAAAGTTAGGATTAGGCTATCTTCTTAATATATTTTGAGGGGTTTTGTCTGGTCCATAGCATTTGGGATTGACGAAAGCAAAGATGGTAATCTTTCCCTTTAGCTGCAAGGACAACAATTCCCATTGTGAAACATAGACTTGCAACTGTTCAGAAGCAGCAGTGGTGAACTGTGGCCTGAGGCTTAGTGAATATGATGTGTTTTGAACATCACCACAGGAAAAGTTCCTCAAAAGTAACTCATAAAACACCAAGTCACCCTCAGCTGCCATTAACTGGAAGGTCAGATGCTGAGCCACATTATCATTTCTCCTAGTGCTCACCTGATGTAGAAATCTCTTTCCATTCCTCTAGCCTGCTACTTCTTAATTTCTCACCCATTCAACCTTGCAAAGTTTGCTATGGAGTGGTGATGCCTTTAAATGTTCCTAAAACATTAACACTTGCTGAAGGACATCTCTACCTCCTTAAATACCTCTAAGTATCTAAATAAATTTGACCAACACAATTATTATTTTATTTTCCAGTGACATCTGGATTATCAATAATTATTGAAAGAAGGCAAAATTGGAAATGTAATATTTCAGCTATGTGCGAATCTTAAAACAGTGCTAACCAAATAAAAACATAACTGCCACGACTGAAATTATATCTATCAAGTTTCTGTGCACTTCAAACAAATGCTAAATTCCCCAAATTTACTTAATAGTTACCAGCACCAAGAGGTAATTTTGCAATAATTGTTCAAGATTTGATTGAAAAAATACAAATAAACCATCTTCTCCAGCTTCTGAAAGCGGAAAATGGGATGTGGAGAATAACATTTGTTTGGATTAGATTTGGCATGTAAACAACAAGTACCTATCTGTATAATACACTATCAATAATGTTGCTCCTAAGACTACATCTACTTAGCACCTTTTAAAACTACAGGGCATTCTAAAGAACCAAATGAAGCACTACTGAAATGTAGTTACTGTTGTCATGTAGGAAACAGGGCAGCCAATCTACAGACAGTGAGCTCCCACAAACAACAATGTAATAATCACCTAGATAATGTTTCTGTGATGTTGGTAATACTGATAAATGTTGCCAGGACACAGAGGAAAAACTGCTCTTCTTTTTTTGATTAAGCTCGTAGGATCCTTTATGCCTACTTGGGAGGGCAAGTAGGATCTTAGTTCAATATCTCAGCAAGCAGATAGCATCTTCAGTCATGTGGCACATCATCAGTAGACCTTTGGAGAACTGTCTAGATTCTGGTGCTCAAGGCCGAACACACAGTCTTTTGACTCAGGTGAAAATGTTACCAACGAAGACACAGCTGACATTTGATGAAAAACACACACCCACTGCTAATGCAAGAATCATGCACAAACATCTTGTCACCAAAATGTAAGTGTAGCTATTCAGCAATGGCAGGCTGATCACCTCAGCCACAATGAAACACCATCAGCGATAGTCTTTCTTTCTCCTGGGAGGACAAAGTGGCACACAACTAGAGAAAGCAGAGCAGAGCCGACTGGGAATAGAATAGAACTGCCTGCATCTCCTGGGTCCTGCACCGAAGTCTTGCTGACCTCTTTGAGGATGGCATTCATACTGCTACCACTACTGTTCCAGTAGCTAGTCCAGATTGGCACTGCCATGCTGAGGTGATGCAGTTCAAACCAACAAAGAGCCACCGCAATGGAACCCGTTGCATCAGGAATCATTGAAATCATTGAAGACAATGGTGTGCTTCTACCTCATGTCCGTCTAAACTCCCATCTCATCTTTCACCTGCTAAAAAAGTATTGTCACATGATCTGACATTTGCAGCCATAAAATCAGATGCTGGTATTACTCAAAATTATAATGTCATGGTGTTCAAGTTGAAAGCCATCGGGCACAAGTTGGTTGCGGCCAGGTCTGAGGAAAAGGATAACTGGTGTCCCAGCTCAATAGAAGACAATTTGGCATGAGTTCTGCTGTAGGATGAACCAGGCTACAGAAGGACTCCAATGAATATGAGCACCAAAATGCTTGGCAGGTCTGCCAAATAAATTTTTGTCACTGCCTAGAAGTGTCGAGGATGCTGGCTGTAACCTGGTACAGAGCTTTCAGTCTATCCTTTGCAGGCTCAGCTTCTACTGCAGCACAGATGACATCACACATTTTCATGATGAAGTGGAAGCTTGGGTTGCACTCATAAAATTCATGTTTACCACTTTGCAGACTCCAAGTACTGCCATTGGCACCAATAATCTCAGTGCTCAGAGGGAAGAAAATATTCTCACTGTAGTCCAGCCCTCCGACAAGTTTCCAGGATGGCTAATGCTTTTTGGCTGTAGTAGTGGTCGTGTGTTTCCCATCATAACCTATCGACCAGTGCCATGGTTGGTGTCTTTAAGAAGCTATCACAAGCTGCTGTATGCCTGTATCCTTCAGATCCAAAGCTTCTTGATCCTGCAAGAAAACCTGTAATGTCTCCCAGTCTGCTGTTTACTTCTAACTGTACAGTATCCACTCAGGTAGCACTATGTTGGAGCGCTCAACTAAAGAAAGGGACTTCTAAGATGTGGATTTACAAAACATACAAGGATGAGTTCCTTTCTTTTTTAAATGCCAGTAAATCCTATGTATCTGCAAATCACAAATAGTGAATTTGTCTATCCATGTCAAAAAGTAAGTAACAGAATTTAACATCCGCAGGCAAAAATTGCATACCTATAATTTTTAGCAGATTTTTAATGAGCTCTGCGCCCTTGAATATCATCATTTGTGAGGGATTCTCAGGAATGGAACCCTTGTGGATATGGTGGAATGACTGTAATCCATTGTGTTGTTGGAAAAAGCAATTGTGAAATCTGACTTTGAGTGATGTCACAGTTTACCCAATGTGGTAACCTTCAGTGTCTGTACAGTAAACCTTCCCTTGGGCATTACCCCCAGTAGGTTTTGTGTAAAATGCACAAAAAGTGGCTGGGATCACTATGTATACCATTTTTTCACATTGACACTGGGCAAGAAGTGAGCATACTGCCTTTCAGTTTCAAAATATGGAAGAGAAAGCAATGAAAGCTATGTTCAGCAAAACAGCATCATTCTCGGATGAGTATTTACAATTGCATGATTTCAACATGAGGCAGTCAAAAATCATTTTGAATTCTAAGAGACTGCTTTATGTTTTGCCTGTGGGAATCTTCGTTCTTCAGAGCAGCCTGTCAGTGAAATCTGTGAGCTGTGCTTGTGATACATCTATCAGAGTTTTCGTGAATCAGTAAACAGTTGTCACTTTGCTATTCCCATTTTATTCCCATTTGTTCTTCATGTGCACTTGCCACACACCAATCCTCTACCTTGAGAGGGTAAAAGATGACATGTTGCAAAAGAGTTCGTTATTTAATAAAGGCAGAGAGTGTGCAGGTCTGGCAAAGCTGCTGGTGAGCAAATGGTTTTTGGTTGGATTTTATCACCTGACTTGACAAGTGTCTGGTGGGGCAAGAGAGTATGAATAAATTTTGGCTTGTGGAATATGCTGCTATATCTGCTCAGTCTGGAGATAGATAGCACTCCCTATCTATGGTTCTTTCCTTTACAGGCAATTTACTTCCCAGGGCTAAATGCGTTGAACTGTACTCATTCCATGTTATCTAGATACCAGTTCCATGGAGGAGTACCTTTCTCATTTAAAGCTGTTTTAATGTTGGCATTTAAAATGTGCTTTATCTCCCTTTCAGGACTGTAACTACTTTGCACAGGATTCCTAGCACAAATATTTCCATGGGTCTTTGTGGCATAAGATGTAGTGGTCAACATTACGTAAAATAGCTTCAAACTTCCATTACTTTCTTGAGGTTTCTAACACTATTTGGATTTTCTTAACCAAAAAAGAGGTATTTTGTTAAATAGTCCTTAAGATTTACCTGTGTCAAATAACTCTAACACTGAGAATGTCACCTTGCAGAGCTCTAGGCATTGGACTGAATGTGAGCTCAATCTTACTCCAGAAACTCACGGCTCAATTAGGATGAAAATACTTTAAAACTCTTAGAACTGACCCTATCCTTCCTTCAACCCACCCACTTTCTAGTTTAACAAGAATGGAATAAATGTACACAATTAATTGCTTCTTAATTAATCCACTTCAGAAGCATTGTTGACTCCTGAAACATTTCAGTGAGGCTGGTAGTCTCTGAAGTAATCTGTTTTACAACACAACGTGGTTTTGTAGACCTTAGAAAATGCAACAGCTGGAGGGAGGAGGGGACAGCTTCAGGGAGAAGGCACCACATGCATATCAGGAATTGAGCATCTCCAGCAGAAGAGAGTCTAAATATCTCCTTTAGACATTCAACTCCATTGATATCACCGAATCCCCACTGATATCCACATTCTGGGGCTAGCTTTGACGATAAGTTGAAGTGAATCAACTACATGGGGGCAGAAGAGTAGGTTAGAGGTTGAGAATCCTATAACTCATGCCCTGACTCCTCAAAACTTGCCAGTCATCTGCAAGACACAAGTCCAGGACTGTGATGGAATATTCCACACTTGCCTGTATGATGAGTGCAGCTCCAACATTACATCAGAAACTCAACACCGTCCAAGTCAAAGCAGTTCACTTGAAGAACAACCCATCCACCATCTTAAGCACTCACTCTCTCAGCCATGGGTGCATCATGGCTGCAGTGCATGTTATCTACAGATGCGTGGCTAGACTTCACCAATTTCCTTCTACAGTACCTCGCAAATGCAAAATTTCCTCAATCCAGCAAGACAAGGACGGTAAGTGCATGAGAATGCCACCATCAGGACATTCCTTTCAAAGTCACATACAATCTTGATGTGGAAACCTATCATCATCCTTCACAGTCATTGGGTCAAAATCCGCAACTCCCTCCCCAGTGTTAATACAATGAGTAGGTAAGTAGATTTTTGGGGTAGTTGATTAATTATTTGTCTGGGTAAATAGAAATGGGGAACAGGTTTGGATGGTGGATGAAAGAAGCTGTACAAACTCTGTCCACAAAGAATGGTGCCTTGGTTTGTCTCTCACTGACTGGCTTGCATCTGAATTGACACCCGATAGTCCAATGGGATATCTTCAATACACAGCTTGAAGTGGTTCAAAATGGCAGCCCACCACCCTCTTTTAAGGATAATTATGGATGACCAATAAATTCCAGTGATGTCCACATCCTGTGACTCCCTTTTCACATTCCTACAAGCAGCAACAGTCTAATTTGCTGTGACTGCACCTTCTGTGCAAATACATGTCAAGCTGATCAATTAGCTTGATCTTATGGTATGTAGTACTTGGCTAAACAAAAGTAGATTGAGGTGATATGAATTCGAACCCTACTCCAGGATATAGATACATAATTTAAACTGTAAGTGTTGTTTTTTTCTCTCAGAAGCTCTATTCCTTGGAATAGGCCTGAATCTGAAATATTACCTATCTGTTCAAGTTTAAGTTTAAAATTCTCTAAATCAATACTACCAAAATACAAGATAAAAAAACTGTTCATTTATCCCATTTCAGTTTGTGGGAACCTATTGTGTATTAAATAGCTGCCACATCTGCCTATGCGACAGCTACTTGAACATAGTTTCTTGTAATTGAAGCACTTTTCATTTTTGAGAGATCTGCTAAAACACAGCATAATTGTAATTTTTGGTTTCTCATTATTTAAGATGACTCAAGATCTGTACTCTTTCATAAGAACAAAAGATCGAATTTAAATTTTAAGGGCATTTCTCTTCTGTCATTTTGAATAATATTAGTTTTCTGCCAGACAATGTGAAAAAGAAAGCAATGTGGTTATTTCATTGTTATATTGTTATGTTATTTCCGAAGAGCTAGGAACTAATTGTTATGTGAATATATAACTTCGGATGCCACATACGCTGTCACAATGCAGTCATGTTGCGAAAACAATGTACCAGTCTATCAATCCACTGGCCACATGCAGAACTGTAAGAAACACAGTTGAAGAAACCTAATGTGATTATTTCTAACTTATTTGAACCAGGAGGTATAACAATGAGGTTATTTTAAAACAAAGGTCTTATGATGTCATTTAACAAAAGCTTCCCAATTTTGCTGGATTTTCTTTTTGTTTTATCTGCATTTGTTTTTACTCTTCAAAGAAGTTGCACAGTTTCACAATTATTAAAAACATACGCTGCATTTTACATGAAAACAAATTAAACCATTTTTCTTTGAATAGCACTATTACAAATAAAAATGTTTCGTCAACTTCTAAGAATATAGAAATCAGTAAATTCAGAATTAAAAGGAACCTCTTGGCTTCATGCCTGGAACTCGGTGTTCCTGCAATCTGCACACCTGGGGTTTAGTGGGAGTTAAGAATATTTGGTTAAAACCAGCGCCAGAAATTATGAATCTGAAAAAAGCATAGTCAAACAACAATATGTGACGTATTGTAAAAGGTGCAATGCCAAGATTGTTGCAGCATGCCGTCTCCCTCCTGATGGGTTTGAACTCATAGACTGGCACAATACTACAAGGGAAAACTGCACTGTTGGTGGGAGCACTGGCAGTGGTGCTGCTTCCAAACGATATGTGAAATTTGCATCTTGTCTTCCAAATTCAGAGAATGATAAAGTACTAACTACACAAATATTGAGGAAACTTAAATATGGATATTTGATTGCAGAAATGTCTCAAGAGAAATAAGATAGCCAGAGAATACAGCACATGAGAACGCATGATTTTACTTTTCAAATGCTTTGACAAAGGACTCACAATGCATTATTATTCTACCCGCCTATGACCGTATCAAAAAAGTTGACAATTCATAAAATAGAGCATATTTGACTTTCGCTTCAACAAAAGTAATTTGTATGATTTGCTGATCCTTAATTGAGATGATGCTGGTGAGCTACTTTCTTGAACCACTATATCATAGGTATATCCACAATGCTGTCAGGGAGAGAATTCCAGTGCTTTGAGTCAGTGAAATGATACAAGAGTGAATTAGCTCCAAGTCTGGATTTTAAAAATTCTTTTATGCGTTATGAGCATCACTGCCAGGTGTTGCCAGCTGAGGAGGTAGGCTGTTTAAAAGGCACTGGGTACTGTGGAACATTGGCCAGACTGCAATAGAAAACAGAAAGTCTGCAGCCCATGCCTCTCACCCTCTCCCCATAAATACCATCATTTCCATGCTTCATTCATGCCACCTCATACGGCCAAGCATCTTCCCATTGCCCCTTATGGCCCCCATATTAAGGTATGTCAGTTCGAAGCCTATCTTCCCACTATACTCTGTATAAAGCAAAGAACTCTATAGTGAATGCTTAAAGAAACGCTGAAGAAGTGATTCATTCATGACTTTTCACAATGCTGAAAAAAGCCTCATTTTTACCACAGGGAAATGAGATCCTGTGATGTCGTGATGTTTCAATGCCTGAACCCAGACACCAGACACTTGAAACTACTTACAAAATTCTGTAAACAAACATTATGAAATTGATAGAGTGCAGATGGCCATAGCAGGGGTGCAGCTGTTTCAACAATCTAATTGTTACCTGGGCTCTTAGTCAAGAGTGCATGATACCCCGAGATGTTGATGGAAGGGGATTTAATAATGGTAATGATGTTGAATGTTGAGCAGAGATGGTTAGTTTTTTTTCTTGGACAAAAAATAAATCAGAAGCCATGTTACATTTATGTAGATTTTTAGATCCATTGACATAAAACAAAACAAACATGTCAGGAAAGGCACAGAATAGGCTGTTGATTTATTCGTCCCTATTTTAGAATAATATTAAAATCAGGATTGCTCCTAACCAATTTTAATATGAATCATCCTCACAGAACTGCAGCTATTACTTTGGACCATTAACTTCAAAGTAATTGTCAGGATAGTTGCAGTCTTTGTTCTAACCTACTTACTGATGTTCTGATATTTTATTAGAAAACTCTAGGAATATATTGTAGATCCAGTTTTAAAGGATAGGTTAACATTTTGGGTGCAGATCCTTCACCTGAACCATTTAAAAATTTTAGTTATGATGAATGAGCATCTACACCCAAGAATCTTGTTTCTTTTCTCTATAGAGGTGCAGGGGGATTTGCTGGTCATTTTCTCCAATTTGCCTTTCTTTTAGATTTCCAGCCTTTTGAGAATCATATAATTTTACAGCATTCATAGCAGGAGGCCAATCATACCTTTGTAGTATTTTGGAAAGCTTTCATTTTAATACCATTCCCCTGTCTTTTTGAAATATTTATGAAATTCAGCTGGAAATTCAGGCTGAAAGGACATAGAGGACAGTTTTCCCATAATTCTTTTAACTGTGGAACAGACATGTTTGGCGGTGACCAATACAATGGTGACAATTGCCCACCGTTAGCTCACTAACAGTTGAAAGGTTAGTGAGAGCAAGTATCTAGCCCTGTCACGGTTTTGGTATCAATGATTTGTGTCAATCAGAGGCCAGCAGCTTCAGGGTCCCAAAGATGGCTGATTGAGGCCTACCCTTGGGGAACCTGATTGTGAAAAATAAATGTTTTTCCTCTCTTTCTTGCAGGATGGGCATCAGAGTCAAAAAGTTAGTTTTCAGAGGCCACCTTCTTGATTGCCATTCATGCCTCCAATTGCAGTTGGAAACTCTCCCAAACTCAGTGCGGACACAAAGGGCTGAATGAACTGCTCGTTCTGCAGTGTAACAATTATTTATTTATTATTAATTCATTTGTGGAATGTGGGCATCACTGGCTGGCCAAAATTTATTGCCTGTTCCTAGTTGCCCTTGAGAAGGTGGCGGTGAGCTGCCTTCTTGAACTGCTGCAGTCCACCTGCTGTACGTTGACCCACAATGCCATTAGGGAGGGATTTCCAGAATTTTGACTCAGCGACAGTGAAGGAACGGCGATATATTTCCAAGTCAAGATGGTAAATGGCCTGGAGGGGAACTTGAAAGTGGTGGTGTTCCCATATAGTTGCTGCTCTTGTCCTTCTGGATGGAAGTCTTTGTGGGTTTCGAAGATGCTGTCTGAGAATCCTTGGTGAATTACTGCAGAGCATCTTGTAGACATTACACACTGCTGCTACTGAGCATTGGTGGTGGGGGTAATGGTTTCTTGTGGATGTAGTGCCAATCAAGTGGGCTTCTGGAAGGTGTCAATCTTCTTGAGAGCTGTTAGAGTTGCACTCATCCTGGCAACTGGGGAATAATCCATCACACTCATGACTTGTAGATGGTAGGCAGGCTTTGGGGAGTCAGAAGGTGAATTGTTCGTCACAATATTCCTAGCCTCTGACTTGTTCTTCTAGCTTCTCATTGGGCAGTCTTCAGATAGCAGTGTTTATCGAGAAACCCTCACTAGGCAGATGGAATACAGAGCAGAAGGAGAGGAGGGAGACCCAGAGAAGAGCTCCCTAACACCTCAGCTAGAGAGCAGGATGCTGCCCCCACCATTTAATGAAACTGAAATGTTCTGAACCAACTGCCTGTTTGTCCTCTGGTGTTAGTGAACCATTCCTAATTGTCAAGATTGTATACTTCCTTTGTCTGATTCAATAATATATCATATCTGAATTGTTGCTTCTGAACAAGCTTAATAAACTATCAGAAAATTACTTACAAATTGTTGACAGGCTATATGAGATAACTATGATCACCGAACCCTAAAATCAACAGTTTCCCAATCAGGAAATCTTTCTCACTAATCCCAAGAGTCAGGTAACTGGGGAGATGATGAACTGACGTGTTTAAGTGGAGATTAATTAATTATCCATTTCCATGGAAAGCAGGAATCTATGGTGCCAATAAGACCGTTTTGCTCCAAACACCCTTCAAAAAGAGCCTAAAAATCAAATACTTGTTCACTTCTATGGCTATTAATTGAACATTTAAAATGCTTAGTTGCTGACGAGTTGAAAACATTGCCCATTCAGCACATAATTGCTGAGGTAGCAAAAAGGAGTGAAGTGGGGAAGGGGGTGTCTCTTCAGGGCCAAAGAGCCCTATTAATTTCCTTTTCCACCACCTCTCTTTCTTCTTCCAGAAGGTGGAACATTTTGCCCATATTATTAGCTTAAATGTCAAAAGATGAGGCAACATGAATCTTAAGTTTCTGATTTGTGTTCTCTATGGGCAACGGTTCTGAATGTATCCAAATTGGTAGAACAACAACTCAACTCTCATGTGCCATTTGCAAGATATACCTTGCGTATAGAATTTAACTAAAGGTTGCCAATAATCAGATTTGGGATTGATCATTATAGTTGTTAGGTGAAAGGCAATATTAGAGTACACAATACCACCATACAAATCTGACACATTTTCTAAACAACTTATTGTGAAGCATGCAAAGGTTTCTAAATTCAAACAGATTGTAATATATGTTTCATGTAGATCTACATATTCTATTTTTATCAAATATGAATTGAAGATTTCAGAATAATCAAACCTTAAACCTGTGGACATTATTTTCACCAGTTGGTACACATGAATGATTATTACTACATAACACAAATAACATGAATAAATGGGCACAAAAGTATATGTTTTTAAACAAAATTCCTAGTAAAATATATTGATCAATTGTGGACATTTTATAATCTTCTTTGCTCAGCGGCATATCTTCCAAAGTTTGACTGGCATTTTTGATTGTATTTGCACAAGTCCATTTAGCAAGGTTCTTGTATGAAGCAAAGAGGCTGGTGGTTTATATTTAAGTAATCAACTATAAATTGCAACATTTCTTGATTTTTATATTTGCTAAGGTCTTGCTAATACACAAGGAGATACATTTAACAATCTGCCTTATTAGTTAGCTCAGAGTGTCCTGGTAATTATACATGACAAACTCAAATTTGACAGTTCACTGACCCACATTCTAAAACTGGCTACAATCCATCATATCGTCTTCAAGAGTGTGCATATTTGGATCAAGACTACAGATCTTACAGTTTGTACGATCTTAGGAAGTTTCGTTAGGATCTGCTGGATAGCCACATGGCAGAACCTCTGACTTATTTTAAAGACCAGACTGGTGGGCAATTGGAAGCTTAGCACCCCAGGGCAGTCTGCCAATGTCAGAAACACTGATTTATTGGCCATTCATTGCACTTGAATGATAGATACATGGATCCCACTCTCAAAAGGTGGACTATGGCAGCCTAGGAAGGAGCACTGCCACATAAATGAATGAGGGTTCATCTTTTAGGTTCTCTTTAACATGGTGATTGGATCTGGTGAATGTTCAGGCGGGTCAAAGAGGTCCTGTTGGCATCATGTATTAATGAACGTGGTGCCTGATTTAGGTTTGGGATCGAGAGTTTGGTGGGGGTATTCTGGATGTTTTATGGTAGAAACCTAGTGGATGACTCAGGAATGACAACAACATGATGGCAGGTCATTATCAATCACTTTCAAAGTGCTACCACCCTGCAACTACAAGGCAGAAGGGCTGGAAATTCAGCTGATAGGCCTACTTAAAATTTCCAGCCATCTTACAGTAAAGCTTTCAGTAGCAAATCTGCTTTTCTGTTGCTGTCTGCCTTTGTTTTGCTTTGGAAGTGATATAAATTGTCAAAGACAGTGGGTTCTACGTTAATCTGAACGATGCATGCTTTTACACTAGCGTGTACTTTATCAAAGAATTGAGAGAGAAAAAGCACATGTTGAACAAAATTTTCTGAGAATATTTCAACAAATTATTCTGTGGCCTTGCCCACATGTGCCGAAGTTCCTCTGAAGCTCCCCCTATGCTTTAGCTTTGAGCTTGTACCTTCCTCTAATTCATTTCCTGTCTCTAATCACACCCTGTTCAAATTCATCTTGTTCTTGAGGCCCACCTTCTATTGTCTTCATCTGGGACCTAAACTACTGGCCCTTTATAGACATGGGGGCCATCTAAAAGTCACACCAAATTCTACTCACCTCTCATCCCTGTGCTCACTGACCTATACCAGCCTTGAGTTAAACAACACCTTAATTTGCAAATTATCATTCTTCTTTTCAAATTCCTCCTCGCCCTGGCCCTTTACTCTCTCTGTAATCTGCTTCAGACTCTCAACCCTCCACGATATTGTTATCTACATGTTTCACATGCGAACTGTACAAGTCTCTCACAATTCATGACAAATAACTACAATGCCTGTTACTCCTGTAGGGGAAACAGCAATATGTATTTTCAATATTTAAGGTATCAGACTACATAGCGTGCACTAGTTATTGTTATATAGCCTTTGTAAATTATTCTAAAACCCCTCACAATTGTGTCATCAGAGTCCCATGAATCACATCCAATGCTTTCAATGATTCGTTCTAAATGCTTTTTCTTAATAACTGAAATTTCTAAGATCCAAAACAAGGCTTTCTATAATATGGGAAAAAAAACATATAAAACAACAATGTGATTAAATGTATCCATTCTCAATCCAATGTTCTCAGAGTAGCTTCATTCAAGTTGACTTACATATTTTAAATTGTTCATTCTTAAAAGATAAAACCTGACATTAAATCTGAGGTGCAGCGGGGACATATGAGTTGCATTGATGTTATTGGATTCAACTTGAAGTTGGATAAAGTTGGCTTTCAGGCATTTAATGATGCCTAATTTTAGCACAGGATGAACTCTCATACCTTTTGCACTAGCTAGCAGTTCAATTGGGCACCATTAAGCACTGTTAATATTCTGGAATGTAAAATTTTTTCCTGATGTATTTTTAAAGTTGTCATGTATTGTTGATGATAAGATAAGCTGAATGTTAATACATCTGCTTACCATGTTCTACCGTGCAACATTTCCACCATTTTAATGGCTCAGTTAGTGATTTATTTTGAACTATATCCACACCATGAAAAGACTGTGTCTTTTTATTTCATGCAAGGATTGCTGAATGTCTTGAAAAACAAATAACCTGACACCCATGGCAAGCATCAAAAATTGTTGTTTGGACAAGCAATAATTGAAGTTTTAGTTTGGGGAAGAACTGGAGTCGAGAGGTTCGGTGTACAAATAAAGTTGGATGCAACAAGAAGCTAATGGGACTAGTGACCAGTTATCGATGACAAGAGCCTTTTATTTGCCAACAACCGTGTGATTGATTCTTGGGTAACTGAACAGCTTGAGGCTGTGAACAGGACAGGGAGAAATGATTTGACGTCCAACATCAGTGGAGCTATTTCTGTGCTTCCTGCAGTCAAAACCTATTTTAAAACCTGAGGAAAACCAGTTCATCTTTCCTCCACAGTTGTTATAATCTGTGGCTTTGTTTCATAAGTCAGATCTTTTATGGGTGAACCAGCCATAAACCAATAGAATCATCCAGAGAAAGAAGACTGAAAAACAAAGTTCTGACCAACAGTAAAATATACAAATCATCTCAGCTCGTTAATAGGAACCACTAGAACTGCCTCCTAGCTTTCCTGTGCCCTTGACCTAGATTTCCCTGACTGTGCGTGCGCACGTGTGTGAGTGTGTGTGTGTGTGTGTGTGTGCATGTGCGTGCAAGTGGAAGTTCATACTGGGATTAGAATTTTAATTTGTTGTGTTATATGTTGACGATTTATAATTCTTGTAGTTAGAATCTACTTAATAGCGATAAGTAGTAATTCTTGTTCAGTAGAGGGAATCGGTCATATCTATCAACCTTGGTCTGAAGGTCACCAGATGGGGGATTTTTGCGTACATATTTTGAAATCTTTAACTTTTGTGATGACTCCAGGTATAATGGGGTGTGATTTCCAGCACACTACCCCAGTGAAGTGTGACAACCATTTTTTTTATTCATTTGTGGGATGTGGGCGTCGCTGTGGGCATTTCTTGCCCATCCCTAGTTGCCCTTGAGAGGATGGTGGTGAGCTGCCTTTTTGAACTGCTGCAGTCCTCCTTAAATAGGTATACATTGCTAAAATAGAAGCTGGAAAAATATTGTGTAATGTCACTGTTAGCATCAGGTTTATCTAGGTTACTCTATACCAATTGTTAGGGCAAAAATGAAATAAAAACTGTGAGGAATAAATTTAAATAAAGAGACTACTGTCATTCTGAAAGTTTATAACAAACGCCTAACATTCCTCCCTAGATATAAACATTTCCTCATTATTGCCCTCTACCCTCTTATAAGTGTTAGGACTGCCTTTTTTCCTTAGTTAACATAAAATGGCTGCCCATGGTTTTTAACTGAAATAAAAATGACCAAAGAAGATTGTTAGCTGAAGCGGTCAAGCAGTCATTTACGCAAACACAATCACGTCCTTCGTACTCACAGCAACCAGATAAGACATAAAGTATCTTGCAAGAATCAATCAATAGGATCTTATTAAGAAGAAGCAAAAATATAGCCACTGCTTACACAGAGACAGTTTTGGTAACAGACATCCATGAGAAGCACAGATCGAAGCCCCTGTTGCAAACTAATTAAAAGTTTGCTGATTAATATGGGGCAGAAGGGGAAAAGCTTGACTCACATTAGTAAAGATCCTTTTGGTGATTGTAGTCACATATGCATATATATAATATATAAATAGTGGAGTTTTCAATGATTTTCAAGGGATTTAATTGAATTCCTGTGGACAGACTGCCTTATACAGTAGGGAGAAGCCCAGACCTGCTAGCAGGGAGGATTGAATAACAGGTGCAGAAGTCGGCAATATTGGAATGTTGTTGAATAAGATGCATTGTGAAAACCCAAGGATAGAGAAAGGGGTGTTTGGTAAACATCATGAGATCATGGCAAGACCTATAACTGTCCATCAACTGATCACACAGTCACGTGATTGATCTGATGGTATGTATATATAATCAATCAATAATATAACTGGCTTGCAATTAATTGTAAACACTAAGGTGGGCTGAAATAAATTTCTTAAAGTTTATGTTGCCTCTTTATTCAGTAAAGAGGATTCAGGACCCGCAGAGGATTTTTTGTCCATTGCGGTAGCACTAATAATTTCTTCGATGTTGGAAGTGGACTTGGGTGTTGGGTGATTCATTTAGTCATTCTATCACAATGCCAATTCAAAAGCTTATAAATTTAGTTCATGGCACTTTGTGGAACAGTGCAGCAGCAATTATATTAGCCCAAACTATGGAATATCTTTGACCACTGACACTTAAAGCCTAATGAGGGATTTCCCATGCTTAAATCACTTGTGAATGTGATAATGAGCTGTCTTCTTGAGCTACAGTCATCTTTAGAGGGTAGTTACACTCACAGTGCTGTGCTGAATGGCAAACAAAGACATCAAGGTGCTTACAAATTGAACTTGGACATTTCAATAACGTTGAAGTCAAATAATGAGGTGACATTGGTAAAAATAGGATGAGAGAACTTGTTGGGCCTCACAGCTATAAACCTTCTGAAAAACTCACCGCAATTCAGACTTAGTTGGAAAAAAAACAGTTAGCCCATGATATAGATGTAGCTATGGCAATTGTTTTTCATATGGATATGGACTGTTCTGTTATCTGTAGTATTATGCTGAACAAAATGCAGTTATTAGCAAACATCCACATTTCTTAGCTTACGATGGAGGGAAGGCTGTCGATTGAACTGTTGAGGATAATTGGGACAAGGAAACTCCACTAGGGAACTCCTGCAATGATGTCCTGAGACCAGGATGATTGACCTTCTATGCGTTAACTTATGACTTCAACCAGCAGAGAATCTTCCCCCGATTTCTCATCGACCCCAGTTTTGCTGGGGCTCTTTGTTACAATACTCCCTTGGTATCATGGGTAGGTATTTTCAGCTCACTTCTGGAGTTCAGCTCGTTTGATTCGAGTCTGGGCCAAGGCTATAATGACATATCTTCCAATCCCTTTATTTTAGAAAAGGCCAATATGCCAATTACTTTCCTAATTGCCTCGTGTACCTGGGAGTTAATTGCCTATGGATCACGTACAATGCCAACATTTCTTAATCTCTCACTGTTTAAGACATATTAAGCATTTCTACTTCTTTCTACCATGGCAAAAAGCTTCACACTTCTGTGCTCTTAAACATTAACAGTAACAAATGTCTGGCAATGTGTTCACCAATAAATCAATCTTGTAATTGTGGTGACATTCAGAGGCTCCTAAAGCCTCATTCTTCAGGCAGCATTCGAGCCATTCAGTTGAGTTACTGCCTTATGACTCAGCTAAATATTTTCGTACACCGAAATACCTCTTTTTCTTTTCTTTAACATTTGGTGTTCTATTTAATGTCTTTTGGTTCTGTCATGTCTTTAGTATTGTTTTTAGCAATTATGACTTAGTGACTTCTTTTTGTTGTATGGATATAAAACAAGTAATGTATGTCCAGTTCTTGGATTTACAGCTTTGAATTGCACTTTGTTTATGATGTCAAGATTTTAGAGCCCATTATTTAGGATGAGATTGCAGAATATTTGGGAGTGCATGGAAAAATAGGGCTGAAACAGCATGTCAAGGGGGGGGGTATTGTCTGACAAATCTGTCAGAATGTTTTGAGGAGGTAACAAGTAAGTTAAACAAAGGAGAACCAATGGATGTGATCTATTTGGATTTCTACGAGGTCTTTGACAAGGAGCTGCACAGGAGGCTGCAAAATGAGATAAGAGCCTATGAAATAGAGGATTGGCAGAAGGCAGAGAGTGGGGATAAAGGGGTCTATTTCAGGATGCCAGCCAGTGACTAGTGGAGTTCTGGATGAATCAATGTTAGGAACTCATCTATTCAGGTTGTACATTATTGATCTGAATGAAGAAACTGAGGGCATTATTGCTAAGTCTGCTTATAGGTGGAAGGACAGGTAGTTTTGAACAGGTTGGGAGGCTGCAAGAGGACTTGGACAGGCTAGGAGAGTGGGCAAACAAGTGGCATATGGAATGCAATGTGGGAATGTCTGAGGTTATGCATTTAAGTTGGGAGAATAGAGGCATAAACAATTTTCTAAATGGGGAAAGGCTTCAGAAATTTGAAGCCCAAACGAAATTAAGAGTCCTAGTTCAAGATTCTCTTAAGGTTAACATGCATGTTCATTTGGCAATTAGGAAGGCAAATACAATATTAGCGTTGATTTCAAGAGGCATAGAATAAAAGAGATGTACTGCTGAGGCTGTATAAGACTGTGGCCAGCCCACATTTGGAATGTTGTGAATAATTGGGCCCCATCTCTAAGGAAAGATGGCTGGCCTTGGAAAGGATCCAGAGGAGGTTCACAAGAATGGTACCAGGAAGGAAGGGTTTTTTATATGAGGAGCGGTTGAGGACTCTGAGTTTGTACCGATGGAGTTTCGAAAGATGTGGGGGAGATCTTATTGAAACTTACAGAATACTGACAGGCCTGATAGTGTGGACATGGAGAAGACGTTTCCACTAGTACAAGAGACATGGACTCGAGGGCATGGCTTCAGAGGAAAGGATGACCCTTTAGAATTCTGATGAGGAAGAATTTCTTCAATCAGAGGGTGATGAATGTATGGAACTCATTGCCACAGAAAGCTGTGGAGGCCAAGTCACTGAGTACAATTAAGAGAGAGATAGATGAGTTCTTGATTAGTAAGGAGATTGAGTCTCACAGGGAGATGGTAGGAGAATGGGGTTGAGAAACACAGCAGCGATGATCAAATGGCAGAGCAGACCTGATGGACTGAACGGCCTAACTCCATTTATATCTTATTGTCTTGTGGTCTTATTACATGCAGTAGGATTCTTGTTGGTCAATAAATCCACAGTTCTCCATATCACTTCTACTTTCTGAAACAATAGGCAGTAACAACATTTCCACTGAAGTAAAATCTTTATTTCAAGCAATTGTTTCTTTCTTTAAAGAGTTCTTTCATACAATTAGATGAGCTGTTATAGTTCAATATCAATTTTAAGAATACTTTTTTTTGAAGGTAAAAGAGACGGTCACACTTGTTGAGTTAGATTTGCTGCCTTAATAATTCTATTTCCAGGTTCCCACAAAACTTTAATTAACCAGATCTAGATAAAGTCAATCCCAGAGTAGTTCCCCTTTTGTCCAGTTCGCCAAAATGGTTTCAGAAATAAAAGAAAGTGCAAGTCCATGTCTTCAGGGTATCTCATTCTGCTTCACTGCTACTAAGGTTGCAGAACAAATGATATTTCTATCTTTGGTACATCTGATGTTCAGATTGAGGAAGGCTGATTTCATTACCTCCTTAATGTTTCCTACTTTTGGGAAGGCTGGTAATTCTTCCGTCAGAATGAGAATTTTAACACTGCAATGCATGTTGCCTGAAGCACCATGACTTTGCATAATGAAACACGCTGAGCATTTTCCTTTAAATTAAAGATATTGTATAAGTACAAATTCTGGTTGTTCATTCTAGGTTTGATGTTGAAAATGAAGCTTTATTTTTAAAATGTTTGACTGATTTTTGTAATATCTATTTCCTTCTCTTAACATATAAATACTCCTGAATCAGTGAATCAGTAGGGTAAAATTAATTCCAGGACATTGTAAAATTGATTTTGCTAATTTCTTTAAAATGTGAAAGAACATCTTAAAATGACTCAGCCAATAATTTTTCTGACTTTGTGTTGGGGTATTATATTGCTCCAGCTAGCTTGGCTGATATCCAAAATCCTAACAAGGAAAATAGAATTTTGTTCCAGTGATTTCCCCATGATAAGATTGTCACAGTGTTATACAATTCAATTTACGAAAGCAAATACACTGGAGCAGCATAGAGGAAATATTCAGCAGAAGTAAATACATTATTTGTAAAGGACTGTCAATATCGTACACTGCAAAGACAAACTGCATTGTATTACTCAAAAATGGAGGTATGTTAACTTGATGGAGATGTGGAAAAGCATAACTAAATTATCAAAATCTCTTCTAGAAATCATTGTATGCAAATTGATACATTTGTTAGGTACATTTTTCGTGTGTTAGAATTTGCACAAATGTAAATCTGACAGTAAGCACCACGTCAATGACTAATTTAGAAACAAAAACAGAAATTGCCTGGAAAACTTAACATGTCTGGTAGCATCTGTGGAGAGAAAGCAAAGTTAATATTTTGGATCCAGTGACCTTTCTTTAGAACTGAATGCAGCTTGGAAAAGGTTGGCATATCTGCTAAAGATGGGGTAAGGGGAATGGGGAGAATTAAACAATTGGTGGGGATGGAGCCCAGAGACTGAGAAAAAGAGCTGGGCAGTCAAAGGAATAGGATAGAATCAGCCTGGGAGAATGGATAGCTGCTAATATGGACCATTATTAGCTGACAATGGGTGTGTGGGGACATTCTGTCTGCAGAAATAGCCCTCAGGTTGCAGTTTCCTGCTACCTCAACACACCACCATGTTCCCTGGCTGACATCTCTGTCATCAAAGCTCAGCACAAAGCTGGAAGAAAGCACCCCCTTTTCAACCTGGGAACCCTGCAGACTCCTGGACTCAATATCAACTTCAACAATTTTAGGGCTCAAGCACCTTCTCCCACGTCTGTACCCCAAACCTCACACACCAAATCTTATCATCATGTGGGCTGCTACCACAAACTATCTATTGTCAGCAACTAATGGTCCCCAACAGCAGCTATTCATTCTCCCCAGGCTGAACTTTACTTGTGCATATGTCTGCCCAACTGAGTTTCTCTCCTCTCTCTGGACTCCATCTCCATCCTTTGTTTATTCCTCATTCCTCCCCCCACCCCATCTTTAGCATAGATTCCAACCTTTTCCTAGTTACAATCAACTCTGAAGAAGGGTCACTGGACCTGAAACATTAACTCTACTTTCTCTCCACAGATGCAACCAGACTTGCTGACTTTTCCTAGCAATTTCTGGTTTTGTTTCTGACTTCCAGCACCCACAGTTCCTTTTTTTTAAAATACTATTTGGAAAGTTTCATCTATTCCAGAATAGGGACAGCCACTTTTCAACTACCCTCAAATGCATTATTTGTGCTGAAATACATATCTAATACTATATGCAACTTTGTTGCAAGAAAAAAAGCTTTCTGAACTCCAGTCACCAAAGTCTGTAACGGGTGCAACAAAGTTTGTTGAAAGCATGCTGGTTTTCATAAAATGTTTGCTAGAAAGAAATAACAGTAAATATTAGGAAGAGTTCAAGAAAGCGGTTCATTGCCATCTTTGAGGAGGGACAATAATGCCTGCATCCCATGAAAGAATTAAAAAATTATAGATTCATAAAATCCGTACAGTGTGGAAGCAGGTCGTTCAGCCAAAGAATCCACACCATCCCTCCATAGATCATCCTACCCAGACTCACCCCACTACCCTATTCCAGTAACCCCTGCATCTCCCATGAATAAACCACCTAGCCTGCACATCATTGGACACTATGGGCAATTTAGCATGGCCAATCCACCTAACCATCTTTGGACTGTGGGAGGAAACCAGAGCACCCAGAAGAAACTCTTACAGGCACAGGGAGAATGTGCAAACACCACACAGACAGTTGCCCGAGGGTGGAATCAAACCTAGGTTGTTGGCACTGTGAGGCAGCAGTGCGAACCACTGAACCACCAGGCCACCAGGTTTATAGATTGTTGTTTTTTATTTAAGAATGACAAGTATAACAGAAACACAGCTTCCTCTTCTTAGACTGTGCAATCAATGAAAGAAGTTCCCATTTATAGAATTTAATGCAGCCTCCATGGAGGTTTTGGTGACAGTGACATTCACTCAGGTGGGAAAGATTCCACATCTTCACATCTCCACATCTACTAAGTCTATGGTGAGGAAGTCATGCTATGTGACCCATCGGTTACAGGTCATTAGCATATGTACAATGCAGTCACTTAGAGTTCAGAGACCATTTCTGTAGCTTGAAATGGTTACACAATCGTTAATCATAAAGGAAGATGTTAGGAGCAGATGATGGGGTCAGATAAGCCTTGAAGACAATACGGAAGTGGAAGTCTTGTTGAAAATAGAGGTCTGAGCACCTTGCAAGCAAATAAACAACATCCTGTTTTTGCAGTGAAGGACTGACATATAGTTTATTTTCTACCAATGTTGCATGTAACTACTGTAATGCGATAATGTATAAATATGGTGTTTTGAGCTGTAAATGGCAGAGTGTCTTAGAACTTGACACTGAAGACTCTCCCACACAAATTGGTACAAGCTTGAATAAAGCTCACTCAGACTGAAGGCTTGATTTGTCTAAATACCTACTGTGGAGTAATGTAATTAACATCTGAAGAATGCATAAAGGTGATGATGTTACATGATTATATGTAGCGAATTGGAAGGGAGAGCTGATCAACTGAGTTCTTGAGAGAATTTGGATGTAGATTAAGCCAGAAATGAAGAGTTCTTGCAGAAACTTTTAGGAATCCAAACAAGCAGTAAATTAGAATACTAGAGTTGTACCCAATTCACTCAACAAAGCATGACAGCAGCTGAGAAAAGCAGGACAAAAGTAAAAAACAGACATATAATCCAGCAACTGTAATGGACTTTGTGATCAAGAAGAGAAAGAAAATTTTCAAGATTCACTGGGATTTTCGGGGACATCGTGGATATAGCTGAAGTGTAAAAGTGAACCCAGATCAGAAAACAATGAGCAACAACCTGAAGCAGAATGCAATGGAACAAATGCAATCATGGATGAAGGAGCTATTCAGGGCTCAGAAGAGACATGGAGTCTAATGTGTCCTTTCTAGAATCATTTTGTGAAATAAAAGGTCTGAACCAGACTGAGCCATGGAGTCATACAGCATGGAAAGAAACCCTTTCGTTCAACTCGTCCATGCCAACCAAGTCTCCCAAACTAAACTAGTCCCACTTGCTTGCATTTGGCCCATATGCCTCTAAATCTAAGATAACAAGCATGGGGCTGGACGAACACAGCAGGCCAAGCAGCATCATAGGAGCAGGAAAACTTGAC
>JAHRHZ010000289.1:1293341-1390194 GCA_024137785.1 Ginglymostoma cirratum | reverse complement strand
GGGCTGGATGAACACAGCAGGCCAAGCAGCATCATAGGAACTGGAAAACTTGACGTTTCGGGCCTAGACCCTTCTGATGAAGGGTCTGATGAAGGGTCTAGGCCCGAAACGTCAAGTTTTCCTGCTCCTATGATGCTGCTTGGCCTGCTGTGTTCATCCAGCCCCACGCCTTGTTATCTCGAAAGGTACAAGGAGTTGTTTGCAGTTTGGAAAAACCAGTGAAGCTAACCGATATGTATCAAACAATGGGTTAAATTCTACCCGAAATCAGGTAAGTGTCAATTTTGACGAGTTTCTTGGCATGTTTCTCTTTGTGAGCCCTGGCGAATATTTTCATGCAGTTCCGTATTACTCACTTTATTAGCTATGCCACTTGCCAGAAGTGGAGGTACTTGCCACTGCTGAGACCTTCCTGGATTATTAGCACCAGTGCCATTTTTAAAGGTATGCACCAGGCTAATTACATTGGGAGCGTGGATGATGCTTCACTGAAAATACAGGTGCACATTCATAAATATACTGCCATTTAAGAACCAAGCTACACAGGTTACTGTTCTCAGAATTGTGGTAACTTCTACTTAAAACTCCAGGAGTCTGAGCATAGGTTTATGCTTGTTTATTCAAGTGAACACAGGGAGTGTATACTGTAGATTAGCTAGAATATCTCTGAAAAACAAAGAAAAATTCAGTATCTATACCATTTCCAACACATAAACCTATCAATATCCAAATTCTAATCTTGCTTTGTATAAGCATATGAAACAGATGCGCATTCATTGTCATATGTTAATATATTATTTATGCAGCCAGAGATCACATAATCTTATCCTAGCCTAGTAATGTTTCCCTCATTTTTTATCAGTGTCAATCTAGTCCTAATCCCTTTTGACTCCAAGGCCTTTCTAGAATGTTCTATTAAAATAAACACTTGTTGTTCAAGATTAGCCTGGAGATTTGATGACACCAGCCCTTATAGTGTACATGGTTTTTTTGATGCAAGATTCAACTGGAGATTTGTTTTCTGTTGCAGAAAAATAACTGTTTAATCCTTACATGTACCCACCTCTAAAAACCACCCCTTCGCCCCCACCCTCTTTAGCCCTTGGCCGAAGTCCAAAGTAGCCAATACAGCGGTGTTATTTTCCTTTACTCCCTAATATCCAGTCATTCTGGCCAACTATCCACCTTAGGATTGTAAAGGCATTGGGTCTGGCCATCTGTACGAATTGACCCTTTAATTTCAGCCCTTGATCAAATAGCCTGTTGCTCCAATTTCTAAATTCCTATTGTCATTTTCTATGTGACCTCCTGGTGTGATAAATAGGCATTTTAGATATAAAATTAATGATTAATGATTAAGTTGGGCAATAACAAGGGCATGGGGGATTATTCGAATCCACGGTTGTACCTGTACATTTTCCCCCCGATTCTACAGTTCGTCCCACCAAGTGGTCGAGTCTATACATTCAATTTCATCAGCTAAGGCTTGAGTTTGATGCTGAAGTTTATAATATTAAGATCTAGTAGCTTGCATGGTTATGGACTAATGTCCAGTTGATATTGGTACCAGCCAAGTCAAAACCCATGACAGAAGCATGGCTAGATTGAACTTTTTTATGACAGGGGTGATGTTTTATTAAAACATCAACATGCAACATTTCAATCTGTGTTTTAACAAATACAGAAGTTTTTTTTAACAACAATGAAGATAAACAAGAAAACAATACAATTACCTTATAACAAAAGCGTGAGTATTTTTAAATATATGGTAGAAATAACTCCAGCCGTCTGTAATAGCAGTCTGTATAGTTTAAACAGGAACAACAGTTTTTTTTAATTGGAATCAGTACACTTTGGCACAGTTTACAAACATTGTTGCAATGCTAAGAACATCTAGTGCTGCACTTCTAGCTAGACCCTGCCCAGCTCACTCCGAAGACTCTTTCTCTTCTTAATAATTTGATGGCCTTTAAGTATTTAGATTTCAGCTTATGCTCCCGAAATAGCTTCCTTCCAGGGCTATACAATCCCTGATGCAGGTTCAATTCCTTTACTTCTTCATTTAAAAACAAACTTCAAAAAACTTTGTTTCTTTTCTACTGAGTGCAATCCAACCCACTGATGTTGGATTGTTAAGAACATCTCATTCTATGTTAATTTCATTACTTTAAACTCCTTCTTTTAGGAATGCTGTTTAATCCATTTTACTCCATCAAAAGACGTTTCAGCACTTAAGAGCTTAATACATGCATTTGAACTATTTCCCAGCACAGGCAAAGAAGAAGTGATAGTCAGGACATTTCTTCCACTAAGCCCTCTGGGTAGTTCCCGAGGTACTCTGGGTAACTTGCTCTCATTTGGAATTATTAACATTTTAGTTTTTAAACAGCAATTGTTAACTCCAAATATCCAGGTAAATGCATATGGTTAATTTAGAATTCCAAGAACCCAAGCCTGCAGTAAATGATACTAAAATACATATATAAAAAAGCTCACAACTTCATCACAGCATGTCCTAAAGACTTTTTGTGCCCCATTCCAGACTCAGTGTGAAGTCTTTGGGTAAAAATGGGATAGAATAGCAGAACTGCTTTTAAGTATTGTGTCAGGTTGTTTCTTATGCTTCCCACAGCTTGAACATTAACTATGTTTTTTCCAATATATTTTGATCAATTCCACCTCCCCTACTCTTTCAGGCTTCTCTGGGTGTAAACACATTGAATGGTTGTAAATGGGGCGCAATCGCTTGTTCCTGTGTCAGAATTTTTCCTGTTAGGTGGAATTTGACATCTCTCATCACCTGTTATGTAACCAGTTTTGTCTCTTTTTTTTTGCTCATATAGTCTCCATTGTATAATTAGCTGTAGCATTAAATATAATAATATTATCATTTCTATTAAATATATATATCAGACGAACATTTCCTGCTGCAGTGATTTCTAAACTACATTCATCTCATGAAATGCTAACCATAATAACATCTATCCCTACTGTTTAAGGAGGTATATTGTAGTATCTTACATAATGATTTCCTCGAATTACCCCTATACTTTATAACTGATGTAATGCCCTACTGGTTGTTGTCTTAGGTATCTTGGCTATCAACAAGAAAATATTTATGAACATGAAATTATCCACTCTACATTCAGCAGCTGTTCTATTCGTGTGTTAAGCACCTGAGCTGGCAACCGGTCAAACCTATGATTGTATCATGAAAGATTAAAAAGATGCGCATTTGTTACAAAAAAATGAACCATACACTCGTCAATCTGTCTCAAATTCTTCTGTTCAAGTATTGTTCAAGTATTCAGCATGCTGGCCTTCCCTGGTCAGAACATTGATTAAAGGAGTTGGAATGTCATGTTGCGGCTGTACAGGACATTGGTGAGCTCACTTTAGAATATTGCATACAATTCCAGTCGCACTTCTGTAGGAAGGATGCTGTTAAACTCGAGAGGGTGCAGAAAAGATTTACAAGGATGTTGTCAGGACTGGATGGTTTGAGTTATAGAGAGAGGCTGAATGGGCTGGAGCTTTTCTTTGGAGTGTCAGAGGCTGAGGGGTGATCTTATAGACATCTGTAAAATCATGAGGGGCATGGATAGAGTGAATAGCCAAGATCTTTTTCCGAGGGTGGAGGAGTTCAATACTAGAGGGCATGGGTTTAAGACTTAAGAAGGACCTGAGATGTAACTTTTTTCACACAGACGATATTGCATGTATGGCAAGAGCTACCAGAGGAAGTGGTATATGAATAGGTAGAGTTTAGAGGGATATGGGCCAAATGCTAGCAAATGGGACTAGGTCAGATTGGGATATCTGGTCCCCATGGATATGTTGGCCCAAAGGGCCTGTTTCTTTGCTGTAAGACTCTACGACTCTATTCATGGTCTGTGGGTATCACAAGTATTAACTCTAATTGTATCATGTAAAATGATTTTACCTATTCCAATTAATTTGTTAATAAGATCTGCATGACAGTCCAGCACAGCGGTCAAGCTCTGAACCATTCATGTCCTGTGTCTTGGTCTATATCTAATTGAACATCTTGAATCCCTCGCTCCTTTTCTAAAATTATCTTCAGCTGTGAATTTACGGTTTGGATCTTTGTTCCACAGTAGCTAAGTCAATGGAACTGATAATCAAAACTTCTGTATAAAATACTATAGTGACTTCATTCACCAGACATTACTTCAGCTTATTCTATCCCTGGGACACTGGCTGTGTGCTATAGTTGAACTGGGCTGCTTGTTTCATTATCTAATCCATTTAAATGCTTGTGTTTGAGTTGAGCATGAAATAATCCTTTTTTATGACTGATAAATTCCCAGCTAAATGAGCAGAATGAGCCTATGAGAATTATTAGATATTTTCTGCGATCTCTTTTGTCAGTGGTTCAAAATTAATTTACACAAGAAAACGTGATGACAAATTTCAGATATTACCAATTTAAATGTCTAGTTAATTAACATAATTTATGGTTGTAACAACAAATCTTTTGTAATAATAATGTGAATACTTTTTTTAGGTTTTTTTTATTGAGCATTTCCACACATACCATTGTTGCTATAGGATTCCTGATTCATTAAAGAGCGTAAACTGAGTGAATGTGGAAATGCCATGGATGGAAATGAATGGTTTGAAGGTCTGTGCGTTTGGAATGGAGAATATAAGTTATCATGAATTGGAATAGAATGGGCAAGCGGGACCATATATAAGACCTTCTGGCCTTACCTTTCAAAGATTCTTAAATTCAAACTATGATTCATGACTCATCTGTGGAGCCAGTAAACATGAGTTATTCAGATGCAGTCTGACCCCACAAAAATTGCTGGGGCTTGGAGATGTTTACCCCATGATGGAACCAGTTTGGGTGGGAGCACAAACATTGGGCTACCTAATTGAACCCTTATCCTACTTCATTGAAAATTGGGAATGCCAGGACTGGAGACAGGTATCGCAGAATCAATTCCAACTTTCTATTGTTAAAGGCTCCAGAATCTGCAGAAATCCAACCTCAGCGCATCCTTTCTCAGGTGTTTTGCACAGAGCTATACCATAGTCCAGGTATGGCCTGATGAGGCCTTTGTACATCCATTGCTAAACTTCCTTCTTTTTATATTCTTATCATTAGGTATGAAGGTTAATGATGTATTAGGTTTTTTTAAAACTGATATTTTTTGCGTCTGATCAATAGACAAAGTGAATTATTCATACAGACCTTTAAATCTCTTTGGATCTCCATAATTCCTAAATCATGATTTGAAGAATACTCCAATTTGTCCTATTCGTTCCAAAATGGATTTATTGCGAAGAAGCACAATTTTGCCCATTTTGCACTTTCGAACATGGTAAGTATCAGGCGACCTCATATTACCCTGGAACAGTTATATGTGTCAAAAGTGAAGAAGAAGATGAAGTAACAATGCAATAGCAACATTAGTGATGATCTCCATGAACAGGATGCTGCTGCTGCCCAAAAAAGCATTCTGCCTATCGCATAAATCAATGATGTGGTATATGAAACATAAATAAAAACTAAATATATATAGAAAAAGGATGTCAGTACTGACGTGCTAGGCATGTAGGCTGTAAGTTCCAAAGTTTGGCAGTTTAGATGAAACAGCAAATCCCTTCAGCTGTTGACGATAAAGAAGGCACAGGTACTCCCCAGAATCTAGTCTACTGCATTCGCTGCTCACAATGTGATCTCGTCTACATTGGGGAAATGAAGCGTAAACTAGGTGATCGCTTCGCAGAACATCTACATTCTGCTTGCAAAAAAGACCCTGAACTACCCGTTGTCTGCCACTTTAACGCACCACCCTATTCCTTGACCAACATCTCTGTCTCTGGTTTGCTGCAGTGTTCCAGCAAAGCTCAACGCAAGCTAGAAGAACAACACCTCATTTAATGCATGGGGACCTTGCCGCACTCCATACTCAATATTGAGTTCAATAATTTTAAGGCCTAAACTGTCCCATGTCCCAGCCCCCTACCCCACACACCAGGCCTTGTTACCACGTAGCCTGACCTTACACACTACCGACTATTAGTCACTAATAGTCCCCATTAACAACTATTCACCCTCCCAGCCATCGTTATCAACTCTTTGTCTGTCCAACTGCTCTTCTCTCTCTTTAGGCTCTATCCTATCATTTAGTCCCTACCCCATCCCCCTCCCCCTATTTTCTGCATATAAACTGACATTTTCCCAGCCAGCATCAGTTCTGTGGAAGGATCATCAGACCCAAAACGTTAACTCTGTTTTTTCCTTCACAGATGCTGCCAGACCTGCTGAGCTTTTCCAGCAACTTTGTTTTTGTTCCTGATTTACAGTATCTGCAGTTCTTTCTGTTTTTATCTATTTGCACTGTGCTTCTTTAATTCAACAAAATAGGTAATAGTTATTCCTGGCTCATTTCTTTGAGTGCAATGCCTTGACTAATCAGAGTCAAACTGCCTTTTTAAAATTTAAGTAAAGATTGGCAGTTTGCTGTCAGTCATCATATACCTGGCATATTCTCCACCAGTTAGTGTTGATTAATCAACTGATTCTGTTAATGGAAAGTGAAGAAGCTGCCAACTTTAATGATAAAACTGGGCTGAGTTTAGTAACCTCATACCAATTGATTTTTAGGAAAATTTAAATGTTCTCAATGTATCCGGATTAAATGGGGAAAATCAAACAGCATTCCCACATCTAATCGGCATACCTCAAACTTCAGTGAAGTGCATAAAAAGGAGGAAATTGGCTGAGGTCTTATTTGAGGTTGGTTTTCTATCCCTGACAACCAGATAGCTTAGCGCACTAAGTAATGTCAATGTACTATGTCTTCATGGATAGAGTTACGACCATATGTAGGATTTGCTGGCAGCAGGTGCACAACTTTGACTAGCCAGTGTCATGTATTCTTCCTTATGCATTTGTGATGTTCCACGTTGTGTACTTTCCTCAATCTTGTTACTTAGATTCCCTGTTGTGTGTGTTTCTGGTGATGTTTGGTTACTGTGACTGGTCCTATCTCCTTTCTGAAAGATAGCCACCATTATGGCTTTCCAGTGATTATTCGGTAAGCAATGTTCCCTGTAACTGCACGGTTTCTTGGAGAATTCACTCACCCAATCACTGGACAGGCATTTTGACTTCTAGTTCAGGAAGCTGCTGCCATGCACAAACCTTGGAGAACTGCCCAGTGGCAGGAACATAGAGGGAACATAGTTGGCATGCTCTCCATCTTAAAGACGAGGTTGTGTATGTGAACAAAGTGTGCTTCTCCACTGTATCCTATTAATTCAACAGAAATTCCATCTGTATCAGTGCTCTTGGAGGGTATCTGCTGTCTCATGGCCTCTTTAAATCCATATCGAGCTAGGGTATGTAAGTTTGACTGAGATGATGTTTTTGATGCAGTTTATGAGCTTGCTTGGGCAGACTTAAAGTGCCTTCAGTCTACTTTACTATTGCTTAGAAAACCAAAGAATGCAAAATATCAAAATACTCCTGGAATATTGTCCTCCAAGAACGATTCTCATGGTATGATACTCTCCATGACATTAATCAGGTTGAATGCGTGCCTCTGTGATAAGCACTCAGTAGGACATTTACTTGACAGGAATATTCTAGTAGCGTTAAACATAGGGACAACTGCAACTTCACTGTTCCCTACTCTCTCTCTTCTGCCCAATAAACTCAGGATAGTCTTTTCAAATGAGGTCAAGGGCTGGAATTGCTTTGGGCTATCACCTTATGCATCTGCTTCTACTGTTTCTATATGTCAGCTTGTCCTCCAAGCACAACAATAGCATTGAAATAATGTGTTGCAAATAGGGAAAGAGAGATCCTTTTCCCCTCTGTCTATAGTCAGCACCATTTAGTTTTGTAATATTAAATATATTGTGTTTCTAAATTCCAGTTAAGGCTATGAAAATTTAAGAATATGAACAGCAGAATTCCACGGTTTTAAATGAAATGAATTAAATACTCAAACACTCACGTCAAAAGATCTAAATGCTGCATCAATCACAGACTACGTTTTCAAGAAAGTTACAATGAAAGGAGGTAATATTCATTCAATGGAATACTTGATAGTTCACACAACATGTTATGTTGGCTTTCATTGAAAGTGGGTGTGAGTTCAGAGGGATAGATGTCTTACTTCAGCCATAAAAAGCCTAACTGAGATCACACCTGGAGTAGTGTGTGCACTTGTTATCTACTTAACACATGAAAAAATATACTTACCATAGAGGGAGTGCAGCAGAGGTTCACTAGATATCCTGGGTTTGTTGTATGAGGAGAGATTGTATTGATTGGGCCTCTATTCCTTGGAGTTTGGAAGAATGAGGAGATTTCATTAAATATAAATATAAAATTCTGACAGAGCTAGACAGGTTGGGTGCAGGGATAATATTTCGCCTGCCTGTGAAGTTCAGAACAGGAGACCTTAGTCTCATAAGATTTTCTTTCGAGAGACTGGTGATGACGTTGTCATTGACATACAGAAGTTCCATGAGCAATGTCAGTGTCAGTTCCTCCTCAAATTTCATCTGTTGAGGTTGAAACGTTTTCTGTCCATCCTGTAGATAATGTCCACACTGCTGGGAAGCTGGTTCTTGACAAGATAAGGGATGGTGGCAATGAAGTTGGAGAAAATGACAGGGGTGATGGCACATCAAGACACAAGATAGGCCAATTTGGATTGAGATGAAGGAACATTTCTTCACTCAGAGGGTAGCGAAACTATACAACTCTCTACAACAGTCCTACCCTGTAGGTCATTGATATGTGGACCTGAACCTTTAGACCAAAAAAAAACGAGTGTTGCAGCTTGCTGTATCAACAAAATAGTTTCAATCTCATCATTAACTGCTATTGAAATACAGAGGAAAGTGCAAGGTTGTTTTAATGTATCAGGGAACCAGTTTTAGTCACATGGGCAAATTTCATTGAAATTCAAAAGAAAGCATTTTCCCTTAACTTGTGGATCACTGGCTTTGTGCTCTGTGGCTTTGAAAAGCTGGAGAAGTGGTGTTTAGGGCCTGGAAAATCTTTCCATCCTGACTGATACACAGGATGAGGCTGGAATTTCTTGTGCATTTCTTTGGGTAACAGATATACCCTCTTGGAGAAGTAAAGTATTCCTTTAGATTTGGTATCAAGACACTTTAAGAGAGGTAACCTATTATTTGGCAGAGCTAAGATACCTCCTGGGAAAGCTCAGGTGCTTTTTGTAATAGTTAAAAGGAAGCAAAAGTCTATGTAAAAAATATGTGACTTCATTAATACAAGAATCTACGGAACTGTCAAAGTATCTGCCAAACTGAGCTGCCAACACTAAAGAAGTACCTATCAAAGGCACCTGTAAAGATTGTCAAGGGGACCTGTCAGGGGACATGTCAACAGTGTCAAGAGGAACCTGTTAGTGAGGCCTGATGTGTGGACAGCTATAGGTTGTTGGGAGGAAACAAAGGATTTGAGTGGAGGGGTTTACTCACCTTTCTTCTCATTTCAGGCAGAAACAGCCCATGTTAGGGCAGATGGAGTAAAGACAGGCAATGGGCTGCATTTGATGTAGCTCCTCACTCCTTGAGCGTGGAGGACCCTGACTCTGATTATCCCAATCATGGCTTGGAGTGGTATTTGAGCCTGCCCTTGGCTTATCATGTTTGAATCTCTTGAAGGAATGCCATCCCCCTTGAATGGATGAGACTGCTGATAAGTGTTGCAAATCACCTAGCTTTATGGCTGCACTAAATGGCATGGCAAAGTAGTAGCAATCTGAACCTTGAGAGGGCAATGAGCAAAAAGGCAGGATAAGGCAGCACATGGCAGGGATGAGCATAACTGGTGAGCATCCAGTTAGGCTCAGCGTAAGCAAGCATGATGAGAGCAAGCAAAGAACCTGGAGATGCAACCTGGTCCAGTCCCTGAGCTGAGTATGTGTTCCTGAGTGCAGAGAGTCCTTGCTGCAGCATTACAAAGACAGTTGCTGGTGCAGTTTAAGGTGCAACATTGAAATACAGGTGTGAACTTGTAAGTGAATCAGACATATGCCATGAGAGTTCTTAGAGGCTGACAATGTCTGTTGACATGGAGTATTTGTGGTCGGTGACTGTGGAATGTGCTGAAGATATTGATGCCTAGTGTCCAACATGGAGGTCTTTTGGAGCAAGTTACGAGCAAGAACCTGCTCTGGCTTTCATGTTAAGTTTTCTTGGGTTTGAAAGTGGTAAGATTGCAACCCATGGCGCATTGTACTGTTAACAAGGCATTTAAGAAGCAATAATGAACATTAATTAGGAACTCACTACTGCCTGGTTTGAATCTCACCACAGCACTTGAAAAAAACATACAAGAAATGGCAAGATGACCTTGATGGCCCTCACCAAACATCTGCCCCAATTCTGCCCTACATCTTGCAATAGTCTATGATGCTTAGGTCCTGATAAGATTTTACCCCTCAGTTCATCTCCGAAGCTGACAGGGATTATAGATTTTAGGTCCTGCTATATTTTAGACCTGTAGAAGCTTTCAGGACCTTAAAACATTCAATGCTGAGCAGATAAGTTCCAGACTATGGAAAAGTGATAGGATAGCTTAACACACACTCCAATCTCATTCTACAAAACATTCTTGGAAGTATGGTCATAATACCTCTGTAGCTTTTACAGGTTGATTCATAATGTAGTAGAGTACCTAAAGTTTTTGCCCATCAATAACCCTGCTTGTCTTTCTTTGTTACCAAGTAACAGTGGCTGAGTTTCATGGTAGGTAGTCTTTGGGGAAACAGGCAGCAATTGGTTCAAAGTGAACAATAGCTGGATGCAGACTCTGCAGTGTATCTTGCCTTATAGAGTGAAGAAACTCTATCTCTCTCGCACATGAATTTAACTACTTTTAATTTAATTTTTACACAAATTGCTTCTGACATCTGTCTGTGTTATTCATAGTCTGGAGTGATGGTGGCCAATATAAGAATCATCCTTTATCAAATGAGGCCTCTGGGTATGTCAATGTGAATAGAAAAGTAATTAAGCTGTGCTGGATTTTGTTTTTACATAGGAGGCTGTTCTCAGTTAAAATTGAGCTTTTTATAATCTCTCCCTCAAACTCCCGCTGCTCCTGCCCCCCGAGGATGGTTGGTACTCACTGAGAGAATTTAGCTGAACCACTTACGAGATTTTGGATCTGTAGAGTTCTACTGACATGCTTGCTAATTTAACATGAAGGCCTTGTTTATCTGAATGCTTCAGCCCTGGAGTGATATATTGAAATAATTTAGATAACTGGCATTAATTTTACTGTCATGCTTTATACTATCATTAAAGGATTAAAATTTTGCACAAATTCTCATAAGTTTTGGTGAAACAATTATTCATGTTGAATTGCTGCCAAGCTAGTTAGCAGCTAATTTTGGGTAACTGGTTCAAATAAATGTCAATCACTCAATTAGATCTAATTCTTACATGTTTTTCTGGACTAAAATTTATTATGTCCTTCTTTTGTGATATTAACCAAAACAGAACTGAAAAGTCATAGGCTTCATTGCTTCAAATTGTCCCATGTAAGTCTACATGTCATTGAATGCTCTTTGGAATAAATTATTTAGGCCCCAACATTCCTGGGACTAGAGAGAACAGAAATCCTAATATGAATTTCCTTTATGTTGTTCTTGGACTTCTTTATTCAAGTGACCGTTCTGCAAAATTGAATCTTTGAAGGGCTTTGGTGAACTTGATGCTACTTGAGAACCTCACAAAGATCAAACCAAGGTTAAATTCGCTTGTGTGGAGGTAAAATAGTTGCTATTGGAGATGAAGGCTACACAGACTTTTGATGGTGATTTTACAAAATTAGTGGGGCTTCAGGTGTATCAACTGGGAACTAGTGTGTCATTAAAGAGCATTTTCGGGCAATATGTTATTATGTGTCCTTGAGGATAATGCTCAACCATACAAATTGACCCCGTCTATAAGGTTTGGGAAGGAGCTTCCAGTTTGAGACTAACTCTGTGAATGTTGGGGGATATTGAGAGAAGGTTGGGCAATTCAACTGCTCTGTGATTGTGTTGAGATGCCAGGAAATGGGGGACCTGAGGCAAGGGTGTCTGGTGGGGAGGGGGTGGTGTGAAAGGTCACTTGACTCCCAGTCCATCCTAAATGATAGATGGTTCAACATCTGAGATAAAAATTACCAAAATACCTGTCATAATATAATATCCAAATCTGATTGCTTATAACCCTCATCACGTGCAAATAAACAATGACGAAAGTAGTGTTTTGATGCATGTTGGCATTTATTCACATTCTACCCCAAAGCCAATGTTTGCCATGTGCGGCAGGTTCAGTAGTTGAATTTATTTGAAAGCAACTGAGAGATTAGAAACTGCTGTGAATACCGAACATGCTCAAGAGGACTTTGGATAATTTGTCACTTCTAAAAAAAATGACAGGTGGAACCCCTTGGCTAAGAACACAGGATGAAACGTTTGACTTCAGTCTCAATATTTTACTCAAAGCAAAACTGCTTGAGAATCTCTACTGCTCCAGCTGCAACAATTAGTGTTATACTGGTGCTGATATCATTATATTGAAAACAGAATCACATTCTGGTTTGTACCCAGCAGAATGTTAAGGTTACATTTTGATTTTCCCATTTAGGCCAGTGATAGCAACACAGAAAATGATTTACATAACCATATCTTTGGATGAACTACAATATGTTTGTGTGTTTTTACTCAGAGGTCACAAGTTAAATATTGATGAGATAGCTCATTTTCTCATCTTTCTAATAAAACTCACAATGCCTTCATCCTATTGTCATAAGAATTTATGATTTACTATTCGATTTCTGTCTAATTTATTTCAATTCTCATACATTCTATTCCACCTATTTCTGATCAGGAAATTTGGACTTGTCCATTTAACAATTATGATACTCTAGGCTTCCCTGATGTGCCTCACTTTCATCAATCATATAGCAAACTGTAGAAAGTAAAATCACCTTGCCAATGAGGCATCATTAATTATTGGGCTGACTGATATCCGAGGGGTCATGTGGCAAATGGGGAGGATAAGATTGAGAAGGAGGAGTCAATGATCAGCTGGATAAATGGGACATGGGTGGGCAATCACACTGGGCTATTCCAGCTGCCATTGAATGGAACATGTTCAGCTTGAGCGTTGTATGTCAAACTTTTATCGACATGGTCAGTATTGCATGATATGATGCAGATTGTGTGATTTAAACATATCTTAAATATCATTTATTACAAGTTTGAATTTTTGTTTTTTTTTGAGTTTTCTAATAATCCAGTAATAGGGATCAGAATTTTAACATTGTCAACAAGAGAGCTGGAAGTGAGATGAGGAGAAACCTCTTTAGTCAGAGTAGTTAGGATTTGGAATGTACTGCCTGGAGAGTGGTGGAGATGGATTCTGCAGGGGGTTTCAAAAGAGAGCTGGATGTATATTTGAAGGTGATGAAATTAGGCTACAAATATGAGGCTGGGGAGTGTGACTAGCTGGATAGCTCTTTCAGGTGCTGGTACAGACACGATAGGTCAATGGTCTTGTTCCGTACTGTAAAATTTTATGTTCTAATAAACATAGGAACATTTCTGCAGCCATGGTGTATTCTTTTAAATCAGATTTTAAGACCTACTTTTAGAATTAATGGGTTTTTGTCTACATTGGTAGGCTTTTGCAACTGAACAAGATAAACAAGTTCCAGTTTAGAAGGTTAGGAGAGGATTTTTATGCTTAAGGGAAACATTCATAGCTTAGAGGGGTAGATGGTTTTTTTTAGTTTTGTTTTGAATTTTGAACAGTCATAGACTCCCCACAGTGCAGAAAGAGGCCATTTAGCCCATCAAGTCTGTACCAAACCTCCATTTAAACCTAGCTCCCTATTCTATCATCGTAACCTCACATTTGCCATGGCTAATCCACCTAATTTGCAAAACCCTGGACACTGCAGACAATTTAGCATGGGTAATCCACTTAATCTGTACATCTTTGGATTGTGTGAGGAAACTGGAGTACCCTGCAGAAACTCATGCAGACGCAGGGAGAATGTGCAAACTCCACAGGCAGTTGCCCAAGGATGGAATCAAACCCAGGCCTCTGGAGCTCAGGTAGCAGTGCTAATGACTGAACAATTATGTCATCCTCTTTTGAAGTCATTGGTTCAAAATAGCTGTATGGACCAGTGCTCCTGAGAAGGGAAGGATACAGTATAACTTAATTACCTAAAAGTAAAGAGTTAATGTTCATCTCAAATCAGGAGTGTTGGGATATACCTCTGTAGAAGTTGTCTAAATGTGAGTACATTTAAGCTCAGGTGTATAATTGTTACTTGGAGAAACTATCTGCAGTTCCAGTTTATGAATTGAAGTCACAAGTGTCTTAGACTGTCAAGGTGTTTGACCAGGGGCTGTGGTTTGAGCACTGTACACAAAGTGGTGTTTTTGGTTATGGCACCAGAGTTGAGTTTTTGTACTGTACAAGGTGTGTGTTTGGGAACTGCACCAGGGTGTATTTTGAGTACTCTGCAAAATCCATTGCTTTTTCTTTTGAATTTATAAAGGACAGGAAGAGAGACAATGTGGTGGTATAACCAAAGGGTTATTACACCTAATGTGAGGGGAGAAGTTGAGGTGGGCAGTCCTCCATGGCAACTTTAGGCAGTGCAGGAATTGAATTCACACTGTTGTTATTACTCTGCGTCATAAACCAGCCATTCAGCTAAATGAGATAACTGACCTTCGAATAATAGGTAGTATACTAACAAAAATCATCCACGGTATGGCAGCTAGAAAAGTGAAATGTGAAATGAAGTAAATAGAAGCTATCTACCCAGAGAAGGACAAGTAAGCAATTAGTTTTCACAAGATACTCCATGTGTTGGATAACTTCTTCAACGTCGAGCTTCCATCATCCATTTATGTCAATAGTGGTTGCATTGCCCACATGGATTTTCAAGGCAGAGGAGCTGTAAAGTTTTCGGGGATAGATGGGATTGTGGAGTAATTGAATAGTGCAGCAATCAAGGGGATGAGCTATCTCCTCCTATTTCTAATTCATATCAGAAATCACACAGCAATAGGTTATAGTCTAACAGGTTTATTTTAAGTCACTAGCTTTCAGGGCATAGCCCTTCATCAGGTGACCCCAGTCCAACTTCCACATCATGATTCATGTTGTCATTGTTGCTTGTACGTTTGAAGAAATGATGAGATTTACTGACAGAATTCTGCTGATTAGGTGATTAGCCAGCTAAATGTATGCTCTCAATGGTTGTACGAATGAAATTAGGGCAGCTTAAATTAGAAGAGCACAGAAGGCTCAAGGATTGTGCCATTTCTGGAGGTTGCAGTGCTTACAAAAGGCTGAGGCCATGGACAGATTTGAAAACAAAGATGACAGTTATAAAATTGAGGTTTTGTTTAACTAAGTAGACTCACCAGGCATACATTGGATAGTAAAATCAACAGATAACAAATGAATGGATGAGAGATCCAGAGGGAAATGAGCTGAGACTGAGGTAAGGGCAGTATTACAACAGTGGAAATTAGTTTTCTTAGCATAAAACAGGTAGTAGTCAGTAGCTCAGCATGGGGTCAAATATGACACCAATTACTTCAAACAGCCTGGTTTAGTCTCAAAAAGTTATTGGAGAGAAAGATGGTGACAATGATTAGGGAATGGATTTTCAGATCAGGACCAAAGACAATGACTTCTGTCTTCCGAATATGTTGTTGGAGGAAAGATCTGCCCATGCAGTATTAGATGTTGCGCAAGCTGTTTGACAATTTGGAGAGAGTAGACAGGTTAGAGTGATAGACTCATACAGCATGGAAATGTACCCTTCTATCTAACTAGTTCTTGCTGACCATGTTCACAAACTAAACTAGCCCGACTTGCCTGCATTTGGCACATATCCCTCCAAACTCTTCCTATTCATGTACTTATCCAAATGTCTCTTAAATGTTGTAACTGTATATGATCCATCACTTCCTCTGGCAGTTCATTCCACACACAAATGACTCTCTGTATAAAGAAGATTCCCATTGTGTCCTTCTTAAAATTTTCTCTTCTCGCATTAAAAACATGCCCCAGAGTTTTGAACACCCCCACCGTAGGGGAAAGTTGATAGAAGTCATAATGATTTGGAGCTAAACGTCATCAAAATACATATTGAAGTTAATCCTTGGTTTTTGGATTGTGTTATCAAAGGGAAACATGTGGATGAGGAATATGAGAGTGACAAAGATAGATACTTCCACTTGACTGGGCACCAGTCGCAATGATGCAAGCTGAATTAGATAGAGTATTTAAGGGATTAATGTCTTGGCCGGCAAGCAAATGGCCACCAATGGTGGGTTGATAATGATGAAGAGGCATTAGGGGAGTTTGTAGATTCATCTAATGAGGGCAATGAAACTATCATCAAATTTTGTGAAAACTTGATTCACTAATGTCCTTTAGAGAATAAAATCTTCATCCTTAGTGGTTTTGATCCACACATGACCCTAGGTCCACACTCATGTGATTAGCTCTTAACTGTTCCCTGAAATGACCTAGCAAACAATTCAGCTTAAGGGCAATTAGGGATGTGTAACAAACGCAGGCTTTGTCAGTGATCCCTACACTACACAAAAGGATAACAAAAAACTATGTCAAAGGCTGCAGAAAAGCCAACTAGAAGGAAGAGAAATTATTTACCTTTCTCCTAGTTGCAAAGGATGCCATTAAGTTGTCAGTATAACTTTGACAAAAAAAATGTTACACTGTTGTCACTTGGGGGAAAGCGTGATTGGAGAGATTCAGATGTGGAGATCTAAGAAAGATTGGGATATTCTTGCGATGCAAAACATTCAATGACATTGGAGAGGAAATGGACGTTGGAGATGGGGCAGTAGTTTGCAAAGATAGGAAATTTAAGGGCTTTTACCTGAGCAGAAGGTTGTTACAGCTAAATGAAAGAAGAAAGGAAAAGGAGAGGAAACTGCTAACAGTACCAACTGACATGGGAGCAAGGAAGGCACGTTGGGTGGTCAGCATTTAATGGGAATATGGGGACAGAATCAATCGAAAAAGATGGGCTTGGAAAGGGAGTGAAGGTAGATTAGAGAAAAACAAGTTAAAGGTGTGAATTAGGAGAAGAGAGAAATTTAAATTCAGAAGTTGTACAGCGATTTTTACAAAAATGGTGTGTATGAAACTACCGGGTATATAGTAATGGATTAAGGTATAAGATGTTAGTTTGTCCAATTAGTCAGAGGAATATGCTTTTAGACATGAGCCAAAGGGCATTTGCTATGCTGTATGACTCTGTACATTGAAAACTCAATGAATGAGAACATACCAGATTGGTAAGAATAGCAAAAAAAAATGTTAAATTACTTGAAGTATGAACTCAGGGCCTTTGAGAATGCTATTATTCCTTATGGATGAAATATTTAGGCCATGACTTTTGTGGCTCTGCCCTTATCAGAATGGAGGCAAGTTGGATTAAAATGGCAGTTCCAAAGCTGTTGGTCGCATTCCTGGCACGAGCAATTTTCACTATTGTGGGATGACGCACCCTGCACTCCCAACGTGGCCATCTCCACTGTGTGGATAGGCATGTTGTATTTGCTATAATTTTCTTGGAATTGACACTAAACAGTCTTGAAACCATAGTCTGCATATGAAAACCTTATGCAAGGTAAGTTTAAAAGATCTTTTCCATGCTCCCATGCCCTTGCTGTGCTGTTCCTTGTCAGTCAATATCTCCTATATGCACCAATGCCTCTTCCAAAAACCTGTACAATAAACATGGTAGGTCATGAAATGATGAATAAAGTGAAAAAACAACGATATGACAGTGTCAATCAGCCAGTCAATAATAGTTTCAATAACAGAAGATTTCACTCACTTCACACATAGAGTCATGAAATCAAGGAGTCATATAGCATGGAAACAGACCATTTGGTCCAACAATTCCATGCTAAACTAAACAAGTCCCACCTGCCTGCTCTTGGTTCATATCCCTCTAAACCTTCCTTATTCGTGTATCGATCCAAATGTCTTTTAAATGTTGTAATTGTAGCCACATCGACCACTTCCTCAGGAAGTTCATTCCACATGTAAACCACCCTCTGCATGAAAAATTTGCCTCTAATGTCATTTCTAAATCTCTCTCCTCTCACCTTAAAAATATGCCCCCTCGTCCTGAAATCCCCCAACCTAGGAAAAAGACAACTACCATTAAGTCTACCTATACCTCTCATTATTTTATAAACTTCGATCCGGTCGCCTCTCAACCTCCTACACTCCAGTGAAAGAAATCCTAGCCTATCCAGTATTTCTTTATAACTCAAACCTTCCATACCCAGCAACCTCCTGGTATATCTCTTCTGAATCCTCTCCAGCTTGATAATATCTTTCTTGTAACTAGGCAACCAGAACTGGACACTATATTCTAGAAGAGGCCTCACCAATATCCTATACAATCTCAACATGACTTTCCAACTCCCCTACTCAAAGGCCTGAGCAATGAAGGCAAGTGTGCCAAATACCTTTTTAACCACCCTATCTATATATGATGCAAACTTCAAAGAATTATGCAAACCTAGGTCTCTCTATACTACAAAACTATCCAAGGCCTTTTCATTAATTGTATAAGCCCTACGCTTATTTGTTGTACCAAAATATAATAACTTACATTTATCCATGACTGAACTCCACCTGCCATTTTCAATCCATTTGACCTATTTGATCAAGATCCTTTTTTTGTCTTAGAAAACCTTCTTCACTTCTACAACATCACCAATTTTGGTACCATCCACAAACTTACCAACCGTGCCTTCTATATTCTCATCCAAATCATTTATATAATTAACCAAGAAAAGGGGACCCAGAACCGATCCCCATGGTACACCGCTGGTCACAGGGCTCTAGTCCAAAAAGTAATCTTCCACTATTACTGTTTCCTGCCATTAAACCAATTATGTATCCAATCAGCAAGCTCACCCTGAATCCCATGTGACCTAACTTTACTACTTAGTCTACCATGCAAAACCTTGTCAAAGGCTTTACTAAAATCCAAATAAACAACATTTAATGCACTGCCATCATCAATCTTTTTGGTTACTTCCTCAAAAAACTTAATCAAGTTTGTAAGACACGACTTTCCTTGCACAAAACTATTCTGACTATTCCTAATCAATTTTTGCCTGTCCAAAGGACCATAAATCCTATCTACTATAATCATCATCAACAATTTATCCACAACCAAAGTCAGACTCACAGGTTTATACTTCCCCGGTTTCTCCTTACAACCTCTCTTAGACAAAGGTACAATATTAGCTACCCTCCAGTCATCGGACACCTCACCCATACTTATAGATGATGCAAATATTTCTGCAAGGGGCCTCGTACTTTCCTCCCTTACTTCCCACAATGTTCTGGGATGCATTAGATCAGGTCCTGGAGATTTATCCATCTTTATATTCTCTTAGACCTCCCGTACTTCCTCTTCGTGATGTGAACTGTTTTTAAAACATCAAAGTTTATTTCTCTGTATTGTCTAGGCTCCATTTCTTTCTCCACAGTAAAAACCTCTTCATATTATCCAAATTAAAGGCAGGCATTGACAAAATAATAAAGAAAATTAAGTATTATAATCAAATGACGATATCAATCAATCAAAGCAAAAATATCACTTCCATCTCTCAGACAGAATCCCTGCTGAACTAATCAATTTGTGAGCTTTGGAGCTCAAGCCAAGCATTCGAAATGAACCCATGTGAAGAAACAGACATCTGACTAACCAATAAATGCCACTGTTGGAAGAAATAGAGATTTTCCCTTGAGGAGTTGACATCTTTATGAGGCTGTAGAGGTTATTATTTCTTTGTACTGTTTTGTCAATGTCTGTATGTTTATTATGACATGATAAAGAGGTGTGAAGTGAAGGAAAGCTTCTGTTATTGAAACCATGAATGGGACTGTTTGATTGACACTTTTATGAGGTTGTCAGAGCAGCAGTTTTTCAATAGTTCTGTTCAACATTTTAAGACATACCAATACAATTTTACAGATCGTTGGTTCTATGTGCACTGGCTGAGTGGGGCATGAAAGGGTAATGGCAGCACTGGGATATCTGGAGGCATGGAGGAGGAATGTATAGTGGGTGGGGAGAGTAAGGTGCAAAGGTGAAAGCTAGGCGGCCTAACAGCTTTCAAAGTACCTGTAAAAAGCCCGAACAGCCAATGTGGCCTTATAATCAGTCTTCCTTCCATTCACTTGCCAATATGTCACCCCCAATCTGCTTCTGGAGTCAAGAAAGCTGACTGCAACTGACCTCACCTCCCTGGAACAGAGATTATCTTAATATCAAGACAGGCCCGTCAATTGCTCACCTCAATCCAAACCGTGTAGTTTGTTCCTGTAAGTGGAAGCCTGAGAAAATGATTGTAACAAACTTCTTTCAGTGCTTTCACAAAATAATTGATTCATTCACACACAAAAACAGAAACTGCTGGAGAAACTCAGCAGGTCTGGCGACATTGGTAGAGAGAAAACAGTCAACATTTTCAGTGACCCTTCATCACTTCAGATTTTCAGCATCTGGAGTTCTTGGTTTTATCTTGATTTATTCAGCTGAGTTATTATAACTTGAATATTGCCCATTGTTGGACAAACTGTACTTAACCGTACAATTGAGCATGTATCATTAGCATAAATAGGAAGTTGGCTAGTTAAAAGAGAACAATGGCGAATGGTTTTTTTTAAGACTGAAAAGATATTAACTGTTGACCCCAGCAATTAGCATGTTTATTTTTAACTGAAATTTTTATCAAATATATATGCCACATTCCAATCTGATTCTGTCAGGTTGAGCATTTAAGTTCAAGAAAGTAACAAATCTGGAATAAAAAGCTATTACTGAACCTGTAAAGTGAGCAGTAAATCATTAGATTGTCATAATAGCTCAACAGATTTGTCAATGTAATCAACTAAATCAATCTGCTGTCATTATTTCAATGAGGTTACATGTGATTTTAGTCCAATACGAACGCAGGTGACGCTCATTGTCCTCAAAAGAGGCCGAGCAAGCTATCCAATTGTATCACACCACTCAAAAGGAAATGCAATCACTACTATCATGGGAAGCAAAGGAAAGTAAATAAATTATGGCTTTGGCAATAATATGCATATTCCAATAATTAATGAAAAATTTGTCAAGATTACTTTGACAAGAGATATAGCAAGATAAAACATAATGTTAAAAGCATTACAGTGACAGAGAAACTTAATGGTTCACCTTTACAAATCTTCCAAGCTGGAGGGCATTGCTATGAATTTAGAAATATTTGATAATATGCTAAAGCTAAACATGATAGAATAGTTTTATGAGGTTGTCAGAGCAGCAAATTTTCAATCATTCTTTTCAACATTTTAAGTTTTGACGTGGAATTCTTTATATAATCTCAAGCAAAGAGAAGATTTCTCCATTTAACATAATCTTTCAAACAATAGAAAAACAATAAGATATCATTAGTCAGTTCTTTCTAGTGCAACATGCGTGAATATCTTAATTGTAGGTTTCTGGCAAATTTCCTTTGAGTGCAGTGTTCACTTTTGTTCATTCTGCCTCAATGAAGGAAGAGGCCAACTGCGTCTTCATCTTGGGTCCATGATCTTTTAAGAATTCCATGTAAATAACATCGAATCAACAGCTTTTTCATACTCAGTTATTGACAGGAGACAGCTGAATCCAAATTAAAGTGCATGGATTAGACTTAGCCGATGATCTTCATGCCACCACCATGTTTGTCGAAAGTTGTTGCAAAAGCTGGCCTTTGGAGTTTTGATGCTTGTGTCAAATAGAACGCAATGGTATCCACTCTAGTGGCATTCTGGATTTATATATGGAAATTGCCCCACTAAGCTAACAGAGCAGGGTCCATGCTATCCTGCTGGTAAGAGTGAACTAAGTTTTCACCCCAAGTCTTTTTCCACAGTTCACATCTTGTCAAATTAAAAGATCTAGAACTGTGAAAGTTGTGGTTGTGTTTCTTTCAGCAAATGCTCCCAGTACAGATCCTTTTTTCACTGTCCCAATAGAGAATATATTTCTTGATTAAGATACCTCATCAAAAAGATGGTAAATCCAACTGTGCAGAGCTCCCTCAAAAGTACACTAAAATCTCAGTCTAAATTCTGCACTCAAGTCTCTTAAATGGATCTTGAAGGGTATCTAACGGACTCAGAGGTGAAAATGCTACATCTGACACGTGGGTGAATCAAGGCTATGATGATTTTTGTTTTGTACTGCTCCTACTGGGGACATCACTGGATGATCTGGTAGTTAGTCCACATCCACTTTTCTGATTATCAGGTAACTGGGGTGTTAATTACAGATCAGTAAAGTAACATTCGTATCAATCAGCACCTTAGTCTCACAAGGAGACAATATTTTACAACATGGCATTTTCCCCAGGATTAATGGTTTAATCGATTTGTAACCATTTCGACATCATGCAGTAACGTCACGTCTAAATAAATCAAAACGTCCTTCATTGCTTTAATGTGCAAATAAGATATAACCACAATTTCTGTATTATGCAAGTCAATGTCCACTATCTCTGGCATAACTGTCATGTAGACATTCTCTGCATATTCAATGTTAACCACTTATTCTGCTGTGAAGCAGGGATTTATAGCTGAATGAAATGGGTATAGATATGCATCTACTGGTACAGATGAGGTCATTTAAAATAGGGACCCGAGCTGGACCTCTGTGCTGACTTACATGATGAAGCAGCACATCCTTGCATACAACTCCAATCCCTGAGTACAAAATCAGGAGGTAACACCGAATCAGGTGTCATTATAGTAGAAGGATTCCTAGTCTGTTAGTGAAAGCAAATAATGATGCACGAGTATGAACTCCTGCAAGCTTTCTGCCAGGGCATTCTACAGTACGGGACCTACTGGGTTAAAATCAACCTTCTCACCTTGCTACACTTTGCCACTGACTGCCATTGCAGTTATAATGCACAAATGCACAAACTGCTGACAACCTGATTTATTCATGCCAATACAGTGCAATCCCACTATCTAACATTTGATTGACTTATCCACATTACAAAGGATGTGGACATTCATATCAGCAGGCAAAACAAATGCTCTATTACTATGTGGAGTGAAAGTGGAAAAAAGATTCTGGAGCTCAGTTCCATGAGACATATCTTGGGTCTGGGAAAGCAGTTGAAAATGGAAAGCCACAAGGTAGCAGTGGTGAGGGAAGAGATAACACAATGTGGAGCTGGAGAAACACAGCAGGCCTGGCAGCATCATGGTATTATCATAAATACAAGTGACAAAAAATTAGTATTCTATTCTATCCTATTCTAAGAATGCTTGAGAGACATTTTCAGAGCATTCAACTGAATGATCCTTTTTGCAATTCTTTCTATGATTTTGAAATATTTATGTATCTAATCTTTGTATCTAACAACCTTTGAATGCATGCTTCAATTATGCATTTATCCCTTGACAGCATAAATTAATTTCATTCATTTTTCTTTAAAAAAGAGAAAGTAACAAATTACAGGATCACAGAACTGACTAAGCATAGAAGAGACAATTTGGATTCTGTCAGAGTTGTCCAAATGAACAACTCACTTCATATGTGTAATGTGTAAAATTAAAGAGCATGGGATTGGGCATAGAGTATTGAGATGGATAGAAACTTGGTTAGCAGGCAGGAAATAAAATGCAGGAATTAATGGGTCTTTTTCTGAATGACAGGCAGTGAATTAGATGAGGGAACTAAATGTAATATCTCAAAATTTGCAGATGACACAAATCTGGGTGGAAACACAAACTGAGGAGGATGCACCTATGTTGCAGTGTGATTTGGACAGGCTAAGTAAGTGGGCAAATGCATGGCAGATAAAGTATAATGTGGATAAATATAAAGTGATCTACTTTGCTGGTGAAAATAGGAAGGCAGAATATTACTTGAATGCCTATATTCTCTCTTGAAGGATGTTCAATGAAAGCTGAGTGTCTTTGTGCATCAGTGACTGAAAGTGTAGCAGGCAATAAAGAAGGAAAACTGTACATTGATCTTCATAGTGAGAGGATTTGAATATAGTATCAAAGATATCTTACTGAATTATGCAGGACACTGGTGAGGCCAAACCTAGAATATTGGGTGCGGTTTTGGTTTTCTTATTTGAAGAAGGATATTTCTGCTATCGAGAGAATGCAATGAAAGTTAACCAAATTGATTCCTGTGATGACAGAACTGGTTTATGAAGAGAGATTGATTCGGTTGGGATTGGATTCAATGGTGTTTCGAAGAATGAGGGGTTGTCATAGAAACCGACAAAATTTCAATAGGACTAGAGATGTTAGATGTAGGATGGATGCTCCCAATGGCGGGGGAGTCCAGAACTAGGGTCATAATTTAAGGCTAAGGAATAAACCTTTTAGGACAGAGATGAGGAGAAATTTCTTCACCAAGAGAGTGGTGAGCCCACAGAATTCACTTCCACAGAAGTTGATTGAGGCCAAAACATTATGTGCTTTCAATAAGGAGGTAGATACAACTTCTGTGCTGAAAGAGATCAAGGGATATGGGGAAGAGTGGGATTAGGGTTTTGAGCCTGAAGATCAGCTATGATCATATTGAAGGTGAAGTAGGCTTGAGAAACGAAGGACCTATTCTTGCTCACTTCTATATTTCTGTACTTAATGCTATTCCCCCCCATTACTTCCCAGTAACTCTGTACATCTCTCTTTTTCAGATAATCTTTTAGAGTTGTGCCCTTTACTTTGTCTCATCTCTCTATCTTCTTCCTGACAAATTAAATCACTTCACATTCCTCTGCATTGCACTTTATCTGCTACTTATGTACTCATTCCACTATCTTGTCTACTCTCCTGACAGAGACAAGAGGTGAAACAGTGACATAAGGATGGAAAGGAAAAGATGAATGACAACTTCCATGATGTGCACTGAGATCAAGAAATTTTTTTGAAAGTAAACTTCCAGTTGATAGCTCAAAGAATGGCATGATAATATTTCAAGTAATTTGAGACTTCTACTGCGATGGGCAGACTAAAAAGCATCATTGCCTTAATATTACTTTTGGGGGCATGCTATACACTAAAATCCTGAACAGAACATTTCCCTTTTCCTTTTATATCAAATAAAAGTTAACTTCATGGGAATATATTACATTATCTTTTAAGTATCCATTTTCATTGAACTAATAACCGACATAAAATCCCTTCTGCATCACTAATGTCCTTCAGGGAACAAAATCTGCCATTGTACTTCATGTGGCATACATGTCCCTCCAGACCACCAGCAACATAGTTGACTCTGAAATGTTCTAGGCAAGCTACTCAGTTTATCTAGCCAATACAAAATCTAAAGAATGAAACTTGACAGACCATCTGTTACAGACCTAGCACTTCAAGTGACAATGTCAAACTCAATACTTTCAACAGTCAAACATTCTTCTTACTGACATCTTGGAACATGTACCAAATTTGGAAGAGCTGTCACACAGATTAGTGAAGTGACTGCCTAACATAATCATACTCACAGAATCATACCTTATAGTCTAGATCCAACATTACCGTCCTTGGCTATGTCCTGTCCTACTTGCAGGATTTACTCACCATAGTTGGCAGAACAGAGTGAACAGTCAGTAGGGAGTTGTTGTAGGTGTCATTGTCATTTCCTCTGGGCTCCATGTAGTTTCTTGGCATCCGGTCAATCATAGACCAGGAAGTCCCCACTGATTATTATCTTACTCCCTCCCTTTCACTGCTACCTCCACCCCATTTATGATTCAATATTCTTCCATGTTGAATACCATTAGAAGAAGGTCTGAGGGTGCTAAGGGCACAGAATGCAGTCAGACTAGTAGATATCAAAGTTCATCACCAAAAGTAGCTCACTAGCACTTCTCAACAAACCGACTGAGACTGAAAGATGCTGAACTGACCCTGCAGCAGTGACTGAGGGAAAAACTGACTTTACATAATCCTCAATCTACTGTAGCAGATGCATCTCCATGACAGTATTGGTAAAAGTGAGGACTCCTTAGCCATTGCGATAATGAAGTCCCATTATCAAATTGAAGATACCATCCGTTGTGTTGTGTGGAAGTGTGATAAACAGGATGTATTTTGAACAGATCTAACAACTGACATCTGAGCAACAATTAGACATTGTAGGACTACATTTACCACTATCTATAAGTTCATGACCTGATGTATCCCCATTGCAATCAAACTGTGGGATCAACACTGAATCCATGAAGAGTGCAGGACTGCATACCAGGAGCAGACCATGAGTACCTAAACATGAAGTGCCAACCTAGTCAAGCTACAAAATAAAAACCAAAAGAACTGCGGATGCTGTAAATCAGGAACAAAAACAAAGTTGCTGGAAAAGCTCAGCAGGTCTGGCAGCATCTGTGGAGGAGAAAACAGAGTTAACGTTTCGGATCCAGTGACCCTTCCTCAGAACAAGCAACAAGATTGGGTTACTTGCCAAACTGCAGCATACAAAAGCAGGCTTTGGTGATCCCACAACTGATGAATCATATCTAATTTCTGAATGGGGGTCGGCAGATTAACAACTAACAGGTTCTACCAGGGCCAGTCAGTCATGCCCTCATTACAGCCTTGTCCCAAACATGGAAAAAAGAATTGAACTCCAGAGATAAGAAGAGAGAGTTTGGCATTGATATTATGTACACTACCATCTTCAGCTACTCAATAACCTTCCCTCCATCATAAGGTTAAAGTGGGGATGTTCGCTGATGATTGCACAATGTTCAGTACCATTTGTAACTCCTCAGGTACTGAAAAACCCATGCCTGAATTCAGCATGACTTTGTCAGAATCCAAACATGACTGATTGTTGTCAGGTAGTATTTGCATTATTGAAATACTAGGTAATCATCATCTCCAAAAACAGAGAATCACACCATCTCCCTCGACATTTAATGACATTCCTATGGCTGAATCCCACGCTATAAACATCCTGGAACTTCCCATATTGACCAGAAACTGAACTGGGCCAGCCATAGAAATACAGTGGTTCCAAGAACGGTCAGAGGCTAGGAATTCTGTTGTAACTCACCTCCTGACTCCCCAAAATCTGTCCACCATCTATGAAGCTTAAGTCCAGAACATGATGGAATACTCTCTAGTTTCCTGGATGATTGCAGCTCCAGCAACACTGAAGAAGGTTGAAGCCATCCAGGGCAAAACTTGCTTATTTGGCACCTTATTCATCAATTCCATTAACATTCCCTCCACCATCAATGCACAGTTGCAGCAATGTGTATCATTTATAAGATGCACTGCAACAACTTACCAAAGCCCATTCAATGGTGTCTTCAGAACCAATGAGTTTAAACACGTAGAAGGTCAAGGACAGCAGATGCATGGGATCAGCACCATCTTCAATTGCCCCTTCTAATCACATCCTGTCTTAGAAATATATCGCTGCTTCTTCATCGACATTCAATTGAAATCCAGGGGTGACAACAATTCAACTCAGTATGATTTTTAGCTTCTGAGGGTTTACTTCTGTTCTTGCCCTTTCTCAGTCTGGGAACTGTTACTTTCAGAACTGTTTTTCACAGTGAAGCTTTTCTCCTTCAGAAGTTGCTTGTCTAGTGCAAACTACGTGAATCTCCCAGTCACATTTCAACTGCTTATGAGTTTTATCATCGCAATTTCAGTGTGAGTTCCCGCCAACATCCTTGCTCAGTGAAATACAACAACTTGTTGCCTATCCTTTTCTACCCTGAATCCTGACTAACCATATCTGTGAGTTTTCAGGGATGCATTAGTTCCTTATTTCCTCTCAAAACCCATATCCATGGCAGCAATTGATGGTTGTAGCAAGGCAGCAATGCTTCTTGGAGCCTAATTCTCCTTTACTGTGGACTTAAGTCGACAGTTTGAAGTGTAACAGTTTACAGAGTGACATTCACAATGCTCCCTCGAGACTTTGAAGACTGCTTGGCTATCCACTTAATAATCAAACCACACCAGCTTGGGGTCACCAGACTTCAGAACAGACTACCCATTCATCTTTAGTTTGACTGAAATGAAAGACACAGTCCCAAAACTGATCAATCTTGCAAACATCACAATTATAACATAATATCTAGAGTAGGAGTGGAACTTATGGATGTGAAATAGCATTGATTCAAAGCAGCACGGCAGGAAGAGCTCATTGTGGAAAAGAAAGAAGATCATGCAGAGGGAGGAGGGAACTCCTGCAGATGACATAAGCTAAAATAGAGTATGTATGGGAAGAATGAGCAGATTGATTGTGATCTATAGCTTGTGTGTGGCTAAGTTTTGTACTTTGAATAGCAGTGTGAGGGGATGAGGCATTCTGGAATCTGAGGTCTTATTATTTCATCTGTTAGTTTATTCAGATTGTCCATAAAGTGATGCTTTTTACGTAAGCTGGTGCGATACATTGGATGTTGCATAACTAAAATCAGACCTTCATGAGGCTTAGAACTGTAGTTGGGAGTAATGAAGCAATTAGAAGATGGAATAAGTTGGTTTATGAACTTTTCTCCCCCATGGGACATATCTTGAACATTTCTTTTCAATAATGAGGTGTGATAAAAAAACTTTTACTTCTATTTATCTCAGTGTTTCTTGGAGAGTGCGATATAGTTGAATGTACTTCTTTTAATGTTAATGTTGATCTCTCTCTCTGCACCTTCTTGGCAGCTCTAACACTGTATCCTGTACTCTGTTCTATTACCCTGGTGCACTTGTATAGTACGAACTGCCTGTAAAGCACATAAGACAACACTTTTCACTATCTCGGTAAATGTGACAGTAATAAATCAAATCAAATCAAATTTGAATGGAATCTGATTGAGAAAAAAATCTAAAAAAAATGTTTCAGTGAATTACAATAATGGAAAATTATCACAGAAACAGGAACATTTAATGGATGAGGGGAAGGAAAATTGGCAATGTCCAGTGGTTCTAGATGCTAAACTGTAACATGAAAATCTTTCTGATAAAGATGTGGCTAAAGACAACAGCAATTTTCTGATAGGTCCCAAATAACATTGCCAGATGATTTAAAAAAACACAGTAATTTATAGCTCTGTTGATAAGGAAGATTACAAGCAGGTCATTGCAATAATAAAGGTGAAGTGACGGGATCACTCAAGGTAAGTTTAATATTGTACTATTTGGTGTGGTGGCTATAGATTTTTGTAAAGCTTATAATGACTCCAGGGAAAAATAAATTTCACCATCCCATATCTCCAAGTAATGCAATGAATTCAGAGAACCTGACATTAATGTGCTGGCAGAAGAACACAATTAAACTAGTATGGGCTAGAATTGTAATGCAGATCAATATCCTGAATAATAACTAGATATGTGGAACCAGGATATGTGGCAGTTTAAGGGATTTTATTGAATAAATGACTATTTGGTGACACGTTATACTTTGAAACATTCTTGTTCTGTCGAATTGGAATAGTTCATGAAGAAATACAAACAGATAAAAGAAAAATGAAGCAAAAGCTAATTGTTTTTTTCTGGGACTGTGACTGGATAACTTGAACCTCTATGGGAAATTGTTACTTGAGAAGTTAAAAATGCAAGAAATCCATTATGAAGAAAACATAATACCGTACAGAATTAAAAAGAGAAAGCAATAACACTAAGACAAGTAATAAAAGTTACCTTGGTAATAAAGTCACCAACTTGGCAGGCATTTAAACAAGGGCATAACTTGAGTAAATAAATGTGGAGCTGGAAAAGCTCATTGAAACAGCTCCACATTTCACTGAGAAGAGAGGTCCCAGACTGCTGGAGACCAGACAACAGCCCAGCCTCAGGTAGGAGAGGACCCTGTGGTGTCAGAAATAAGGAACTTCATCCACATTCACAGAAAGGAACCAGTTCCAGCAGTTTTCTTCTTTCTCCAAGGGCAAAGTTGAATACTACGACAGATGAAAATATGATTTTGAGATCTGTGGATTTAATATATTGTACATTATTTCACCCTGTCAGAAAAAAATATCAGGACTAAATATAGTCTACTGAGTTTTTGAATGCAGTTGTTCATTCACTCATCAAGCCGGTTGTTCCATGGTGTGCAGATGTTTTGTTACCATTCTAGGCAACCTCATCAGTGCGACCCTGAATCAAAGCACTGGTGATCTGCTCGGTTCTGAGTTTATATGATCCTCTAGTGTGGTGGGTCTTGTCACTTCCTGTTCTGTTTCTCAGCGGCAGTCTGTAAACAGGGTCTATTTCTATACTTGTTAATGGAGTCCCGTGTTGAGAACCAGGCCTCCAGAAATTCCCTTGCATGTTTGTTGTTCGTTTGTCCCAGTCTAGTCACTTTGTCCCAGTCGAACTGATAGTCTTCATTGCTTGTGTCTGTCGAGACAAGTGAATATTGGACTTGTCGTTTTACTGCCAACTGGTGTTCATGAATCCTGATCGTCAGTTTCCCACCTGTTTGTCCAATGTAATGTCTATTGCACTTACTGCATGGGATTCTGTATATCACGTTAATCCTGCTTACTGTCGAAATGGGGGCTTTAGTCTTTGATAGCATTTGACACAGTGTTGATGTAGGTTTGTGTGCAATCATGATCCTATGCGGTCTAAGGAGTTTGGTTGTCATTTCTGATTTTTTTTAAACAAAAAAAATGTGTCAAATGCTATCAAAGACTAAAGATGCTACTCTATAATCATGATGATGGCCACTTTTCAACGATATTAGCTTTCTTAATATTTTTGTTGGGGTGTTTTAAGCTCACCAGATGTAGCCCTTGTATGTTTCAAGCATGTCAAAAGGGAATATTTAAAAAAAGAACAAAAACAAAAAAGCGTAGTTTACATATTTCACACCAACATGTCTCATGATATGACAAGTAGCTATTAAGGCAGATGAAATGTATCAAACAAGTACTTGGAAAAGCTTGCATTCCAAATAAGCATTACCCAGAAACCGCCCTTAATAAAAGCCATTGAAATAAAAGAGTGTACTCATCCTGACAGTGTCCTCTAACATAGGCTGAAATATCTTGTTGATTAAAAGGCTTAGTTATCAGCCTGAAAAGGTTTGGATGAACCGGTCTACACTGTGTGAGGAATTCCTGAGCCAACTTCATGGCCATCAGGCTGTTAAATAGTTAAGGCTGTGATGTCTGACCCCTCTCAGAAAGATGTGCTTTCTCTCAGAGCTATCAATCTGAGGGTCAAGCAAATTTCCAGTCTCAACAGCACCACCAAGGATGGTGGCCACTGCTGGGAATGCAGTCAATCAAAGCGAGGGGTATTTTTGAGGCCGGATTCGAAGTTGAGTTGGGGTAGCTTTGCTAAGATAAGCCAGGCAGTCCCCAGAAAGGGAAGATGTGGATTGAGGGGAGGCTGTTAGTTCAGTAGGACAGGGCATTGATCAGAAAAGGATGAGGGGCTCTTCATGGGCCACATAGCACTGGAAAAGCAGGGACCTCTGAGTCTGCAGTCAGGCTGCATATATATATACCTATACACACACAAATATATATACACACTACATATATATGGAACCCTATCATTGGTAAAGGTGGTGAGTATGAACAATGTCCCTTCCATGCTGCACAATTTTATACTTTCTTCATCTGCCGAGTGGCATAACTTCAGCTGCTGGCCATTGTAGTATAATTTAAACATGTGGAATATACTTTTGGTTAAGTGTTTGCAAGCTTAAAGATGGTTGGAATTCTTCAGTACACAAAAATTATTGTATGCCACTTTCCAGCATGATTTTTCCAATTCTTCATACTACCCCACTACCAAATGCTAATCCATTGTCTTTCTTTAATCCACCCTCCTACAAATGTAAAATCTATTTCCACCATTCCCTTTTAATCTGCCACTTTTCCATGAGTGAAAGAGTGAAAGATAAGTGCTATCTCACAGCTCCCAGCATTGTTTGCAACTTCAATCCTATCACTTTCTCTCCTTTTTCTCACAGCGCTATACACAGGGGGCTTCTTTTTGCTGGAGATCACATGGTACCTGAAGGCACTATAGCCTGAGTAATTCTAAAAATGGTGTATATATAATATTCAATCACTGCAGCTAAGAACTTGAGAACAGCACTTAGGGCAGGGGGCCTATCTGTGCTGATTTTGCGTTTAGGGCAGGTAGGTCAACGTACCCTCTAGTTGCAAAAGGCTGTCTGATACCATAACAATGTGAAAGAGAACAAGCTGACTCTTTGAAAAGACAGAATATTTTTGTAAAAACTGAAAAAAGAATGTGAATGTTGTACATCAGAAATAAAAACAGAAGTTAAGGACGGGTCACTTGACCCAAAACATTAACTCTGATTTCTCTCCATAGACGCTGCGAGACCTGCTGAGCTTTTCTAGCAATTCATGTTTTTGTTTCAGAATATTTATGTGTCTGCAGAAAGGGAAGAGAAATTGAATAGTAGTAACTAGCTCTTGCTGAAGAGTTAGTGTAAAGGGAAAATATGCTTCTGGCCTGCTGTAATTTATGCTGGTGTGATAACTGGACCATAGACAGATGAAAGTTAAGGCTTATTAAGTATGACATCTGGTTGACTTTTGACTGCCCTCTGAATTTGCTAAGCAAACCATTCAGTTGCATTTTGGGTAAAGAGCCAAGACCATCTTTTTAGATTACTAGGAAACTGGAGATACAGGTACACTGTCTCAAATCTGTCTGTCCAAAGACTGGATTTTTCCAAAGACTAGACACTTTTGTAAAGATCCATTCTTTAATTTTAATTTTTGCAAGGTGTGAAACAAGGTACCTTGATAATTTGGTTTGGCCCAGCTGAGCATGGGTCCAGATTAGCTGTTAGTTTTGCACATTCTCTACTCCACAATCCAAGAAACCCTTGACCTGACTTGACCCAGTGTGACTTGAATTGGCCACAACCCAAGCCACACAATCTGACGGTTATGGTTTGGACGTCCTGTGCTTGTGCTGTGAAAGATAGCTGAAATAATTGTTGGGATTGCCAGCTATGTCTTGAGAATGAATACGAAAATTTAAGATATCAAACATTTCATATTCTAGAAAGGAGCCCTAGGTATGACTGATAAGGCACTAAAACCAATAGAAGTCTGACTCTTCTTTACTTGGAATTCTTGTCAGAGACCTGTGGCCTTAAATGGATAGACATTTCTGCTGATCTTTCAAATAAACCATATACTTCAGACTTCCTGATGTTAAAATCCCTTCTTTTGCCCTATGTTTCTGAAGTTGCTAGAATAATTTTTCGGCTTGTATTTTGTAGGTGTGTTCAAGTAAAGTTAGCTTTCCAAATACTCTCCATGCATTAACTATAGCTCTGTTGTCATATTCATCTATCTGCAGCTCAAATAAACCTATTTGAAATTACTTAGGATTGCGTCATTCCAGATCTTGGTGAATGTGTGCTCAGCAAAGCAAACAACTGGTAATCCTACTTGAACATCTCACTAAAGCTATGATAACAAAAGACTTCTTTTGCTGGTTTTGGCTACGACCTTTCAATCAGAAGATGTGGGTTCAAGTCACATTTTTAAGACATTGGCCCTACTAATAAAGGGAGGCCTGTTCAGAGCATTATCAGGTGTGATATCAGATGTGAAATCTGTAAGTAGCTTTGGCACATTGATCATGGTATTAAACATATTTATTGGGTCTCAAATTGCATTCACAACAGAAGGAGTATTATGGATATGATACAGTTTCAACTGGGCTATTTAAACAGTCAATCCAAAGATGTAATTTGGGGTAGTTAGGAGTTTGTATGAGAGAGGGATCTAAGGAACCCTCTTTAACCGAAGACACAGTAGATATATTAAAGAGAAACCATAAAAAAAGGAAACACAAAGATTTGCAGTTCTCCAAAGGTTTGAATGCTTATGTTAGAGAAGATGTTGTTTATTACAAATATGCATTTTTACTTTTCATCACAGTCCCATGGTCTAAGGGACTACCCCGCCCAGCATGATCTGAACTGTACACAGCCCAAACCGCTTAACCCAAAATCCAGGAATAGCTGATGCCTGACACAGGTTATCAGATTTGGATTACCTTACCTGTATTGCAGAGGGAAGCTAAAATAGCCTTAATTACAATAGGTCATTGAATTGAAGAGTAACACTTTGTCCAATTACCATTAAGAGAAAAGTATATCTTTTTTTAAAAAAATCCATAATATGATATCTAATATTGATTATACAAACAAACTCTGCATTAAAATTATTTCAATCCAAGCTGGTGTGATTTAAGTTGATTTACAATTTAAGATACGTAAGAGCAAGAGTAGGTCATTTAGTCCCAAGAGGCTGTTTCTCCATTTAATGAATTCATGGCTACTCTGCAACTTAACTCCACACAACCATCTTTGTTGTGTATCCCTTAACAACTTTAGATAACAAAAATCAATCATTCACAGATTAAAAATTAACAATTGTCCTAGCATGAATTGTATTTTCTGAAAATGAGTTGCAGATTTTGACCACTTTTGTGTTTAATGATGCTGTCAAATTTTATTCCTGAATATTCAGGTTTCAGTGTTTAAACTATGTTCTCCATTCATAGATTCGACAACCATCAAGAATAAATTTTCTGCATTTAGCTGTCTGCTGTACTTAATATCTTGAAAATTCCAAACAATTTACCCTTAGCCTTCTAAATTTTAGAAAACACAACATTTGTTTATATTGTCTCTCAATGTGGTTTAACTCTTGGAGATGAGGTTTCATTTTTTTTAAATCTATGTTGCACTCCTTCTAAGATCAATATACATCCTTCCTAAGATCTGGTGCCAAGAATGGTTACAGCATACCAGCTATAGTCTAATCATGGCTTTGTAAAACAGAGTCATGAATTCTATTCACTTGTATTCAATTCTCTTAGATATAAAAGCCAGTATTTGATTAGCCTTTTTGATTATCTTCTGTACCAATTCATGACATTTTAATGCTCAAAGTATCTAAAATCACAACTTTCTTTAAACCTTCCACTGTTTCTAGATTTTCACCATTTAGAAACGATCTTGTTCTTCCCTCTGGATGACTTCAATTCATATAATACATGTTCTGAAAAGACGGATAAGTACAACTCAACTAGTTAACTCTGAACTGCAGTTATTAACGTGTCACATTAGTTCAGGAGGAATTCAATCAAAATAGCAAAAGAGATCTTTAAATAGAGAGATGGAATTTTCCACATGCATTTGAACAGGTTTCATATTTCACCCTACGCGTGCAACTCCAACAATGCTGCAATCCGTCAGCACTTCACGAATAGGCAAGCTGAGAAGATAATGGCACAGAACTTCTGATCAGCAATGGATTCCTGTTTCTGATGTTGATCAGTCATAAGCTATTCATTTACGTGTATATGATTTTCCTATGCAAGCTTCCAATGAGGAATTCTGAAGAACTCCCACAACAGCAGGAAGAGAGCAGTGGACAGACCAGTGAAGATTATTTGTATGGAAGCTACACCTCTCTTTTAACTGCACAAGCCACTGTATTCTGGTAAGTGTTTAAAGCTCCCAAAACTGAAATTATCTTAGTGCATTAATGAATACATGTATAAGGATATGTGGGGGTGTATTAGTTGGTAGGTGGACAAAGTAATTGGGGAAGGAGCTATGCTGGATCAGCTGAGAGTGTAGCTTGGCAGGTTGGTAAGATGGCTAATGGATAGAGTAGCAGCTGAGTGGTACATGGGTTGTGTGGAAAGTGGGAAGGGTTGTAGCTTGTAGGGCTACCACTGGATAGATTGGAAGGTAGGCGGGGGTAGATGGAAGATATGGGTAGGTGGTACACAATGACTCAGAAATAGTAGAAACTGCAGATGCTGGAGAATCTGAGATAACAAGGTGTAGAGCTGGATGAACACAGCAGGCCAAGCAGCATCAGAGGAGCAGGAAAGCTAACGTTTCGGGCATGGACCCTTCTTCAGAAATGGGTCTTTTCTGAATTTTCTGAAGAAGGGTCTAGGCCCGAAACATCAGCTTTCCTGCTCCTCTGATGCTGCTTGGCCTGCTGTGTTCATCCTGCTCTACACCTGGTTATCTCTGGTACACAATGACATAAGGTTTATTTATTAGAACGTTCTTCGTACATCTCAGGGATATTGAATTTGAGATGTAAATAAAGAATCAGTTCAGTCTAATAATTTCCATGTACAATTCTAGTATGATGAAACATTAATTTAAAGTTTATTGTTCTTTGATTTTATTATGTGTTGCTGATCATAGAGTAATCAATGAGTGAGCATTATTATAAGCATTGTTCAGAAAATTTGCATGTGGCTACTTGTTCTGAATTAAATGTTTCATTTGGCTTCAGTAGGGAGTTGGTCAGTGGAGAGCAAAAAGTATTAATTGTCTTTTTGATGCCACATATTTTAACATTCTTCTGAAACAGTGAACTGAGTACAAAAAAATTGGGAGCAGCCACATTTTGCAGCATTACTGTAGAAGGGGTGAAATGTAATGTATGGAAGCTTTTACTAGATGCAAGAAAACTGTGACATTAATTATTTCCACAAAAATATGAGATAAAAGAGTTTCTATGGAGAAGTGGATTTGTGCTTTTGAACCACAAAATAGGTTGTATGGTGTAGAATAATGTAGGAATTTACACTGGACATCGTTGGAAAGCAATAATGCTATTTTACTTCCTATGACTCAAAGTCCCTTCATTAGTAGATGATTAAGTAAAATTTAATAGCTTTTTTGCATCATGCCCAGGGGTTTCAATTCAGACTCAGCGGTACAATGTAAATAACAGTGCAGATTCTCTGTTAACATTGATAGCACTCAGCTGGAAACCTGGGTAAAAATATGTATTTCTGTTTTTTGCATAGAATGTGGATGTATCATTTGATGCATGAATGTGCATCAACTGATTGCCATTTATAAAAGGCAGAGTGGTTCATCTTTGATGTGTGGATTGGTTCAATGTGGTAGCTGGAATAACAACAGCAGACACACACTCCTGGCTTGTGCTTCTAGATGGTAGACAGGCTTTGGAGAGTCAGGAGGTGAGTTACTCACCACATATTCCTAGCCTCTCACTTGCTCTTGTAGCCACTGTGTTTATGTGGTGCGTTCAGTGAGTTTCTGGTCAACGGTAATCCCCAGGATGTTGGCAGTAGGGGATTCAGTGATGGTCATGCCATTGTTGGAATTCAGATGTTTCAATCTGGCCACATTTTCCCACATTTCTAGTTATTACCCATGCCACTCAAGGGCTAGGAAAACTCCCTCCATACTCTGGGTTTTGTTCTTACTGATGTTATGGTACATTATGCACATATAGTTGACCGATTACACTTACTCTGTTACACTTTGAGGGTGACTAAAGACAAGGAGGGTACATTTATACTGGACCATTACCTGTCATCATGACATGCAACTGTTTTAAAGATACAATGCCTGTGTTGTCTGGAATCTATGGCATGGCATAAAACAATAACTTTGAACATTTATTTCTAAAACCTGCTCACTTGGTAACCATGTGAGTATATGTAATGTTATCCTGCTAACAGGATTGAAGGCAGAGGCTTGTTAAATCCAGTGGTGGCCCAACCTCTGAGTTTGTGTGTATGGACGTTCTTCCAAGATTTTCCACAAAGAGACAGGAAGAACAGGATGGGCAGATCCAGAAAGACCTATACCCTGGCTCCAACCAATGAATAGGTAATTAAAGGTTAAATGACGATGAGTCAGCCAGTGGTCCCCTTAGCAGGCTCTCCACCCTATCCCAACAGTCTAGCTGGGATGCAGGAAATTTAGCACCTCACATAATTCTGTTCCATGTATCTGTAACAGCAATTAAATCTTAACCACTGATCTCTGTTTGTGTCAAAGGTTCATTTGCCTTATTGTAGATGCTTTGTGCATTCAGATGATGAAACTTTCATTCTTTTCCTGGACATTTTTTGCTGATGTACTATTATATTTGAAGTCTTGGTTCCTTCCTGTTCTATATTATCTGGCATTATATTTCTACACTGCTCTTTTGCTTCAACATTTCTCTTTGAGTTTCTATTCCTCCTTTCATCCAAACCCTCCTCTCATTCTGGTAGTTTAAAGGTATCTGACCAACCATGGCACTGGTTCCTGCCTGATTTACGTCCTAGCAGACCAAAACCTTCTTTTCCTATGTTGAGTGCCAGTGTTGTAGGAATAGAAACCGCCTCCCATAATAATCTGGGCTACATAAGTAATTCTGAAATCTACGTGATCTTATGCCAATTGTGTTCCTTAGCTAACGAACCACAGACAGTACTTTTAATGATCTACATTTCAATATGCACCTTAACTCCTCAATCTTTCTCAACAGAAAATGTTTCATAGTCACTGGGTCCTAAAGGGACCATGGCAACTTCCTTCACTTCCTAATACAAGGTTGTCTTCAGCTGTTAGATGTCCTTAACATAGAATGATATAAGCAACACAACTTTCAGAGTTCCTGGTCATGGCTAGGGTATTGCAAGTATTCCCCTGGTCATAATATCTTCTATCATAACCATATTCTATTTTGCTCCCTTAAACTTGAATGGATTTCTGCACCATGATGCAAGGGCCTCTTTGTTCTTCCACACTGTGTTCCTTCTTGTCATCCACACAGATAGCAAGAGCCTTGTACCTGCTGGTCAAAGTAAAGGGCTAAGGCTTCTCTATCACTGAATATCTAGATCTCCCTCATTCACAATCATACATACCTGCACCTGATCATTTACCAACTCTAAAATTTTACGAGACGTGAGGGATTGTGTGAGAGGGCTGCCTCTCAGAAAAATATATCCCACTCACTTATGCCCTGAAATACCTGCAGCTCAGTATCCAGCTCAACAGTTCTGTGTAGAAGTTCTACAAGGTGCAGCTGCTTACCACAGATATGGCTATCCAGAATCACAATGCATTATAAAGTTTTGCAGATGTTGCAGTCACAGGACAACTATCTACGCCATCATGTATGTCTAATGCATTCAATGAGTTTATTCATAATTAATTAAAATTGCTAAATTAATAATATCACAACCTTCTTGCTTGTAGACATGAAACAGCATTCATCAACTACTGGAGATTAAAAAAAATTATAAAAGGCAGCACCAACTTCCCGTCTACACCAGCTTCCAGACTCAGCACTCCGTTAATGAAGCACACTGTTTTCGTCTCACTCAGTGCTTTCCCGGTCTCTGTAATTGGACCATTGTAGTTGACGGTGGGATATGCGGTGTATGAAATTGAGATTGACAATTTTAGGAAGGCTTTCTTGTAATTGAATTGGAATTTTCCCTGGAGCTATTTCTTAAAATGATTATGTCCAATGGTTGGCTGGGTTTTCTTGGAGCTGAATTTTGTACAGGGAGCAGGGTTCTTGCATCTCACAATCACCCAACACTCTACCATGAAAATCAGGAATAAGCTCAGGCCTTTAATTGGCTTCAGGCAGATCTCCTGCCTCCATTGAGGAAGAAGTTCTGTCTTTGAGAGCTGGTGGCCAAACAAAGGGCCAAAGGCTGTTTTGTCCCAGCAATGCAGCTGAGAGCAGTGGCCATGACAGATAGTTCTAGAAGGAGGCAAACTGCAATGGGTCCAAATGACAGTCAGCTCAGAGGTGCCTGTCTGTGCGGTCACAGTAAGGGAGCAGAGGGGAGTGGCCAATATTGTTAAGGTAGGAGTCAGGAGGAATAGGACCGATGGAGGAAATGCTTTGGTTCAGGGTGTGGAGATTGCAATGTGGACCCAGAGAGGAGACACCACTCCCTTGACTGGCAATCGGTCTGTCTTGTTTTAGACTGATGGGCTGAATAGGTGGCACAGGTTCCTCCCCATATCCTGTCGCTCCACTGTGGGTAAAATACCAGAGTGGCAGAAGCAGGTCTTTAAACATCAATTAAACCAGTTGTTGAAAGGTCTGAAGTCCCCATGAACTAGGGATCACCTGAAATCGCTCCACTGCTAGTTAAGATATAACAGCAGTGGGCAGGGATGGTAAGGTATAAGGTGGCATGACTAAATCTACTCTCACCTTCCCCTAAATCTTCCAAAAACTTCCTCTGCCTGCCAACCCTATGCACTGAGATCCATAAAACCATGACTCTAATCTTTAAATATTACCCACAAGAAAATTGCATCCAGCAAATATTTAGGAACATCATAACAGGATTAGACCATTGAGCCTGCGCTGCCATTAAAGACAATCATTGCTGATCAAACACTTATCCTTTCACTTACTTCATCCCCATAACAATGCCGATTGACGCTGGTTAAAATGTGTGAAGTAAAGATTCTCAAAGGTAAATGTCAGTTAGTCCTATTTCAGTTCAAACGATTAACACTGGGCAGCTGAGATAGATCTGCTACAATGCTTTATAGAAATCTTGGCATGTAAGTGTGCTTGCACCTTTGATTCACTATTCAAAAGCAGCCTGCAACCATTGCAGATGTTCAAGTCAGTATTCAGAATTTGCTTTCATTAGCATTATTCACAGAGGACAGTTTGAGTTCAGAACATCCATTTTGTCAATCTTTCAGTGTTTCAATAGTTTACAATTCAATCAGAATGAAGAAGAACAATCTTTAAATGAAATCTGCTCTTGGAATGGATTTTAGATTTTCTTAGAATGTCATTACTGTATAAATGTAAGACAGTAATATTTCAGATGGTTAGGACTTTGAATAACAGATCGTGGTTTGCATATGTAACATTTAAAATATTTTACAATAGTATATATTTTCTTAAGTTATGTAACAATCTGCATATTTCAGAAAGTATACTATCCGTAAACATACTGAATTCACACACATGCTTTTTTCAGTTACTCCTGCAGGAGTTGCTGGATTCTCCTCATATTGCTAGGTTTGCAGCAGGGCAGAGCTTCAGGTCATCCCTGAGATATACAATTAACATACTCTAGTGTCCTTAGAAATGCTTCGTGTCACATGGAGTGTGGTGGCAGTAGTGATCATTGGTTTCCCATTGATGGAAGACAGTGAAATTGCATTGTACTGCAATGTTTGAAATACAAATTAAAGAGTCAACTTGTTTGTGTGGAGTAGCTGATAGGAACCACAATGACTGGAGAAACCATGAGGAAACAAAACATGCAAGTCTCTCAAGGTAATCAGAATTAAGGAGCTTTGATTTGATTTTTAAATTCAAACTGTCTTACATTTACACAATAATAATATTCTATGAAAATCTAAAAAACCATTCTAAGATCAGATTTTATTTAAAGATTGTTCTTCTTATTCTGATTGGATTGTAAAGTACTGAAACACTGAAAGATACATAAAATGGATGCTCTGAACTCAAACAGCCCTCTGTGAATAATGCTTTCATTTTATTTACAGAGGGTTAAGGCCACTGAAGCAAGAATGCCCTGACTTTCTGATTCATATATTGATCAATCACTACCATGATTGTTACACCTAAATTCGGAGGAGTGAATCAATTCTTCTCTTGTTCCTCATGAGATTATTTAAACTGAGTTTTTGAATTTTTAAACAGATCTGTTTGATCGTCAATTCTATTTATACTTGAACATGCATTAAAACCATGAAGAAACAAAACATACCTTCATCTTAATGTAATCAATACTAAGAAGTCAGTTTTAGCAAGGCCTCTTTCAGTAAAAGGTTATTTAAAATGTACAGCCAATGTTGAATTGTGTGTTCTACAACACACACACACACAAACAGATCAAGATATATATTGAAGGAAGGTAGAATAAAAACAAAATTAATTCTCAGTTGAGGAAATAATCCATTGCAATGTTGATCTTAAGATTCTGGTAGTGTTTTGCAGCTGAGCTGGTTTAGTGTTTTTTCCTTGATATCATTGTTTGGAGCTATCTTCCATATTTTAAAAGATCTTAGTTTGTCGTCAGTTTTTCTTCAGGACTGATCACTTTTGCAGACCCAGGCACACTAATATCAAAGAAAGAGAACCCTTCATCTCAATGTTCCTAATGTTTCGGATTTTGCTCCTCCTGTGGCAGAAATCATAATCTTATCATTGTGACTTGTCTCAGAAGGAATGTGTCGACGTGTACATCCTGGCTGCTAGTACACATTGGGATTAATCCTCCTTTAACAAAAGGTGGTCCATTGTCAGAGTGCTTTTTCTTTACTATGCCATCTTTAAAAGGCTGTTGTACACCTGGACCAGCATTTCAGGAGGAGAACAGTCCACAATAGGGCAGAAAGATTCACTGTGGGGGTGTGATGCCTAATATTTGTCTTCTCACCTCTTATAAGAGGATCATTTAACAAAACAACTAGAATGAAGTTGCAGAGGACCAAGGTGGATGTCAAGTGGCCACCTTTGGTCTTATCCGGGTGGTAGTGACCGAAATCCAACACTTACCTGCCACCCCAGGGTAAAAGTCATGCACTTGTGTCACTTTTTCCTCAGATTGGTGCATTGAGTTGGAAATTTTCCCAACTCGAGCTACAGCTTCAAAAGCAAACCATCATACGACAATTTTTATGACAGCTGTTCAACCTTTTTTGCTGAAAGTGAACAAATATCACCGTGAACTTTCATTATTTTACCACCTCAATTTTGAAGTGTTATAGACTTTTAAAAAAAAACTTTTTTTCCCATTTTTTTCTTTCTGGATTGTTTTCTCCCTCGGTCACTTTTCAATTTTTCTTATCTAATTTTTCCCATGTCCCTTTTAACCAGAATTCTATTTCTTTGACTATCACATCAATTGCATTTTTCTAAACACCTAAATCTATAACAGAAATTCATTTCACCCATTTCCTGATGGATCACTTATTATATTCAACAATTTTTTGAACTGACTTTTACCACTGTCCCCTTGTCTATGCTTGTTCCTCCCTACACTTTGATTTGAGAAAACTATGCAGCTGCTGATCTTGTCTGAAACATTTTTGTACCTCTCAAGATGAATTGACTGCAATAATATATAACTACATGTCATTATTTTTGACGTCAGCTCTACATGAATTTCTTGTTCAGAAAAAAAATCTAAAATTGCCTGTGCCGCCCACTGAGGTGCACCCACAGTTCTGTCTAGTACAATGTCTATTTAGATTTATTGAGTACAGAATGTGGAGCTTTTAACTGCAGCATTACCTAAGCATGTCATTTATTTAGATTTATTTTATCGGCTATATAGGGAGAGCTAATAAGGCATGGATGATAGGCCTCTTTCCACAGGTGGAAAAGACTGAAAGTCGAAGGGATCAGACTGTGCAACAGATCCTTAAAGGTGGGCAGGTAGATAAAGTGGTTAAGAATGCATATAGTATACTTGCCTTTATTATCTGTGGCAAAAAATACAAGGGCAGGGGAGCAATGCTGGAACTGCATAAAATGCCAGTTAGACCACATGGAGTACTGTATAGAGTTATTGTGATCACTTTAAAAGGAAGGTGTGGTTACATTAGAGAGGATACTGCCTCAGGTAGAAGGTCTGAGCTATGTGAAAATAGTTTGGATCATCTGAGGTTATTCTCTTTGGAGCAGCAAATGTTGAGAGGGGACCGGATAGAAGTGTATAAAAATTTGAGGGACATAAATAGGGTGGATAGGAGGCACTTTTTCCACTCAGGCACCTGTCGATATCCAAGGGTCACAGATTAAAGTACGAGATAGAAGTCTGAGAGGAAGGTTGATGAGAATTTTTATTCACACAGGAGCCTGGAACTCTACCTGAAGGGGTGCTTGAATCAGAAGCTCTTGTAATATTTATATAATAGTTAGGTATTCTCTTGAATTGCCATGGCCTCTGGAGCAATAAGTGAAGAACTGGAACAGGGGAGGAAGTGTAGGCTGGTCTCATTGACCAATGTCGATATGATGGGGGACTAAATGGCTTAGATTCATGCTGTAAAAGTTTATGAATCTAGATTATCTAAAAGTAATAAAATATATTAATATATTTTAAACAGTAAAATGTAGCTTAAAATATATAGTAAATAAAAATACAGCCTGTAACAATATCAAAAAATGGGTAACTCTGTAATTGACAAAGTAGCTAACTATCACCTTCCCGTGTGTAACTAGGGATGAGCAATAAATGCTGGTCCAGTCAGCAATGCCCATATCCTGTGAATGAATTTTTAAAAAATGAATGAATGAGAAATTGAGTTTCTTTATACAATTTGACTGTATGATGGAAAAGCAATGTCATGAGATAAATGGCTTCTACCTTATTAATGGTCAATAATTTATTGTTAAAGAAGTGCGTTAAAATATTGTGATGCATTTCAGTGGAGGCTGGGCTTAATGATAAATGCTGCAAACTAAACTTTTGAAAATGTAATCAAATAGCTCCCTCTACACATACAATCTGAAATCTCGCATCATCTTGTACTGTTGCTAATAAATCCATTGCCTGTTCGATCATTAAGAAATGGATACAAATGTGATAGATTAGCAAATTAATACAACTAAAAATTTCACATAACGGTGTGATTTTAGACTGCATCAGATTTGCCATATAAATATTTGCACGTAATATAATTTTCTCTGAAATGGAACATAACTTTTTGGTGCTCACAAAAACCAGTATATCCAAAAAAAGATTATAAGAGTCAACAAATGATTGACATTTCATATCCTCTTGCAAATTCACAGTTGCTAGAACAACTCTTTGTTCCTGTTAAATATGTTCCATTGTCCCTCAATTAATCACAATCAACTCTTCTTGCTTTTACATTGCCTGTCTCCCTGGACAGGTTGCTGGCCACCATGGAATTCAGGATCAGAGGAAAACTCGGCGGTTGCCTAATTGCGCACAGACCTGCACTCCATCGCTTTAGTCAATGGTGGTCTGTATCAGCAACATGGTGGCAGGAGGAATAGGGGCCTCAACCTCATTCCAAACAGACCTTACCTCTCCTCTCAAAGAACATGGTGATGCCAGCAGGCACCCAGACAGAGGACAAGTAACTGAAAAAGACTCCTTTCAGGACACTCCAGGGATGTCTAGCCCTTCCACCTCCACCCTGCTGGCAATCCTCAACCCTGAGAAAGTTGCAGTCAAGTTGCAGTAAGCCTGCATCTGGTCCGGACACTCTCAGCATGCTATGGGCCTCTAACCACAAATATCCATGGGGTCATTTGCTTAAATCTTCTAGGCCAACAGGTTCCACTAGGGCTTAGGCTCCTTTCAGCCTGGCTACAGGCCCTTGGACTGCATCTAGTCATATTAGGAAGGCAGGGGAACAAAAAATTCTCCAAGGATACATAGGTGACTTAGGTAGATACTTCATGCAGATATGCCCTCACATCTGTAAATGTATATGCACATTATGTCATGACATGTCTGATCAACTGTTATTTTAGCTGTAGGTGACATGGCTACCATGTCAATATTAAGTAGTCTCTTCATACATCCTAAGGAGAATGGCAGTTATATTGGCATGGTGTTGCATATGTCTGAGAAGCATTCTGGATAACAGCAGAATTCTGTCACTCTTCAATAGAGATCAATTCATAAGTTTCACTCAGTGATCTTCTCATTAAAGTGGTGATGTAATAGGTTTAAGCTTGTAAAAGGGCCTTGCCTCCATACATGTTCCACACTTATGGTCACTTTTGTGTGCAGGATTATTCATGAATGCATCCTTCTCTGGGGGCAAAGATTCATTCTATCTTTGTGAATTTCACGGGACAACACACTCACCGAGGGATGGGTGATGTCATATGCTCTATTAGCTTCCATTCTCTGCCTCATAATGCAAGCATTTTCACCCTGTCCCCATGGACTAAAAAAAAGAGAACTTCTCCAACTGCTTTGAAAGTGTTAGCAGTTATTGTTCATCCTTACTGTACAGTTGACATTTGGTACCAAATCAAATAGTATCCAGAATACCATCATGACCGTGGGTTCCTCACACAGCCTGAAAATCAAGATTCACACCGTTCTTATCGCACCTATTTGTGTAGCTATATCTGTCAATCCCATCAACTTTGCGGTTACCCACATTCCCATCCAACCCTTACACTTACCTATCAATCAATATTCCCTATATTTCACATCAGCCCCAGGCCCACTATCGCTGCGCACAGTCCTTCAGAGTGGTGGTGGCTTGTGAAACCCCTGCTGTGCTCTCCCATGCTATAGTAGAACCCACCACTAGATGTGGAATTGTCCCCTTTACTGTCATTATCCACTGTGTATCCCAGCATACTGTCTACAATTCCCACATTTCACATTCCCACATTCCTTAACGTGTCATGGTTTGCCCCTCTGGTAAATCCCATCAATGTTTATTACTCAAATCCACAGGACTGACCATGGCCAATCCCAAGACTGAATAATGAGGACAACACTGGCTGAGCAGAGACGAGTCTGCAAACAGATATTTCTAAAGCTCCACAATGACTCAGCTGAACTCCAAAGACCGGTCAGTCATGACCTCCAGGATTAAAGTTGGCCCAAATCTCAAGCTGCAAGGACATGGGGACTCCGATCACACCAAGCACCCAGCTGGCTGTGACCAACATCTGGAGTGGGATTCAATGATGCCCATGACTGACTGTGGCTGCACCTAGACTAACTATAATTCCTTTCACTCAAGTGAGGATCACCTCCCTTCGACCTACAGACAGCCATTTGGTTGAAACCTATGCAGGGTGTTTCTTGGCCACACAGCATCCTGTCCACCTTCTTGGCATATACAGTGCTAACATGCTGCCTTTCTATCTGTTCTAAGATGCAGGACAAGGTAGAAATGCTGTGGGCCTGTAGTTCTGAACGAAGCCACGATTCACAAAAGGCAAGGCAAGCTACAGTTGCTGTCACTGTTCAAGTAGGCACGTAGTGAATGAGTGCTAAGAAATCAAGCTAAACACTTTTAGGTGGATTTCGTGCAGATGCAGAAGTGCTCACGGAGTGACCTGGGAAGAGCACTGCAGTGTATGATGTCAATGAACTCTGTCTTGCAAGAGAGCAGTAGTGAAGTGTCTTCTGAGTGTTTCTGAGATTGGCCATGCTGATGCAATGAGGCTGGTGTTTTGCTATTGCGGATGCCTGTAGACAGAATTTGCAGGTGGTTGCTGTCCGTGAAGCATGTCCTGAGGTATTAGGGAATGATACCCAACATGGAGCCCAGAGAAGACACTGGCATGTTGCACCTCCCAAACAATTACTCAAATCAGAATTTGGCACCATTTGGTTTCTCACAGTTTCTGGAAGAATTGTGCAGAGCATATACATAAAGGTAGATTTGGTAATGATAGGATGCAAACCTTTGGAAATAAGGTCCTTGCCTCCTGTGAGCAAAAATCCCATCTAGCCCATTGAAACCTTCAGGGAAAAATTGGACATCTTTTTTCTCAAATGTGCTTTTCTTTTTCATTTTCACTGTACAAACAATTCTGTTGAGTTTCAAAAAAGTAAAATTAATTTGTGTTGCTCTAGGGAGAGTTATTAAAACTTTTGAAATTAGTGTATAACACACATTATCCATTAAAACATTTGCATAGTGGTAGACATGGTGCTGTGGACAAATACAGCCTGAAAGATGCATTGAGTTGGATTTGTACTTATTGGCAAAAAAGTACGCTGCTAAATGTGAAAAGATTTTTCCCCAACAAATCTAATGATCTCTGTACTATTGCTATATTCTTTTTCTGAAGTTATCTCTTGTAGTCCAAGAACAGTGACTTGAATAAGTAGGGGAAACAGCCAACAACATTGAAGTATTTTCACATGTAACAACCAAGGAACTTTAAAACAGTTTATTTTTCACTTTTAATCTAAATATTCAGACAATGTTTATGACTGAATTTAGGTAAGAACGAGAATATGTTACCATCATGGAGACATTTAGCATTCCACAAATGTAAAATTAGCTTTTCAAGGTCAGTGATGGTGTTTATGAATAATTATGAAATTTTTAGAGCATTATAGTTAGTTCAGATGACTGGCATATGATTCAGAACAATGCCAATAATGTGGGTTTGATTCCTGTCCTAGGTGAGATAGATTTGAGTCCTACTTTCTCGCTCTGACCGTCAGAGTGGAAGAAAATGTGAAACCACCACTGACTAAAAGCTGCTAAGAGAAATGGCTCAAAATGAAACATTCACAGGGAATAAGCAAAGGATCTACTTTCTGGTGAATGGATGAGCCCAATTAAAAACCCAGATGTGTCTCATTCAACAGGTTTAACGTCTGCAAGCTCTGCAGTGAGATTAATAGCATAAGAGTACATATTTTTGCTAATTTGTTGATTGATTCTGGGTTGCATTCTTGGTCAACAATAATAGTGCACTCTCTGGGCAGCAATTTCCATGTTTTACTATGCTGATTCTTGAATTCACCGTTAGTCAATGATGTTGGCATGCAATCAAATTCATTGTCATTAAAATTAGAATTAGAATTTGTTTTATTTTCAGGTACTCATTTGAGTAAGGTGAAAAGTTTACAAATATGATGCTTACAGTGCCATCTTAGGAATACATTAGAAAAATAAAGAAATAAAAAGTCCATCATTACAGAGCTTTATGCCATCTTAGGCACAAGAGGTATCTAGGTACAAAATTTAGGAATACATTAGAAGAATCAAGGAATAAAAAGTTCACAATAACAGTCCTTCCAAGCAAAGAAGATGGAGCAGTCCGTGCCAGGCCTTACCACCAGTCTGTGCTGGATCACACCTCCAGTCCATGCTGGGCTTCATCTGGAGGTTCTGGAGACTGGGAGCCCAAGTTGCCTTCACTTGAGGCCAAGAATCCAAGCTGGATTCACCTGAAGGCTGGGTCCACCACAAACCCAAACCATTATTTTTCTGCTACAAAAACATAATCTGAACCCATGATAATATTCTTCCTGATGAAGGTGTCTTCCAGTCTAACCCTGTCAGCAAAGTGACAGGTACAATTTGTTCTGTGAATAACATTGAAGTTCACGTTTGTCAGTTGAACTATAGATTCATATATATGCCTTGAGCTGTTATTTTTAGATCAATATTGGGCATCCAATCAACATATGTCAGACTCATGTGCTTACACTGACTATTTGCTTCAAAGTCACATTGCAGAAAATCCAAAGCCCTTATTGTGTTCGCTTTGTCTCAGTAATAATGGTCTCATTGTTGAGTCAGAAAATATTGAGTTTAAGCCTGATTGCAAAGAATGTAATCTTACTTTGCGTGGTAGATTTGCTGGTTTATCTGCTTTTACTGGAAAAGGCCACAAACGGATTGACACTTCAGAAATTACTGAAAACCCCAAACTAAATGTGATAACTCCAAATAATTCCACTGATATAGTTTGTTTATGTTTTTATTAGAAAAAGAGCTGAAAATTCATTACAGTAAAAATATTTTGCTTGTTAATTTATGAATAGTTTCAGAATGTACAACTGGGATCATTATACATCATTTAACAGAGTAAAAAAACAAACTTAATATTTTAAAGGATCCTGAAATGCATTATATGGTTACATCATGAAGAATCTTTCTACAATGCATATCAAGCCACATCAAACATCTACAACATCATTACTGCAACAACGTTACATCTCTTTATATAAACACAAAAGATCGGAGCCATAACATTCTAGACCTGAGTGTACCACGTTCTATTATTGATCATCTTACTTTTAATGCTACAATTTTGCGACTATTATTTTCAATATTTCTATTTGTTCTATTATACTACTACCACTACAATCACTATTACAGGAAGCTTGTGGTGCAAGCTCTAGCAAAATGAGAATCAATGGGAATCAGGGTGAAAATATTCCACTGGCTGCAGTCATGTTTTGCACAAAGGAAGACAGTTGTGGTTGTTGGAGATTGGTCATCTCAGCACCAGGACATTGCTGTAGGAGTTCCTCAGGGCAGTGTCCTACATCCAACCATCTTCTTCTTCATCAATGACCTTCTCTCCATTATAAATGTCAGAATTGAGGATGCTTGCTGATGATTACAAAATATTCAATACCATTTATGACTCCTCAAATACTGAAGCAGGCCATGTCCAAATGCAGCAATAACCTGAACAATACCCAGGTTTGGCTGACAAGTGCTAATTGCATTCGCACAACACAAACGGCAGGCAACACCATCTGCAAAAACAGAAAATCAAATCTTTGCTCCTCAATATTCAATGGCATTACCATCAATGAAACCCCAATATCATAGGAGTTAACATTGATTAGAAACTGAACTAGACTAGCCATATAAATACTGTATTTACAAAAGCAGGTCAGAAGCTAGGAATACTGCAATGAGTAGCTCACCTCCTGTCTCCCCAAAACTTGCCCACCATCTGTAAGGCACAAACCAGGAGCACAGGAGTACAGAAATACTTCCTGTCTCCAACAGCAATGAAGATGATACCGGACATTTGATTCATTTAACATCCACATTCACTCCCTCCACCATCACTTCTCAGTAGCTCTTCGGTATACAACTTACAAGAAGCACTGCAGAAATTCACCAAGGTTTCTTAGACAGCACGTTTCAAACTCACTATCCTTGTCATCTAGCACGTCAAGGGCAGCAGATACATGGGAATGCCATGACCTGTAAGTTCCCCTCTAAACCACTTACCACTTACCACGATCCAACCTTGAAAATATACTTCCATTCCTTCAGTGTTGCTGGGCCAAATCCTGGAACACTCTCCCTAATGTCATTATGGGGTACCTACACCAACTGGAGCTAATGCAGCAGTTCAAGAATGCAGTTTGTCACCACCTCTGAGGAGAAACTAGGGATGGACATTAAATGATGACTCAGCCAATGATGCCCACATCCCATGAATGTAAAAAGCAAGAGCTATAACAAGCCGGCCATTATTAGGTTTCATTTTTAAGGATGAGATTGCAGAGTACTTGAATGTGCATGATGAAATAGGGCTGAGTCACCCACCGCTTCATCAATGGGCGGTCGTGTAAGACAAATATGTTAGTTTGAATAGGTAACAAGCAAGTTAGACAAAGGAGTGCCAGTAGACATTATCTCTTTGGATTTCCAGAAAGCCGTTCACAAGTTGTCGCACAGGAGGTTGCTAAATAAGATAGGAATGGTGTTAAAACAATGTATTGACATGAATAGACGATTGACTGACTAGAAGAAGACAGAGAGTAGGGATAAAAAGGTTTTTTTGGAATGACCACCATCAGGGGTTAGTATCGGGACCACAACTATTCATGTTATACATTAACAATCTGGCGAAGGAACTGAGGGTGTTGATTCTAAGTTTGCTGATGCCACAAAGACAAGTTGAGGAACAGGTAGTGGGAGGCAGTGGTGGTATTATTGCTAGACTATTAATCCAGAGACTGTAGTAACGATCTAGGGTCCTGAGTTCAAACCCTGCCATGGTAGATGATGGAATTTGGATTCCATTAAAAATCTGGAATTAAGAGTCTAATGATGACCATAAAACTAGCGCCGATTGCGAGGAAAAAGCTCACTAGTATCCTTCGGGGAAGGAAATTTGCGATCCTCACCTGAGCTAGTCTACATGTGATTCCAGAACCACAGCAACGTTGTTGACTCTTAATTGCCCTCTGGGTGATTAAGGATGGGCAATAAACACTGGCTTAGCCTGTGATACCCACTTCCTGTGAATGAATAAATAAAAAACAATTCTGCTGGAATCGTCAGACTCACTTACTTCAGACTTTCATAGTGACATTCACTATTTGGTAGTATGTACCTTATGTATACCCTTACCTGTGCAAGCGTTTGGAAAGGACCAGGAAACAACAGTCACCTAAACATGTGTCTATAACTGGGTGACAGACAGCAGGGCAAGGAGGCTATCCTGGCATTTTAGGTATGTATTTTGTTTTCATTGTTCAGAAGGATGATTGACAGAGGGCAAACTTCCAGAAAAGATGTGTATTAACAAGTACTTGGAGATAGGGACCATCTTTGTCAAGTGGCAATGCTCATTGTTGTGTTGTGTCTCACAGTCAGTATGTCACTATACCTTTAAGAGATGTGATATATATCTTGAAGTGACATGCTCATGGTATTATCACTTAATCATAGCATGTGAACTGAGGATATAGGGGTCTCAGATGCTATTTTACTCTGGAACACCTGAAGCACTAATAACTACTAGAAACATATGCTTCTGCCATAAACAAATCATCTAAAACTGGCTCAGACACTGATATGTCTGTAAATATAATATTTGTATATACTAGCTGTAATGAAAGTTTTCTTGGTCTTAAACGTGCACAAATCCCCAGGTCCAGATGAGTTATGTCCCAGGCTACTGTGGGAGACAAGAGAAGAAATTACAGGGGCTATTATCCAAATTTTTAATTCCTTTCTGGCCAGAGGGGAGGTGCAAGAGACTGGAGGACAGCTATTGTAATTCCACTTTATAAAAAGGGTGGTAGAGATAGACCAGGGTATTACAGACCAGTGAGTCTCACATCAGTTGGAGGGAAGCTATTGGAGAAAATTCTGAAGGAGATAATTAATCTCTACTTGGAGAGACAAGGTTTGCTCCGGAAACAACGAATGCTTGCGAGGGATAAAGGAAGCCTGGAAAAATTGATGGGTACCAACATGAAAACTGACTGAGAATTGCAGCACAAAGGAAGATGGTTACATTTGTTGAATTCCCACTGTGTCAACGCTAGGTTATCACTGCATGAACTCCTCAGGGCAGTGTTTGAGACCCAGTCATCTCCATCGTAAGATTAGAATTAGGAGTGCTCATTAATCATTACGTAGTGTTCAATTCCATTCATAGATCCTCAAATATTTAAGTAGTCCATGTCATTGTGCGCAAGACTGTTGAACATTCAGATTAGGCTGATAAGTAAGTAACATGGCTGCCACACAAGTGCCTGGCAATGGCCTTCTGTAACAATTTTCCCTTGACGTTCAATGGCATTACCATTGCTGAACTCCTCACTATAATACTTTAGGAGGTACTATTGAACAGAAACTCTAATGGATCAACCACATTTATACTTGAGTTACAAGAGCAGATAAAAGGCTGGATATTCTGCAGTGAGTAACTTGACCGTTGACTCCCCAAAGCCTATCCACCATCTATTAGGCATCACTCAGTAGTGTGATGGAATGCTCCTTTGTTCACTGGATAACTGCAGTCCCTACAACACCTAACAAGCCAAACAAAATTATTTGATCTGAACGGTATTCACCACCCTCTGTATCCACTTCCTTCACCAACCATGTGTGTACGGGTTGCAGTATACACCTCATGTAAATGTGCTTCAGTAATACAGTTTGCTAGCAGCTTCCAAATCCATAATCCACGGCCCATATCCAATCATTCCACAAACTCTTGAAGAACAATAGTACTTAGGCATGGGAACATCATTATTTGCAAGTTTCCTTCTAATTCACAACTAATCTGACCGAGAAATTTATCATTGTTTCTTTACTGTCGCTGAATTAAAATCCTGGAATTCCTTCACAACAGCACTCTAGATATAGTTACGCCACATGGATGGCAGTATTTCAAGAGGGTTGATCATCATCACCTCCTTGAGATCAATTAGGGATAGCCAGAGCCTTTCCAGTGGTGGTTACATCCTATAAGCGAATGAAAACAAGTTACCATTGTTGGCTTCCAGGGTGGCAGTGAGAGAAATAGTTGGGGACAGGGAGGACTGGGGGGCAAGAGGTGAATACTTGCACTATATGCAATGTAGATGGAAAGAGATTGTTAGATGAAGGGAATAAGTGGGATATGAGATGAGAATCACATTGGAGGATAACCACAGCCTTGGTTACACCTGCTCCAATGGTAGCAAGTGCCATCAGCTCAACATTATCTAACAGGGGCAGGCAACTGTAATTGGCACCCACCAGATAGTTGCATTAGACCCTGTGATTGTGTATCAACTTGTTCTGCAAAAGAAATGCATGATTGTCAATGAGTATCATGCTTTTGGATGGTATGCCTGTCATAAATTAACAGTGTGTGCATGCTGTCAAATGTGAGTACAGGCTTACAGTGGTACTAATATGTGAGGGTGAGGTATAACTAATGACATGAAGTGAGAATCTTTGTTGATGCAAAAGTGAAGTGGATAGTGGTGAATTAAGCAGAGTATGAGATAATGGTTCAGTTGAAAGGATAAGTCCTGCATCAAAGTACATAATCTTACTCTGCATGGTCGATTTGTTGGCTCATGTGCATTTGCTAAAAATAACCTAATGAAAGCTATTATCAAAAACTATTGAAAATCCTGAACTATGTATGATAACTCCAGGTAATTACACTGATAGAGATTGACATTAAAAAAAAATCTACAACATTTATTGCACTGACAGGATTTTCTCATTTGAATTTTGAAAAAAAGCATTGGAATGTAAAACAAAGGTCAACATAAATCACCATTTTGACATAAAGATAACAGTCAACAAATGTAGCAGATTCTGAGATGTGTAACGTAATTGCATGTTACATTGCACTCAATATTCCCACTTACATGAACCAGTAACCAATATTCAGTAACCAACAAAATAAAGCAGTCCCTTTGTCAAAAATACTTGTCTTCCTATTTTACCACTAAGTACACAGAAAAATTAGAACGTCCATGTACAGAGTATGAGCATTGAGATTACATTTTTAACAATGGCATCTATTACTCATTTTTGATTTATAATCAGAATTGCAATCAGTCACATTCAGATTTTCAATTGACCATATATTGTTTTTGCTGAAGGAATTGAGCAATGCAATGTACAGCTATACATCAAGAATTACTGTTTTACCTGTTTCAACAGTGCTTATTCAGTTACTTTCCCTTCACAAATCAAAAGCTGACAAATGGTCAGCTTTCCAGGTGGGCAGTGTGTAAGGGTTCCAGGTGGGTTGGCTACAATGATTCAAGGTATCAGATGGGTAAGATGCCAGATGTGCAGTGTTCCAGTAGGGTAGAGTTCTCACTAAGTGGTGGAGTGCTGGGTGCACGGTGTCTGGATAGTTTGTGGTGTGTTGGGGCTAGCAAGAATGGGCATTATTTCATATCAGGTCCTGGGGCTTCAGGCTGGTGGCTGGATAGTGTTGCGTCGGGTACCGTGGGCACTGGAATCATGTTGGTTTGAGGGAGTCTGGTTTAAGGAAGGTCTTATTAAGGTCCAGGGAGCATTAGAAGAAGGTGTAAAATGGAAGGATGGGGTAGATAATGGTAATTTGTTGAGCCAGCTGAATAGTTCCCCAGGAGTTATACCGAATATTAAACTGCCTACCTTTTCCTGGGAAACTACTAACTTAATGGAAGAGAATCCTTTGCATGCTCTTTTGTTAAGAAGTATTTTTGTACAGTTCCGGATGCAGAGGAATTGTCCATTGGAATCTTCAATTTCCCAGGAAATTCTCATGAAATTAGTTACATCTGAGATTCCACAGGGTCCCAATATATAACAACAGTCTGTGTTGCTCTCATGAATATTTTGCCATCAGAATATCTGGGTCACTTGTTGTGACAAAACAAAAGAGTTTTTAGCCAGTGTCCAAGTGCATGACATGTCAACTATTGGAGGTTGTTTGGCTCTTATGGCTGCAACAACTGGATTGCAATGCAGAGTGGAGCCAACAACACAGTTTCAATATCCATAGCATGAGGTTGCCATAAAGGTCCAGCCTTCTCAAACCCACCCATTGCCTGTGGCATGGTGACCGTCAGGCTAAAACACCATTAGTCATCTCTCTGTAGCTTGAATGAAAGAGCAGCCCTCTGTGACTCTGTGGCTTTACCTTACTATATGTCAAATATTAATCTGCATGTCCTGGGTTTTGTCTTAGAATGCAAAGAAGCAAAACTATGACTGTTGCTGTATAATTTGTACTCTTGTGGAATATTTTCTGTGTACAATTTCTCACATATATAACCTGATGTTAGTCACTGGGTTAGAACAGCTCAGTTCAGATGTCATTTTGAATTAAGAATGTTGATATTCCTAATGTGAGAAATGTTCTCTCGTGCAGCTGCATAAACGTATTGGCTTTTGAAAAAAAAGCAAAGGTCAGAATTGCTAACCAGTAGTTAGCAGTATGAATCAGAATGTGTTGGTTTTTAACTGTATGACACTGCCAGTGTAGGGGAGCCTGGGGTAGCTCCTGGAAAGCATGTACATTTTAGTAGTGGATTTGTCACTAGTTGTTTAATCCTGCCGCTGCATTAGCATCTGACTTCTGGGCTTCCAAATGATTAGTGCAAGCATGCATAATGATAGCCTCCTAAACTTCCTGCTTATAAGCCTGTCTCCTTTGCATGCACCCAAGTTATTGACAGATTTCAGAAGTGAAATAGCAAAGGTGTTGTCCAATTTTTTTTCTTCAAAACTGGAACACAGTCAGTCTAGCATCTTTATTCCAACAGGAAGAGGGAAATAAATTGCTAGCTATAGACTAGATAGTCTAACATCAGATATGAGTAAGGTAAATTCTTAAAATCTATAAATTGTGATCAAATTAATGAATGCTTGCAAATGCATGGAATGATCAAGAACAGTTAGTTTTAATTTATTAAAGTCAAGTTGATTTAACAAATTTAACAGTTTGTTGAAGAGCTGATTGATCAGTTAAATTACAAATGCAGTAAGATTCATTACACATGCTTTTTCAATAAGATGACTGATGAGTTATTCGAAATTTCAGGGCATACAGCACAACTTTGGCTGACAACAAGGTAATCCATAAGTGGGTTTGTAGAATGAGCAGCCAGTCAGGGACAAGGGAGGTGATGGTGGTGTCGTGATAATGTTACAGACTCTTAACACAGAATGTAGTGTTTGGAATGAGATCAGCCAGGTGGATCTCATAGAACATGAATTCTCTTACTGGGGCTGTTAACCTGGTCCAATGAGGGAGCCCTGGCTGACAGACATAAAGAGGAGTGTCAGGGGTTCTGTTCACTGGAGGAACTGGCTCTGAGCTAGCTGGGTCAGTGTCATGTATATAGGGTGACTATCAATAAAGGGTGACTTGGTGACAGGATACTTGCCTTTGTGGAGTTATTTCAGTGGTGATGAACGAAAAACATGCCCCGAAGAGATTTGTTCTCAAGAGTTGTCTTTGAGTTAGGGTAAACATTTCTGGCAACATTCCACTATTTGGGAAGATGGACTCATTTGATTCTGACATCAAAGACAGGGCCCAGCATGTAAAAGATGCCATTTTTTTGCCTTATATTTTCCTGGCAAATGACATTGGGACAGACAAAAAGTAACGAGTAATTCGCCTGATAGCATGTGGACTTGCAATGTTTTCAGCTATTAGGAGCCTAACTTTCCCTAGATGCACTAGATACTAAAACATTTCACGAGTTGATGGATTTACCTAATTCTGAGAGGCCATCGATTTTACTTGGCAGTTTGAGAACCAGGGGAATCTTTATCAGGATTTTTGACGAGGCTAAGATGACTGGCAGAGGCATGTGATTTGGTCTAACCCTAAGTGAAATGCTGAGAGACTATGTGGCATGTGGGATGAATGATGTGTCCATGCAAAATGGCCTCCTAGCTGAAGCCCAACTGGACTTCAAACAGGCACTACAATTGGCTTTGTCATTAGAAAATGTAGCAAGTGGAGCATATGAGTTACATAGTGTAGGAATGGAAGGGGATGCCCTTGCCAAGCTGACTGAGCTTAGGGAACACCACTTCAATCAAGGTAATTGCATAGCTTCACTCATGAAATATCCTGCACAGAGGGACTTGGTCAGCCCACGGCAAAACCCCAAAACACAAACAAGCCTTGGCCAGACTATTAAAATTTTCTCAAGGATCTAGACTGGCAGGCCATTGTATTTGCTGCTGGCATGCGGACTCGAAACAGCAAAAGAGTCCTTTTAAGCCTGAATTGAGTAATATAACTCATAGGTTGGTGTCCAGGAGAGTGCACACCCTGGAAAATCCACCCATTACTAGTTTGGAACAATTACATTGTTTAGCAACATTCAAGTCAGAGCCAATTTAAATATACATCTGACTAAATGGTCACCTATTTTCAATGGAAATTGATACTGGCACAACTGTTTCAATGACTGCAGAACCAAACTTTACCAAAATTCTCTCTGGACTCCAATCCTTAAGTTTGTGTAAGGCCTCGGGCAGGCTGAGAACCTTTTCTGGGGAAACGCTACAGATTAAAGGGACAACTTCGGTTCCGGTCTCTGATGAGATGTAGTTGATTCAGTTACCAATGATTGTAGTAAAAGGCTCAAGCCCAAGTTTGATGGGGCAACATCGAGACTCAACTTGATTTGCTCAACATTTTCAATTAGAAAATCACTGCCTGAGTGAAGTCCTAATGAATTACTTGGAAATTTTTCAGGAAGGGCTAGCGCTATTAAAGGATCCAAGGTCACCTTACATTGACCAGAAAGCAATTCCATAATTCTGCAAGGCCTACCAAGTGTCATTTGCCTTACATGCAAAAGTAGAAGCAGAAATCAGGAGGCTGGAAAGTGAAGGAATCATCAAACCAGTCCAGTTTGTGGAATGGGCAGCATTGGTCATACAGATTATGAATCCCAATGGGTTGGATCGCCTTTGTGGGGACTTCAAACAAATGGTAAACTTTTTTTGCACCTGGATAAATACCCAATCCCTCACATAGAGGATTTATATGTGAAACAGGCCACGGGTGGGGCAGGGGATTGGGGAGGCGCTGTCGTTCACGAAGCTGGACATGAGCCATGTGTAGCTGCAATTACGATTGGATGAGGATTCCCAGAATACCTGTATGCTGCAATTAATGCCCATAAGGGGTTGTACCCATCTACAAGACAGCCTTTTAGGGTATCATTAGACTGTGCCATTTTTTAGTGGATGTTGGAAAACATTTTACATAGTCTACACCAGGTCATTCATCTGGATGATATATATGTTAATGGGGAAAACCACGAAAGAGCATTTAGAGAAATTGGGCACAGTGCTTAAATGTTTCTCCATGGTGGGAGCTCACCCCAAGAGGGAAAAATGTGCGTTCCAAGCACCTAACCTGACATACTCGAGCTACAGAGTCGATGAGACTGGGCTACACTCATTGAGAGATAAAGTGAGTGTGATAAAAGGTGCCTGTACCGAAGCTTAGGTCTTTCCTTGCATTGATGAATTATTACGGAAAATTCATATGTAACCTGGCCTCCAGCCTGGCACCCTTATATTTGCTATTGAAAGGCCATCACCCTTAAAAATGACCGAGATATAACCTTTAGGAAGTGAAGAACTGGCTATCGTCATCTTAGGCATCGGCTCACTACGATCCCTAGCAAGATGTAGTGCTGACATGCAATGCCCCCCTGTACAGTATAGGGGTAATGTTGGCTAACTAGTGGCTCAATGGAGAGGAACACCCGATTCCGTACGCTTCCCGGACTCTGGCAGATGCCGAAGGAAGATATGCCCAGATAGAGAAGGAAGGTTTGGCGGTCATCTTTGGTATGAGAATGTCCCACCAATACCTTCACGAACATAAATTTGGAATAATAATGGACTACAAACCCCTGCTAGGGCTATTTAAACAGGACAGGTCTATGCCACCCATAGCTTCAGGTCAGATTCAGTGATGGGCTCTTATTTTTACTGCATACAATTACAAATTGGAATACTGTCTAGGAGGCTAAGTGGCAAATGCAGATGCCTTAGTCACCTCCCACTGGTGGATACACCATTGGTGGTGCTGCCACAAGAAGAGTCTGTTCTGGTTTTAAACTTTCTGGATGCCCTTCCAGTCTCCAGTGGCAATTTTAGTCTGAGGACACAAAATATACAGTCCTCACAAAATTAAAACTGTTGGTGGTGATGGGGGAAACAGAAGGACTATCACAACCAGAATTAAAACCTTTCTGGACCCAACAAGACCTAATCACCATCGACGATGGCATATAATTATGGGGAGGAAGAGTGACTGTCCTGAGCAAAGGTCACCGCCAGATACTGGCTGAACTCCACGTGGGTCATCCAAGGGTTTCCAAAATTAAGATGTTGGTGATAAGTTAGTCTGGTGTCTAGGATTGGATGCCAACACAGCTGCATTGGTGGGACAGTGCCCAGAGTGCCCACAAGGACAAATATTGCCACCAGCAGCTCCCTGATAGTCATGGGAATGTCTGGGTAAACCCTAGACTTGGTTGCATGTCAACTTTGCGGCTCTCTTTTTAGTCATTGTGGACACCCATTCAAAGTGGTTGGGTGTGCATAGTGTTCATTTGTCAAACATGGGGATGATGATTGAAAAGTTGCGAGCATCTTTTGCAATACATGGACTCCTGGGAGTGTTGGTCACAGACAACGAGCTATCATTTGCCAGCAGTTAAATGGCATTAGGCACATAAGGACAGCTCCATATCATCCATTGTCAATGGTTTGGTGAAAAAAGCAGTCTAAACTTTGAAGACATGCTTAGCGAAATAGCCTACAGCTTCACTTGATAACAAACTGTCCCAGTTCCTGTTTCGTTAAAGGACTAACCCTCATGCAACTACAGGGACAGCTTCAGCAAAGTTGCTAATAGGGAGAAGACTCTCCACCAAGTTAAACCTGATCTTCCTGGACCTGGAGGGGAGGATGAAACAGCATCAGGAGCGATAATGCTGGACACAAGATTCTTCTAAGTGACAGAGGCAGTTTACTTCAGGGGATGAAGTTTGGTGTCAAAACCATGGGAATGGCCCTGTGTGGGTAAGAGCCATGGTCAACAAGAAGTTGAGTTCCATGATGTACAAAGTTCAGATAGGCAGGCAGTCCTGAACAAGCAAGTGGACCATGTGAAAGCTGTAATCGCGCAAACAGGGAAGGAGCAAAACATACCTGGCCCCTCAGAATCTCCGACAAGGCTGTCAGAATCCAAGGGTTCTCACCCTCTGCCTAAAATTGAAGAAACCTCTGAGGATGAGATGGACATGACAGATGTTGCAACCTCAACCCCATTACCACCTGGAGAAGTTTCAGCCGAGACATTCTGGGTGCAAGAGGCAGGCTACGGTCTGATATACACTGTTAGTATCTGAGGCAGATTCAGAGGAACCGAAACTGGTATAAAAATGCCCCAGGAGAAGCTACAGGCAAAAGAATAGGCCTACATCCCAGGACTTAGAGAGGGAAAGATGTAATGACTGGAATAAGGTCAGCCAGGTATTTCTCATAGGATATGAGTCCCCTGATTGGGGCTGTTAACCTGGTCCAATGAGGCAACCATAGCGAACAGATATGAACAGGAGTGTGTCAGCGGTTCTGTACACTGTAGGTGCTGGCACTAAGCCAGCCATACACGTGTAATTAAAGGGTGACTTGGTGATGGTATTCCAGCCTTCATGGAGTTATTTCACAGAACCCAGGCTAATATTCTAGGGATATGTGTTTGAATACCACTGTGGCAGGAGGTGAAATTTGAATTTAATGAAACACCTGAATTTAATGAAATATCTGGAATTAAAGGCTAGCCTAATGGTGACCATGAAACCACTGATGATTACTGCAAAATAAAAAATCTTGTTCACTTATATCCTTTTGCAAATGAAACTTGCCATCGCTACTGGGTCTAGCCTACATGTATCTCTAGATCCACAGTAAGGTAGTTGGATTTGTCACATAATAATAAACAGAAATTACCCTCTGGGCAACTAGGCACGAGCAATAAATGCTGGCCTATCAGTGCTGTCGCCTGCCCAATGAACAACTAAAATAAAACATGCTTAATTTTGTATAATTGTTGCATTTTAAGAGAGAAAAGAATAGTGGTAGATATTCAATATAGCGATGCTGCATGTTATGAAAACACTTGTTTTATTTTGAGAATTTATGTTAAAAATTGTGGGTGGTGGTATATTTGGATATTTGAGCCCACTATTTCTTTAATATGGAGAATAGGACACTTTTTTTCAAAACTGCTTAATAGATATCACATAGTTTAGACTAAATAAACAGCAATGTGGAGCTGCTGGACTTACTGAAATTCATATTTCTTCAGTTAAATGCTAGGTACTGAAAATCACCAGTCTGAGTTTTATGACCATCTAGTTGATCCACTGCTTTTTTGACATAACCCGCTGAAAGAGCTATTGTTGATGTTTCTTGAAGAAAGTGTATTTGATGGTCACAGTAAAAATTACCTGTGTTTAGTGACACCCCTTCAAGTGTTCCAGAATGCCGACAGAAAGCCAACTTGAATATGCCATACCTTATTTTTCCTTTGAGAACTATCAATTACTTGGTTTGTGCTATTTTTCAAACTTAATCACTGCAGAGAAAGCCTTTTTTGTTTAAATTGGCACGTGTTTATGTGTGTAATGGGATTCCTTAAAAAGGTAAATATTTATACTTCTGTCAGTTAAACTGTGTTAATCAGCTTTACATCTTTGCTGGCTAACTCTTGTTTTCACAATTAACCAATAATTTTGTAGCTGATTAAAGAAACCTGATTGATAAATCTTTTTTATTCTAAACTGATACAGAGAAAGTACATAATTGGCCATGTCAGTAATGGGACAAAATAGTTAAATTTACGTTATGATAAGTGAAACAGTGGGAATGAAGAGGAACTCCAATCCTCCAGCCTCAGTTGTAACAGGAAATGAAGATCAGTAACTGTTAGCTGGTCAAATTTACAATTTTCTGAAAATGTATTTTCAAGTGTAGTAACCCTTGAGAGGACATTAACATGTGACATAGTGAATGGGTAAAGAAGTAATGCACTGTATAAAAGATGAGGTAGGCAATAGTTGGAGTGCTATCTAAAGTTTTTGAGGCATATTATAAATAGGAATGAAAAGCCTGGAAAAATTCCAGAGTACAGGTTATGTTCTTAGACAATAGGGGCAGAAGTATGCCATTTGGCACTTTGAGCCTTCCTCAGGAGGATGATAACGACAGGAAACTATAAAATGAGAAACAGTTTTCGACGTTAGGACTTCCTCTGGAAGAGAGAGAAACAATTTCAATAAAGTGAATATGAAAAGATTATTTCCTCTGGTTAAGGAATGATGAGTTCAACTTAAAATTTATGACCATGCTGCAAGAGGTTGGAAGAAATTTTGTTGCACAGGTTTATTGGAGCAGAAGTTGATTTAACGTGGGAAATGGTTTAGGCAGGATCATTGAGTCTTTTAAGGGAAAACCAAAAGGAGATGACAGGGGAAGGAATCCAGAGAATCAGGAGAGTGGTAGATTTTGAGCAAAAACAGCAGGCACTGATGTGACTCAGGTCAACCTGCATCTGTCATGAAATACAAAGCAGTTGGCATTTTAGGTATAAAGCCTTTCTTAATGATATTACACAGCAACAGTATTTCAGAAGGAATAGAGTGAAAATAAGAGGGCCACTGTTCACTGTTTTCTTCTTTACACAGACACACAGTCACACACACATACAAACACTCTCTCTCTCTCTCTCTCTACAATCAGTGCCTAACATCAGATGCCATTCCTGTAGTTTATGTTGCTCTTTCCTAAAGAATAATAGCAGACAGATTGGGCATTGGCGTGACTACAAACAACAGGCATCCTAGGTTCACCCATATGCATTGACCATAGATGGTGAGCCAAGTATTTAGCCTCGCTTTGTAGAGAAAATTGCACCATGAGCAGCAAATGAATCATAGAAGGTCAGAGGAAAAGCAGATATGTTGTTTTTGTTTAATTTTCTTCATTTGTAGGGTATGAGAGTTACTTGTAGGGTCAGCATTTATTGCCCATTCTAAAGGCCCTTGAGGACGCAGTAGTGAATCAACTTCTTGAACCTATGCAATCGACATGGTATAAATGCGCCAATTGCCCGTCTAGAAGCTGAGCTGTATGATTCTTCTCCAGTGAGAGTGAAGGCCGCACCAACATACTTACAAGCAAAAATAGCTTGTGACTTGGAGAGGAACTTTAGATGGCCTGTTCCAATGCATCTGCTGCCCTTGTCCTTCTAGACAGAAGAGCTGTCAGGTTTGGAATTTGTTGGTGATTTGGAGTGGTCGAGCAAACAGTGTTTAATGTAGTGAGTGGCATGCCAATGAAGTGGATTGCATTGACCTAGATATTATCAAGCTATTTGACTATAATTGGAATGGAACTCATGCAACAAACAGGGTATATTCTATCATAATCCTGATTTACACTGAGTAGATGGTGTCAGAATTTGGAGAGTGCAAAGGTGAAATACTTGCCACTGAATTCCTAGCCTGTGATGTGAGTTTATAGCCACGATGTTTATATAACTATTTTGGTTATATATCTTGTCAATAGTGACCAGTTAAGAAAATTTAAAACCCTACAGAATCCACAATTTTGAACAAGCAAAATAAACTTACTGTACAATGTTAAAAAAGTAAAACAAGCTACTATATATGAGACTTATTCTCAAACATCCAGAATTAATAATGGAGTAAATATGGTCTGACACGCAAACTGAAGTTAAATGCCTTACAGAGCACGTTGAATAGCAAGTACACTCAAGTCAAGGTTCACAGATTTCTCAACAATTCACCCAGGCCAGAGTAAGTAACCTTATTAAAGCTTTGTCTCCTTCAGAGGGGATTCTAATTCTTCACTTTCAAAGTTCTAGCCTTGAAACTGTCACACAAGCTGTTCCAGCATAGCGTGTCTCAATGGAAGACTATGAGCTTGCAGTTCAAATCTTTTCCCCTGAGGCTGCACTTGAGCATCTCCTCATGCATACAATTCTAGTCCTTTCACAGACGGCAAGATTCAATAAGCTGGCACGGCCGGGACGTAACTGGACAACTGTTCATATTTGGAGCAGGTGGCATTTTTGCAACTATGCTGGAGCAATTTGACAAGAGGCATGGTTAATTCTGGGAAACAATCTTTTGTATGACAGGCTGAATGTTTATCGTGGTCCATAGCCGTTGCAGTATCAGGTGCACTCAGCCATTTCTTGTTCCTTTGTGAAGTGAATCAAGCTAGTAGAAGACTGCGATCTGTGATGGTGGAGACATCAGGGAAGCCATGAAGCAGTAACCAATTGGCGTGGGTGATCGAATATGGCTGCAAATGATTCAGCTTTGTCTTTCACACAGCAGTGCTATCTCCCCCATCATTGAGGATAGCAATGTCTGTAGAGTCATTTTTTTCTTGTTACATGTGTAATCATTCAACTTCATTCATTAAGAGGAAAAAAAAAACAGAAGTTGCAGTAAAAGCTCAGCAGGTCTGGCAGCATCTGTGTTGGGTTACTTTGAAGGGTCACCAGACCTGAAATGTTAACTCTGATTTTTCTTCACAAATACTGCCAGACCTGCTGAGCTTTTCCAACAATTTCTGTTTTGTTTTACTGATTTAGAGCATTTGCAGTTCTTTTGGTTTTTATTCACCATCACTCACAACTGGGTGTGATAGGAGTGCAGAACTTTGATGTAATATAGTGGTTCTGGAATCTCTAAGCTCCATCAATAGCCTTCTGCTTCTGCTTCTGCTTCTGCTGCTTAGCACCCACACGGTCCAACATTCTGTTTGACATTTTTTTGAAAGAGCTTGGTATCTTCCGCTTCAATTCCAGACCTAAGCTCCTCTCTGAGCTTCTCTTCAAAATCACAATTCATACAATTAACTTCAACACTCTCTTGTGAATTGTCTCCAATTTTCAACTGAAGGTGCAGGATGCAAAATGACATGCATGATTGTACTTTATCCTTCATCAGTCATGTACACATAGAAACAAAATTTGCTTCAGATTATTGCCAGTTTTGATGTACTTGATGCATTTGGTGCACATAACTTCTGTTAATATTGAGTGGATAACAATGAATGGTTCATAATCACAACCACAAGCTTTTAGCTTGTAATAAAATGCTTGCATTATTGTATCACTGTAAAGGTAAAGTCACCACAGTCTTAACAGACCACAGAACTGCTGTCCTGTTAGAGAGAGATAATTGATGCTAGTTTAGCCTGTTAAGGATGCACTTGCCTCAAACAAGGGGAAATGTTGAGAAGGAGAACCCTTCATGGTAATCTCAACTGGTGATGGAATGCAACCTACACTGTTGGCTCTGCATTACTCTGCATCACAAAACTGCTGTCCAGCTAACTGACCCCTTATTCTATTGTATTTATTGAACAACTCCATTTATTTCTCTAGAAACTTTAGAATTGTTATAATAACATGTCAGTTTTTTAAAGAACTTTCCACCTGACATTCTTTAACTGCACATTTTTTCCAGATCTCTATCAATGATTTCCATTTGTCGTTAATAGTTTTCTTTGTATGGTTCATAAAAATTATGGTCATTCTGACAAATCTGAAACAGATATGACTTAATGTACAATTCCATGTAATTGAAAAACGCTTCAGTTTAAGAAAAGCTTTTTATTTCTGTGAAATGAGGCCACCTTTTGAATCCAAGTGAAATCCCTCTGCATTTTATTTTAATATCCTCTTTTACAAATGCTACTGGAGCATTGAAATGTCTCCTCCAGACTTGCTTTCCTTGACAAGGCCAATCACTCTTATAGATACACCCTTGAAGATGATTACATTGCTTATCTGCAGGCGTAGTACCGCTACAAGTATTTCTGGAGAAAACAGTACACTTACCTTGCTGGTTCAGCTGTGCAATTACATCTTCTTACGAAGAACAGCAGTTCCTGACAGCAGACCTGAAAAAAACCCACAATAAAGAACAAAAACAGGAGAAGAAATCTAGTTTTCTAATTAGGAGAACTGAAAGAACCGGGGATGCTGTAAACCAGAAAGAAAAAACAGAAGTTGCTGGAAGCTCAACAGATCTGACAACATCTGAGAAGAAAGAAACCAGAGTTAACGTTTTGGGTCTGGTGACCCTTCCCGAGAACCCTCCTGAGGAAGGGTCACCGGACCCAAAACGTTAACTCTGATTTTTTTCACAGATGCTGCCAGACCTGCTGAGCTTCCAGCAACTTCTGTTTTTGTTACTAATTAGAAGACCAAGTGGCAGAAATATAATTGTAGTTTATTGCACCCCTGCTCACAATTTTCACATATAGTTACTATGATTCTGGATAGTCATATAAAACTATACTACAATAGAATGATATAGCATACAAGGGCACTTTTGGACTCACTTTATCTCTGCCATATCTTTGGAAGAGCTGCTCAATTAGTCCCACTCCACTGCTCTTTTAAAGAGCCGTATACACTTTCCCTTCAAGTTTTGGTCAATTGCGATTAACATGATTAGATCTGCTTTGACCACATTTCCAGGCAACTGATTGTGTAATGTTCTTCCCCCCTACCCTTTCAACTTTGAATCTTTTGTCAATTACCTCAAGTCTTTACTCTGATTACTGGCCCGTCTACTGAAAAGAGTTCTTCTTTATTTGCTCTTGCTATAACCCTGTATGTTGTTAATACTGGACTAGTCAATTCCCAGAGTGAAACCTAACTTGACGGACTATAATGCTTATTTTTACAAGTTGATTACTGTGGCGGTAAGTCACTGAACATATTCACTCGAAGCTGTCAATGCACTTTTAATAAAGAAACATCAAAGTTTATTAGACACTAAAGCAAAAATAAAACTGTTTCGTATTAAATAAAAAAGATTTAAAATGATCTGATCTACATATCAGAAATAAAGATTCAACTCCTTTAACTTCAACAACAACATTACTGATAGACAAACCTTGATTAAAGGTTACCTGTTTCCTTTTTAAAGTTCAATGATAAAAGCCCATGGCTATATTTAGTTTCTTTCTGGAACCTTCTTTGTACACTTCATATTATCTTCCTAAGTTAACATCTTTTCATGAAACACCTAAACAAGTTAGTAATGCAACTCATCTACACCTTAGTAGGTGTTACTAAAACTCATTAATTTGACAGCCTTGTAAGGTAGGTGCCTTAAAGCCTTCTGTTTCAGGAGAATTTCTCTTCCTAACTTCTAAATCATTTAAGGCTTTTTTTTTAATGCCCTGACTGTTTTAAAGACTGCTAAACTGCAGTGCATTTCTTTCCCTCTGAGTGACCAGCTTTCCTCTCTGAAATAAATCTTCATATTCACTAACGTGCTGGATAGTTGTTCTGAAAAAAGGAATTTGTTTCTGTTTTTATCTCCCTGTGTATCTAGTCTTTTGTTGCTGACAGTCTATCTTTTTCCTTTCTTTCGCCTTTGTTTTCTGAAGCATTTAGTTATTCACCTCAAGGTTTTTTTTAAAAATGTGTCATCTAAACAAATTTCCAGATAATGCTCACAGAAGTCAAAAATGAAACTAAAACTATGTTTTCCCTTCCTATTCTATTCAATATAGAAACACAAATCAAGCTTAAACCTGTACATTGTTTTGTTCGCTTTAAAATCAAGTTTACAAATAATAATTGATCACAAACCCTCATCACAATCAATTAAAACCATTCATAATTTTGTAATCCTTTATCAAATCTCTATTCTATTCGAAGAAGAGCAGTCTCAATTTCTCTAGTTTTTATCTGTCCACATAACTGAAGGATCACATGCCAAGTTTTATTCCAGTAAATCTCATTTGCATCCTCTCCAGGCTTTTGACATCATTTCTAAATTATGGTGTGAGGAATTTGTCACAATACTCCAACTGGGATGCAATCAGTTGTTACTAATGATTTCCTGAATGTTGAACCTTTATTCCCGAGTCTTAACCCCAATATATCATTTCCATGTAACACCAGGGACACATGAATGTGAGGCATGCCAAAAGTATTAACCCCAGTAGTGGAGGAAACCTTTATGTAATGTTCCATCTACTCCTTGGACAGAAGTAGCAATAAACTTAATCACAACATACAGTTAAAATCACATCCATGTGATAGATCAATTTTCTCAACTTCCATTTCCTCGACAGCTTAACAACACAATGAACATGACTGTCACTGACATGATGAAAGGTTTTTCTAATTTAGATTGTGACATAAGAACATTAGAACTAGGAGCAGGAGTAGGCCATCCGGCCCTTCGAGCCTGCTCCGCCATTCAATAAGATCATGGCTGATCTTTTTGTGGACTCAGATCCACTTACCCCGTGCTCTCACCGTATCCCTTAATTCCTTTATTGTTCCAAAAAAATCTACCTTAGCTATAAAAAGGTTTACTGAAGTAGCGTCAACTACTTCACTGGACAAGGAATTCCAGAGATTAACAACCCTCTGGGTGAAGAAGTTCCTTCTCAATTCGGTCCTAAATCTGTTCCCTCTAATCTTGAGGCTATGCTCTCTTGTCCTAGCTTCACCTGCCAGCGGAAACATCCTCTCTGCTTCTATCTTATCTATTCCCTTCATAATTTTATATGTTTCTATAAGATCCCCCCTCAATCTTCTGAATTTCAATGAATATAATCCCAATCTACTCAGTCTCTCCTAATAAGACAACCCCCTCAACTCCAGAATCAACCTAGTGAACCTCCTCTGCACCCCCTCCAGTGCCAGTACATCCTTTTTCAAGTTAGGAGAGCAAAACTGCGCACAGTACTCCAGGTGTGGCCTCACCAGCACCTTGTACAGCTGCAACATAACCTCTCTGCTTTTAAACTCAATCCCTTTAGCAATGAAGGACAAAATTCCATTTGCCTTCCTAATTACCTGTTGTACCTGCAGACCAACCTTCTGTGATTCATGCACAAGGACACCCAGGTCCCTCTGCATAGCAGCATGCTGCAACTTTTTACCATTCAAGTGATAATCCTTTTTACTATTACTCCTACCAAAATGTATGACTTCACATTTATTTATATTGTATTCCATCTGCCAGACCTTTGCCCACTCACTCAATGTATCTATGTTCCTCTGTAAGGTTTCACAGTCCTCTGCACACTTTGCTCTGCCACTCATCTTAGTGTCATCTGCAAACTTTGACGCCCTACACATGGTCCCCAACTCCAAATCATCAATATAAATTGTAAATAATTGTGGTCTCAACACCGATCCCTGAGGCACACCACTGGTCACTGATTGCCAGCCAGAATAGCACTCATTTATCCCCACTCTTTGCTTCCTGTTAGTCAACGAATCTTCTATCCATGCTAATACTTTACCCCTAACACCAATCTTATGCAGCAGCCTCTTGTGCGGCACCTTGTCGACGGCCTCTTGGAAATCCAGGTACACCACATCCACTATCCACCTTGCTCATAATATCTTCATAGAATTCCAAAAGATTTGTCAAGCATGACCTGCCCTTCGTGAACCCATGCTGCGTCTGCCCAACGGGATAATTTCTATCGAGATGCCTTGCTATTTCTTCCTTGATAATAGACTCAAGCATCTTCCCCACTACAGAGGTTAGGCTAACCGGTTTATAATTCTCCATCTTTTGTCTACCTCCTTTTTAAACAGTGGCGTCACATTTGCTGTTTTCCAATCTGCTGGGACTGCCCCAGAGTCCAGCGAATTTTGGAAAATTACCGCCAGTGCACCTGCTATTTCTCCCACCATCTCTTTTAGTACCCTGGGATGCATTCCATCAGGACCAGGAGACTTATCAATCCTTAGCTCCATTAGCTTGTCCAACACTACCACTTCCGTAATAATGATTGTTTCCAGGTCCTCACCTACCTTCGTCTCTTTGTCAATTAATGGCATGTTATTAGTGTCCTCCACTGTGAAGACCGATACAAAATACCTGTTCAATGCCTCGACCATTTCATCATATCTCACAACTAAATTCCCCTTCTCATCCTCTAAAGGGCTAACGTTTACTTTAGCCACTCTTTTTTGTTTTATATGTTTAAAGAAACTTTTGCTATCTGTCATTATATTCTGTGCTAGTTTTTTCTCATGTTCTATCTTACTTTTCTTTATAGCTCTTTTTGCGGCTTTCTGTTGACCATGAAAGTTTTCCCAATCTTCTAGTTTCATGCTGTTTTTCGCCACGTTGTCTGCCTTCTCTTTCAATTTGATAGCCTCCCCTATTCCCTTAGACACCCATAGCAGATTACCCCTTTTCTTACAGTCCTCCCTTTTCACTGGAATATACTTCTGCTGAGCACTTTGAAAAATTGCTTTGAAAGTCCTCCACTGCTCATCAACTGTCCCATCATAAAATCTTTGTTTCCAGTCTACTTTAGTGAAGTCGTCCCTCATTCTATTGTAGTCCCCCTTGTTCAAGCACAGGACCATGGTATTGGATTCTATCTTCACACTCTCCATCTGTATTCCAAATTCAACCATACTGTGATCACTCCTTCCAAGAGGATCCCTCGCTTTGGAGGTCATTAATTATTCCTGTCTCATTACACAGTACCAGATCTAGGATAGCTTTCTCCCTCGTCGTTTCCATTACATACTGTTCAAGAAAACTATCACGTATACACTCAATGAACTCCTCCTCAAGGAGACCCTGACTGAGCTGGTTCGACCAATCTACATGTAGATTAAAATCCCCCATGATAATTGCCGTACCATTTTTACAGGCATTAGTTATTTCTTCATTTTATTGCCCGCCCCGATGTGATGTTATTATTTGGTGGCCTATAGGCTATGTCTATCAGTGACTTTTTCCTCTTAGAATTTCTAATTTCCACCGAAATCGATTCAACCTCATTCTCCATAGAACCTATGTCTTCTCTCAGCACCGCCCTGATGTCATCCTTGAATATCAGAGCTACACCACCTCCCTTACCTTCCTGTCTGTTCTTCTGAATAGTCTGGTACCCCTGGATATTTAACTCCCAGTCGTGACCATCCTGTAACCATGTCTCTGTAATGGCTTCCAAATCATATTCATTCGCAATGATTTGTGCCGTTAACTCACCAACCTTGTTATGAATGCTGCGAGCATTCAGGTAAAGTGCCTTTATGCTAACTTTCCTACCCTCATGATTTCCAACATCTCTAATAATATCTCCTGAGTTATCCTTCCTTTTTGCTTCTTTCATAGTCTGCCTTGAACTTAAACCCTCCTGCACAAATGCTAACCTGCTGCTTACCTTTTTATTCACCATCATACTCCCTGTTGTTTTCCCTTCCCCCCGACTCACTAGTTTAAAGTCCTAGTGACCACCCTATTTATCCTTTTCGCCAGAACACTGGTTCCAGATCGGTTCAGGTGGAAACCGTCCCATCGGTACAGATCCCCCGGTTCCAAAACTGACGCCAATGTCCCATGAAATGGAACCCCTCTTTCCCACACCACTCCCTTAGCCACGTGTTTACTTCCCTAATTTTCTTATCCCTAAGCCAATTTGCACGTGGCTCGGGCAGTAATCCGGAGATTATGACCCTCGAGGACCTGCTCCTTAATTTCATTCCTAGTGCTTGATAATCCCCAAACAGGTCCTCCATCCTAGCCTTGCTTATGTTGTTAGTCCCAACGTGGACCACAAGAAGTGGATCCTCCCTCTCCCGCTTCAATATCCTTTCAAGCCGGTCAGAGATGTCCTGCACCCTGACACCAGGCAGGCAACACACCATGCGGGACTCCCGATCCGGCTTGCAAAGGATACTATCTATCCCCCTAACTACAGAATCCCCTATAACTACCACTTGTCTTTTTGCTTCCCCCTCTTGAATGGATTTCTGCACCATGGTGCCGTGATGAGCTGGCTCATCCTCCCCGCAGCCCTTTTCCTCATCCACACAGGGAGCAAGTATCTCATACCTGTTGGATAAGGTCAAAAGCTGAGGCTCCTCCACTCCTGAACTCAGGATCCCCCTCCCGGCCTCACTTGCAGTCACACCCTGTTGTCCCTGATCACTAACTGAATGTGAATTACCTAATCTACCAGGTGTGACTGCCTCCTGAAACAAAGCGTCCAGGTAACTCTCCTCCGCCCGGATGTGCCACAGTGTTTGAAGCTCAGATTCCAGATCTTCAACTCTGAGCCGGAGATCTTCCAGCAACCAACACTTGCTGCAGATGTGGTCACTGCTGTTCACAATGGGATCAGCCAGCTCCCACATCATACAGCTACAGCACATCACCTGCCCAGCCATCTCTACTTAGTTAGTTACTTTATTACTTTATATAAATTTATGAGTTAAATACTTTCTAATATCAGCCGCTGCCCAAATATCTTCCCGACCGCCCCCTGGTCCTCATTGTCGCCTCTCCCTCTGCTGCTGCAAATGAAGGCCACTGACGCTTGAGGTAACCCTTTAGGATGGAAACTTACCTTCCCGACAGCCCCCTGGTCCTCGCTGTCGCCTCTCCCTGTGCTGCTGCAAATGAAGGCTGCTGACGCTCGAGGTAAGCCCTTTAAGAGGGAAACTTACCTTTCCGACAGCCCCCTGGTCCTCGCTGTCACCTCTCCCTGTGCTGCTGCAAATGACCTGCGTCACAGTGTCTGATAATGGACCAGATTACACCAGCAAGCTATTTCAAGACATGTGCTAAGTGGGGCATGACCAATATCACGTTGTCGCCCCAATATCCATGCTCAAACAGTTCAGAAGAACATATGGTATAAACTACCAAATAAAAGATCATTAAGTACCAACCAACAAAATAAGATTTTCATGTCGTATTGCTACATTTTTGTGCAACACCAATGGAGAAGGCATTACCATCTTCAGCACAATTTATGGTTAGAAGACAAGTGTGAATGACCTTGCTCAGCAGCCAATTTTCTAGCCATGCTGAGACACAGAACACCGTTCTTAAAAGGCAGAGGAGAATGAGAAATAGATGATGAGCAAACAGGTAGCAAACCATCAAAGATAGCAAGCATGGGGCTGGATGAACACAGCAGGTCAAGCATCCTCTATCCGCCTCCCCCTCTCTCCCTATTTATTTCAGAACCCTCTTCCCCTCCCCCATTTCTGATGAAGGGTTTAGGCCCGAAACGTCAAGTTTTCCTGCTCCTATGATGCTGCTTGACCTGCTGTGTTCATCCAGCCCCATGCTTGCTATCTCGGATTCTCCAGCATCTGCAGTACCTTTTATCTCTGATACAAAGCAAACCATCAAAACTGTGCGCCAGGTAGAGAATATGAGCTAGCAATACAAATATAAGTACAAATACTTGGATACCAGCAAAGGTTTCTAAATGGTGCAACCAGCAGATTATGCAAATTTAGCACTGATCATTGCGCTAAATTGTGAAACAATAGAAATCAGCTTACACCAATGTGCAATTTATCAACAATGAACATACAGATTGAGTAGGAACACTCCAACAATGGTAATTGTGCAGTGGTGTTTAGTGACAGAAAATTGTCAAAAAGGTGCAACAGTGAATGAGTACCTCACTAGGTGACTACATGATCACCAGATCAGATCAAGTTATCAAAACTCCTGCATGTTGCATTGAATTTTGAAATTCTGTTTTACTTGTTTGTAATTACTGGATTGACAGTACATGCCTAAACACAACCATGTCTATCTATTTAGGATAATGTCTTTTTCTCTGGAAAAGAAACAAGCTGTGATGTTATATTTCACAGTCAATATCTCATCATTCCTATAAGAGGCATGCTAATGATATTATCACTCTATTGCGACATATAATCTGAGGATGCAGCAATTTCATTTTCCATCTTACCCCAGAAACATTTGAAACATAGTACATGACAAGGAATATGCTGCTTTTTGTAACCCTAACCCTCACCCTATCGCAGAATGTAACATTAGTCCAAATATTTTAGTATCTGACAAATATAATGATTTGGCATGATAGTTAGCTATAACTCACACCTATTGGATTCTTTATTGCATGTAATGCATGTCCCATTCATGTTATGGGAGATAATATAAACATTTCTGCACAGGTAAAATATCCTATAGGAAGCAAACTAACATCATTGATTATATATAACGTCCAGGGCTCCAGTTGCTTTAATCTGTCCTGCTACCTTAAAGAATTTGGTTTCCAAGCACCCCAGGCTTTACAGTTTGTGGACGTCCTTTAAAATTGCATCATTTAGCTTGTGTTTTTCCTGTCATTCCTCCTACCAAAATGTTTGGCCTCTCATTTTCACCTCTCAAGTGTCTATCATTCCACCAATATGTCCATATGACAGTGTAACCCAACAAATGATGCTAAAAATGTTTAACTAAGCCCACATGAAGGACAAAGTACTTCATTTCAACTGGATATTACATCCAACTTAATCACAAAACCTTTCCATCAAGCAAGAAACAATAAAAAAAATTCCTGCAACCGGTTGGATGTAGCTCAAAGTGTACCATTGAAATGCTGTTGTAGAAACGACACAATATATGGTCTTTTAATGGAAGAGCCTGGGGTCGAAGAAACCAAATTATAACTCTGTTGCTATTTGATTGATAGCTTGCAATGCAGAAATTGCTTGAAGTATAAATGCTAACTATTTGTTCACTAGCTCTTTGGCAGTTTTATCTCCTGGATACTCTAAGTGCATGTGTTCACTCACTTTTCTAGCTAACCCTCTCTCTTAATCTTGTACATGAACATGCACTCAGTAGCACAGAGGACTCCAAACAATGTTATTTAAAGGGATTGTCAAATCAACTACCTCCATTTTGTTCTTGACTTCTGCTGAGGTTGTTTCCTAGTTGCTGCTGGTGCTGTCCATAAGACTGACAGTCTTATGTCTTCCCCAAATCATGCTCCAGCAAGGTGCTTTTTGTTTCAGGGTTGGCTTTAAGTAGTGTTTGAACTCATGATGGCCTTTGATGATTTTGCATCCTCTGCAAAGTTGTGTTGCCATTCATTCTGGCTTGCTGCAGTCTGTGATCATGTAATTTGTGTGCTGCCTGCATCGGAAGTAGCCAGTCTTTGTTAACTGTACATAGCAATGCCTTTTCCTGCTTTCATGTCATGTATTGGTCCAGATTAGTTTAGTACTTGTTGAATATTTTCATACAAGGATAAAATGATAAAGAATACTTCTACAAATTAGCTGCATTGATTTAAAATATTTACCTTCCCATTTTTTTCTATAATATCTTTCATGATCTACCATTCCACTTGAATGACAGTTTGTATTAGATAGTACAATGTATCATGTGGAACAATGAAATCTGAAATGTAAGTTGTGTGTGTTGGATATTAGAACACTAAAGAATATTAACGGAAAGTTCCATTTTAAACATAACTTTATTCCTTAACATAAACGGCTGGATTTTGCATGGCGCGTTTGAAATGAATTACGAGCTTTTGTCATGATATTGACCATGCACAGATTAGCATGCAAGTTCTGAAGCTGCAGTCTGTCACTTTGGATTGTGACAGAGGCTGCACTGTTTCCGCTCCTGCACCCTGCAATCCCTTGTTTTGCACTAGCAATATGGTTAATGTAATATTATTAACTGAACCAGCCTTGGAAAAAAGTAATATTATATTTGTGGAGTGCCATCATCTGAATGATAGTAGAGTCTTTATGTTATGAAGTTTTCAGGTTACTTTGTCTTCTACCTACAACTCGCTCATCAATCTTTAAATTCCTCAATGAAAACAAATGCTTTAAAATGATTTTATTTTAGTGCTGTCTGTTTCTTGTTTATGTGCCTTTGAGATATTATAATGTGTTTGGCTACTTTGGTAGCCTGATGAGCTCACCTCAGCTCCATGTTGTGGTACGCACTGCAGATAGTTGCAGAACCACTATATAACAATCGAGAAATTCTTGCCAGATAGATCACTCTCTGACATTTCCTTGATGCCAGTAATGAGTGCCCTTGCTTGATGACTGACGGCAAACTCTATGCCAAAAATCCAATATTCTAAACAATTTTCTTATATTCTCCCATCAAGCATATTGACACAAGCGAAACTTGCAAAATATAGAATTGGCATGAGTGTTAATTGCTCCAAAAAGTGTAGTTGAATCCTGTTGTACACAGTTCTGAAGGGATTTATAATTGATTGGGTGCAGTAAGCATCATTCACCATGGTTATGTGACAGGAAATCACAGGAGAAGCTGATAGGAAACAAGCTTAAGGCTAATGCGTTCCTAACAGTCTCCGTAGTGATGCCGGTCGTATTCATATAATCTGTAATTACTTTCTTCAGTACTCACAGCGTGTAAACCAGAAACTGGCTATCTTCATCCACACTAGACCACTTCAGGCTTGAAGGAACTCAGATACACAACACATACTGTATAGAGAATGGTCAAACTGCACTTCCCACCTTTAATGTATTAAAATATTCTCACGTGCTTCATAGAAAAAAAAATGACAGGGACACAGAAAGAAAGAAGAGGAGTAGATTTTAAACTGCATCTTAAAAGAGAAAAAGACACATAAGATACAGAAATAACAAGGTGTAGAGCTGGATAAACACAGCAGGCCAAGCAGCATCGGAGGAGCGGGAAAGCTGACGTTTTGTGTCCAGACCTTTCTTCAGAAATGGGGGAGGGGAAGGGGATTCTGAAATAAATAGGGAGAAAGGGGGAGGAGGAAGGAAGTTGGATAAAGGAAAGATAGGTGGAGAGGTGACAGACGGTTTCCATTTCGATACCCATTTCAAACCTACCGACTCCCACAGCTACCTAGAGTACACCTCCTCTCACCCACCTTCCTGCAAAAAGGCCATCCCCTATTCCCAATTCCTTTGCCTCCGCCGTATCTGCTCCCAGGATGAGGCATTCCACTCCCCGACATCCCAGATGTCCTCGTTTTTCAAGGACCGCAACTTCCCCTTCACAGTGGTTGAAATCGCCGTCGACCATGTCTCTCGCATTTCTTGCAACTCATCCCTCACACCCACTCCCCGCAATAACAACCAAAACAGAATCCCCCTCATCCTTACCTACCACCCCACCAACCTCTGGATCCAACGCATCATCCTCCGACACTTCCGCCATCTGCAATCTGACCCCACCACCAAAGACATTTTTCCCTCCCCACCCTTATCTGCTTTCTGGAGGGACCACTCTCTCTGTGACTCCCTTGTTCGTTCCACACTCCCCTCCAGCGCCACCACGCCCGGCACTTTTCCCTGCAACCGCAGGAAGTGCTTCACCTGCCCATACACCTTCCCCCTCACCCCCATCCCAGGCCCCAAGAAAACCTTCCACATTAAACAGATGTTCACCTGCACATCTGCTAATCTGGCATACTGTATCCACTGTTCCCGGTGTGGCCTCCTCTACATCGGGGAAACCAAGCAGAGGCTTGGGGACTGCTTTGTGGAACACCTACACTCGGTTCACAACAAACAACTGCACCTCCCAGTCGCGAACCATTTCAACACCCCCTCCCACTCCTTGGACGACATGTCCATCCTGTGCCTCCTGCAGGGCCACAACGATGCCATCCAAAGGTTGCAGGAACAGCATCTCATATTCTGCTTGGGAACCCTACAGCCCAATGGTATCAATGTGGACTTCACAAGCTTCAAAATCTCTCCTCCCCCAACTGCATCCCAAAACCAGCCCAGCTTGTACCCGCCTTCCTAACCTGTCTGTCCACCCTGGACCGACCTATCCCCTCCCTAACTCCCCACCTACACTCACCTTTACTGGCTCCAAGCCCACCTCCTTGACCTGTCCGTCTCCTCTCCACCTATCTTCTCCTTTATCCATCTTCGATCCTTCACCTCCCCCATTTCTGAAGTAGTGTCTAGACCCGAAACGTTGGCCTTCCTGCTCCTCTGATGCTGCTTGGCCTGCTGTGTTCATCCAGCTCTACACCTTGTTATCTCAGATTCTCCAGCATTGGCAGTTCCTAGCTGAAGATACAGCTATGGGGTTGTAGGGCAGGAGAATATTACAGAGATAGAGAAGGGTGAGTCCTTCGGTGATTTGAAATATGGTTGAGCATTTAAAAGTCAAAGTTTTGCTTAATCAGGAGCTAACAGAGATCAGCCATGGGTCATTAGAACTTATTGCTGTTTGGGGCACAAACAGCAGATTTAGAATGACTTCAAGGAAGGTAGAAGGTGGGAGGCTAGTCAGGAATGCATTAGAGTAGTGAAGTTGAATGGTGAGGTCAAGCTGGATGACATCAGTGTAAGTGAAAATGACAATGGGTTTTCAAATGATTCCACCAAGAGGTAGCAAGTGAAATAGGAGAGAGGCAAAGACGAATCCTGGTGGGACACCTGAGTATCTGTGAGGGATTCGGAAGAAAAGGCTTTAAATATTTCTCTGACTCGGATTAGATAGATAAGAATGAAATCAAGTGAGAACAGACACACTCAAGTGGATGGCAACGAAGTGACATTAGAGGAAAATGGTATAATTAACTCTTCCAAAGTTGCTGAGGCCCTTGGGTCTGATATGTAGACAACATGTTTGTGATTATTAAATACATAAAACTGGAAGAAACCCACCGACACATAAACAATACCCTTACTGGGATAAAATTCATGAAAGAAGAAGGGAACAACAACCAACTACCATTGCTGGACATGATGGTAGAATGCAAAAACAATGGGGAACTCCAGACTAACATATATAGACCAGGTACCAGGTACACACATACGGACCAGTTACTCAATTACAATAGCAACCATCCCAATGCCCACAAACAGAGCTGCATCAGGACACGATTGAAATGAGCCACAACACATTGCAGCAATCCGGAACTACACAAAGCAGAACAGGAGCACCCATACAGAGTCTTCAAAAGGAATAGCTACCCAAAAAGCACAATCCGCAGTTACCTCTGAGACAGACCATTACAGGAAGACACAACACGACCAGAATCACTAATCACCCGACTGTACATCAAGGACATTTCAGAGATGACCACAAGACTACTCAGACCTCTAAGTATCACAGTAGCCAACAAACTGACAACCACCCTACGATGTCTACTGACGAACATAAAGGATCCCATACCCAAAACCAGCAAAACTGGTGTAATATACAAAATACCATGCAAGGACTGTGAGAAACACTACAAAGGCCAAACCAGAAGAAAACTGACAATATGGATACACGAACACCAACTTGTCACCAAAAGACATGACCAATTCTCACCTGTCTCACTAAATATTGACAACGAAGCACACAAATTCGACTGGGACAACACATCCATAATCGCACAAGCCAAATAGAAACATACCAAGGGATTCCTGGAGGCTTGGCATTCCAACCAGAACTCCATCAGCAAACACTTTGAACTAGACCTGATATACAAACCACTGAAAATCAGAACCAGAAGTAATGCCACCCACTCCAGCAAACTGAGGCATATAAATAACAAGCAGGACAGAACACCGATGCTCACCGGAGATGCACAGATGATATTACCTAGCAGGATGACGAAACGTTTGCATCCAAACCCACTGGCTCAGTGAGCAAGTCTACAACCTCATCCACAACCTGAGCTACAGATCTTCTCGAAAATTTTGACCCATCTTTGGTCAATATTTCAGTTAGCACTAGGATCAATGTATTATTCAGGACATCTTTTGGTCACACTGATGAACAAAGAACAAAGAACAAAGAAAATTAAAGCACATGAACAGGCCCTTCGGCCCTCCAAGTCTGCGCCGATCTGGATCCTTGATCTAAACCTGTCACCTATTTTCCAAGGATCTGTATCCCTCTGCTCCCCGCCCATTCATGTATCTGTCTAGATGCATCTTAAATGACGTTATCGTGCCCACCTCCACCACCTCCGCTGGTAACGCGTTGCAGGCACTCACCACCCTCTGCGTAAAGAACTTTCCACACGTATCTCCCTTAAACTTTTCCCCTCTTACCTTGAAATCGTGACCCCTAGTAATTGAGTCCCCCACTCTGGGAAAAAAGCTTCTTGCTATCCATATGATTTTGTAGACCTCAATCAGGTTTCCCCTCAACCTCCGTCTTTCTAATGTTAATAATCCTAATCTACTCAACCTCTCTTCATAGCTAGCGCCCCCCATACCAGGCAATGTCCTGGTGAACCTCCTTTGCGCCCTCTCCAAAGCATCCACATCCTTTTGGTAATGTGGTGACCAGAACTGTACACAGTATTCCAAATGTGGTCAAACCAAAGTCCTATACAACTGTAACATGACCTGCCAACTCTTATACTCAATACCCCGTCCGATGAAAGAAAGCATGCAGTATGCCTTCTTGACCACTCTATCGACCTGTGTTGCCACCTTCAGGGTACAATGGACACGCAGATCTCTCTGTGCATCAATTTTCCCCAGGGCTTTTCCATTTACCGTATAGTTCGCTCTTGAATTGGATCTTCCAAAATGCATCACCTCGCATTAGCCTGGATTGAACGCAATCTGCCATTTCTCTGCCCAACTCTCCAATCTATCTATTTTCTGCTGCATTCTCCAACAGTCCCCTTCACTATCTGCTACTTCACCAATCTTAGTGTCATCTGAAAACTTGCTAATTAGACCATCTATACCTTCCTCCAGATCATTTATGTACATCACAAACAACAGTGGTCCCAACACGGATGCCTGTGGAACACCACTGGTCACAGTTCTCCATTTTGAGAAACTCCCTTCCATTACAACTCTCTGTCTTCTGTTGCCCAGCCAGTTCTCTATCCATCTAGCTAGTACACCCTGGACCCCATGCGACTACACTTTCTCCGTCAGTCTACAATGGGGAACCTTATCAAACGCCTTACTGAAATCCATGTGTATGGCATCTACAGCCCTTCCCTCATCTATCAACCTTGTCACTTCCTCAAAGAATTCTATCAAGTTGGTAAGACATGACCTTCCCTGCACAAAACCATGCTGCCTATCACTAATAAGCCCATTTTCTTCCAAATGTAAATAGATCCTATCCCTCAGTATCTTCTCCAGCAGCTTCCCCACCACTGACGTCAGGCTCAACGGTCTATAATTACCTGGATGCACCAAAATGCAGTCAATCAGGTACCCATGTTTAGAACTGAGATCCAACTATGTGGTCTTGATGCAATCTTTTTATTGAAAGAAATTGTTGGTTATGGTTATGCAAGTGTTCCAAGAATTGACATTGGTTTTCATTGCAGTTTCCAACTCTGTGATTTCTGTGCACTCCCTTTCATGCCAAGCTACCATGCCCAACTCTGACAACAATTTTGTTCTTGGGAGAGGCATTGTGGATGAGCTCATGGAGACCTGTGAAGAATGTAACTTTGTCAGCTGGGTTTGTCTTCAGAGCTAGAGCATAAATGTTGATGAGAATTGCATCCTGTTGGTCCTGGAGGGGCAGGCTAGGAGAAATTATGTGATCATAATAGCTGATGATGGTGATAGTTTTTATCACCAAGAAGCCGACATCGAAGCGACATTGTTTACTTTGAGGTCTACCTGACAAATAGAAGGTGTAGCCAGCATTGTGCTCTATCAGGCTGCCTTGCTTCAAGAAATGGAATGTACACAGGGATACAACATCAAAGCATAGCCTGTCTAGCTCATGGGTTCAGGGGTCGGAGAATCATTGTGGTGTACTGTTGTCAGTGGAATTGAGCATTGTTCTTATGTTCCAGCAGGCATTTCAGAATCTTTCAAAAATTCCCACCCTTTGAAGCTACATTTTCCTCTTTGTTGCTGCTTGACTGCATTAAGAGATGCCTGTTCACCGTAACAAATCAACTGAATTGTGGGGAGATAGGTATTTGTTTTAGGACACCTTTCCTAGGCCACTTACCGATTCAGGATCAAGCAGTGCTGTCCTCCAAAAAACCTGCTTAATTGCCCATGATGCTACCGAACGCTGTGGTCTCTAGATCATCATTAAAATGGTCTCCAGATCATCATTAAAAGTATCAATACCCTGAGCTGTTTGCACACAGGATTCAATCTACAGTTGCCAGTGTCACCTACACCCACCATTTATACATTTTATGACGGCTACAGGATTAACTTGTGTTAAAGTTCGGGTGGACCATTTTCCCTTCCTGTCTGCACAAAGAAGCCTTAAGATGGACTACGATTTGTGCTTACTGACTCCATGCTTTGAGCCTGGAGCTTATCTGTGATGATCCAGTGAACTACAACAATGGCAGCAAGGTGTCCAAGCCATACGGTTGCATTCCAATATTCTGTCTACGAGATGGGCTGCTGAACATGGCTTGAAGGCACTTCCTTTCCTTAAAATGTTATCAATTACTTTTGTTTATTGGTGTATGGGATGTGGGTCTCACTGGATAAGCAAACACTTATTGCCTATTTCTAATTGCCTTGGAAAAAGAGGTGGCAAGTTGTTTTCTTGAATCTTGGCATTAGGAACAACCACAGTGTTATTAGAAAGGACTTGCAGGATTTTTACCAAGTGACAATGAAGGTGTGGTGATATCATTCTATGTCAGGATAGTAGTGACTCAATGGATAACGTGCAGGTTTTGTTTGGTTCCCACATGTCTGCTGCCTTTGTCCTTCCAGATGGTAGAGTCCATGGGTTTGGAAAATGTTGTTGTAAAATCCTTGGTGAGTTTCTACAGTGTACTTTATGGGAGGGAAACATTACTACCATTGTTCATTTGTGGTGAAGGAACTGATTACTGAAGTGTTGGATGAGGTGGCTATGAAGTCAGATACTTTGCTCTCAATGCTGTCACTCTTCTTGAGTGTAGTGGGTGCTGCAATTATCCAGGCAAGTGGAAAGTATTCCTTCACATTCCTGATTTGTACCTTGGTAGTGGCTAGGCATTGAGGAGATAGGTAGAGAATTACTTGCCAAAGAATTCCAAGTGTCTGACATGATGTTGTTGCTACAGTACTTACATGAACGGTCCAGTTCAGCTTCTCGCCAGTGGTAATCTCCAGGATATTGATGTTGGTGGATGGTAATACTACTGAATGTCAAGAGTGTTAATTAATTCCCTCTTGCTGGAGATAGTCATTGTCTGGCACTTATATTGGGAGAACATTATTTGCTACTTACTTCAAGTTCAGGTCTGATGTCAGCCGGATTTGGCAGCACATGGACAAGGACCACTTCAATGTCTGAGGTGCCATGACCAGTGCTGAATATTGTGCAAACATCAGCAAACATACTCACTTCTGACTTTCTGATAGGGGGATTATCATTGATGAAGAGTTGAAGATGATTGGTACTTGGACACTACAACAGGAGTTCCTTGAGGTAATGTCCTGGGGATGAGAGGATTGACCTCCAACAATCACAACAATCTTCCTTTGTGCTAGGCATGACTCCAAACAGTGGAGACATTCACCCGTTGATGACCATTTATTCCAGTTTTGCTAAGGCATCTTGATGACATACTTAGTTGAATTCATCTAGATGTCAGGAGCAGTCATTCTAACCATACCTCTGGAGTTTAACCTTTTTATCTGTGCTTCAGCCAAGGTCAGGAGCCGAGTGGTTCTTGTGAAGCCTAAACTAAGCATCAGTGAGCGTGTAATTCCTTTACAAACATATGACAACAATGGCAATGACCCTTTCCATCCCTTTGCTGATGATTAAGACTGGATTGTTTGGACAGCAATTTGCTTGTCCTGCTTTTTTGTGTCCAGGACATATCTGGGCAATTTCCTATATTGCTGGGTAGCTGACAATTTTGTAATTGTGCTAGAAAAGTTTTGCCATGGTTGCCACTAGCTCTGGTGCACGTGTCTTCAGTACTGTTAGGTAATGTTATCAGAGCTCATAGCCTTTATAGAATCAGCCATTTCTTGATATCACATGGAGCTCATCAAATTGTTTGAAGGCTGGCATCTGTGATGTTGAGGGCCACAGGGGAAGGCCAAGTTGGATCATTTGCTGTTCATTTCTGTTTGAAGGTAGATGCAAGTACTTCACCCCAGACTTTCGCACTAATGTGCAAAAACTGGTAAACAAACAACCACAGTCCACGGAAGATAGTATGACATACTTTTGACCCAGAACAGTTTGGCCATTTTTTGACTTGGAATCCCTTCTATCCTCACCACTGTCTTTGTCAAAATGTTCGCCCAGGTGGTGTCATGGTCATCATTCATTCCCACACTTCATTCTGCCTGTCAGCTGAGACAGTGCTGGGGAGTGACTCTAGAAGGTAATATTGAGAATTGGATCTGAATGAGGACCAGTAACCTCCAATTCATCTTAGGATGCAGCTGACTAAAGACACTATTTCTATGTAACTTTTGCTCTTAGGTGCTGATCAAAACCAATTTTCTTGGAGTAGTATTTATAATCTCCATACACAATGCACTTCTGCTGTGGGGCATTCTTTGCCCACACGATGGTAGGAAATGACAAAAGCGACTGATGTAGTGAATGAGGGACAATACCGCCAGTGATGACAAAGCTTGGATCAACATCTCCAGAAAGTGAATCTAGCAATTTGATATGAATGGTTCAGGTAAGATGATATCTCACAAATACTCTTCCCAATTTTGGTACCACCAGCAAAATCACAGCATCATCTCATTGCATCCAATGGTCAAACCTCTGGCATACCTCAGAGATCTTCAACCTCATGGGTGTGTACACACCAGCACAATCCAACAAAGGGAGGAGAAGTCTGACTTCTTTAACTACTATTGAGACAGTACAGGCAGTAATTGGGAGATGAGTGACAGACCCTCTACTGGTGGCCACTCCAGCTTTCCTGCATACAAAAATTATTCCTAATCCACCATTCTGTCCACAATCACAAACTTGATATGGTCTCATCATGCACATCATCTAATTGCTGCACTAAGAATAAGAGCCAATGCACTGTGTAGAGGAACTGGAAAAGACCTGCAAAGGTATGGGAAAATTTTTGCATCAATAGAGAAGTCATCTGGCACCATATGTATCCATGAAACAATAGAAAAGTCACAGCACAGAAAAATGCCATTCAGCCCATCATACCTACATGACCGATGCAGAAAAGTGGTTTCCCGTTGTGGGAGAGTCTAAGGCCAGAGGGCATAATCTCCAATAAGGTGTTGCACATTTAAGGCAGGGATGAGGTGTAATTTCTTCTTTCAGAAGGAAGCGAATCTCTGCAATTCTTTACCACAGACAGCTGTTGAGACTGAGGCATTACGTTTATTCAAAGCTGAGTCAGGCAGATGTTTCATCACTAAGGAAATCAAAGCTTATGGACTAAAGGCGGAAAAATGGAGTTCAGGATTATCAGCTCAGCCATGATCTTATTGAATGTCAGTGCAGATTTGATGGGCTGAATGGTTCATTTCTATTCCTATGTCATATGTTCTTATGATCTAAACTAGCTGCCTCATTTAATCTCACCTACTAGCACTTTGAGTGAAGGAATGTATCTGTTTACTTCTAAAAGATCCTTATCCTGAGACTGTGGCCAAATATTCTAGATTCCTCAGTCAAAGGAACTAACCTCTCTGTGGCCAACCTGACAAATCCCTCCAGAATCTTTAATGTAATATCTTCTTGGATTGTATTGTTTAACAATTGATTGGTTAACTTCATGTGTCATTACACGTTTCATTAGATTTCTCAATCAGCCTCTCCTCAGTTCTCACTCAAGTTGCTTTTGAATGCTCAAACAGAACATTTTATTATGTTACCATTCATGTTTTCCTTCGCTACCCTTCTTCCTCTTTTCGATTTTCCCTTTCTGAAAAACTCTACAAAGTCTCCCTTTTGCATTCTTCAGCTAGAACTTTCAGCTTGAACTTATTTTATTTTCCTATTATGTCTGCTTGTTGAGTTTCTTTACAGAACCAATGTGCATCTGAAATGGATCTTTTGCCGGTAAAAAGCGGTGGCAGAAAGGTTTCCTTCAATGTGTCTTTATCTTTTGAGGAATGTCATTGCTACAACAAGCTTAAATACCCAATTGTGTTCAGAGCTAGAGCTAGATTCAGGAATGAGCTGGTGAAAAAGGTAGGAGATAGTAAATTGAAGAAGGCTATAAGAGTGCAGCATGTGGTCTGGCTTGGTCCTGGTGTAGGCCAGGCCTACAAAAAATAAGACTTTCTTCAATGCTGAATTATTGCCAAGTGCAATGCATTTAGTGGAAGGTAGATTATCTTTTCTCCCTATATGTGTTCCGAGTTTCTGATCAGGAAACATGGAAGTCTTAATCTAATACTGTACAAAATGATGAAAACCTCTTCGCAACCTGATATTTCTGTTGCCAAAATCATTTATTCTCTGCATTATAACATCGAATCTCCTTGGATTTCAGCCTGCATTTGACAGCATGAGGATTTTCTTGCCTGCTGGAATTGAAAATATTCATTTGGTTAAAGGAAAAGGGAAAATCAGTAGTTATGGATGCAATCTATGCCTTGGCTGTCTGCCACCACAGTCTCATGTCAAAACCAAGGGCAGTTGAGGTCTGAAAACAACTCCTTACTTAGCTGTCTCTGAGAATACATAAAAGTAGTGATTGATATTCATCATTGATAAAGATAAATGATAGGGTTCAGCCCTAGAATTGAATTGTTTTAATCTGTCTGATCAGGAATTAGACACCATTATGAATGACATTCACGTCGACCAATTTAATCTGAGTCAAACTACTTCTGCCACACTTGTAAATTGTAACTCAGTGGCAAGTCCAATATTTGCTCAAGTATCCATTTCTATCTTGATATTTGTTTTGCCTTCCTCTGGTTTTTGACAGTCATATTCTTCCCCTATGCAGGCTTTCAAATGGTTAAAACAAATTTGTAATAGCTTAAAATAGCTATATTCTATGAAACCTGTTATTCTGAACATTTCTTGTTCTCCCCTGAGACCGAACACCAATCTAATAGAGACTGGGTAGGACATGCAGTCGTTAATTTGGAATGGCCCAGTGAAATGCAATTAACTTTGTCCAATGTGACGCAGAGAGTGCTAGCCATGGTACTGTCCAATGCTACAGCTTCTGCATGGGAAATGGATAATTTAATCCTTAAAAAGATAGTTCATCTTCATTATCCTCAGCAACATATATAGTTGCACAGTCATTGATGGACTTGTATTGTTATAAGATGGTTACAACTCAAAAATGAGTCATTTGATCTATCACATTCATACCAGCTGTCTGCAAGAGCAGCTCAACTAGTTTTACTCCCATGTCCCTTCCCCACAGACAGGCAATTTTCGTCTTCCTTGAGTGCTTCTCTAATTTCCTTTCAAATGCCCCGATTATATCTGTCTCCATCTTGCTCTCAGCCAGTAGACTCCAGATTGTAGCACTTGTTACTTGCTTTATTTTCTTTTATGTCTCTTTGATTCTTAGACCGATTAGGTCTTCTGTTTTTCAACCTTTCTCAGTAGGAACAGTTTCTCTCTAGCTACTTTAACCAGTTCCTGCATGACTTTTAACATTTTTGATTGTACAGATTCGATGGGCTGAAGGGCCATTTCTGCACTGTACGATTCTACGACTTTAAGAAAATCTTCTCTCATCCCCGGGTACTCCAGTTCATCTCTGAAATAACCTCCCTCATCATTATTTTCTACACCTTTTATAAATTCTTGAAATGCTTCCTGGATCTTGCCATGTGAATCATGGGAAATGGATAGATCAGCAATGGATGGCATTATGGGAAATGGAGACTTAGCAATGAAAGCAGGAGAAATGTTTTATGTTTTATTCTTTATTTTTAAACTTTGAACACAATTCTGGATCACACAATTACAAGTGAGACAGAAGAATTTTGACTCAGATTAAATTGGTTGATGTGAAAGTCATTTCGAAGGCAGGATCTGCCTCAGATACTGGCAGATACATAGGATCTCCAGCTTACTTGACCAGATGCCAATTCCAATCGAAAGTTAAAGTCGCTATTTTTCAAGGTTGGATTTGCAAAGCCAACATTTTTCTGGCTTCTGTGCCCTTTACCCTGGAATAAAAATTGGGGCCTACATTTTGTAACTTAAAGCAAAATAATGTAACTGGTAAATGAGTCAGGTTGAACTTTTCCTTGCAGGAACTCAGCTATGAAGAAGAGTCATATTAGACTCAAGACATTAACTCTGATTGTCTCTCCACAAATGTTGCAGACTGGCTGGGTTTCTCCAGCATTTTCTATTTTAATTTCAAATTGCCAGTATTCACAGTATTTTGTTTTTTTTTAATGTCATTTTCCTCTCTCTGGAGATAATGTGAAGGGGAAGTAACAAGATTAGTTGGCCCTAGAGAGAAACTCATCCTTTTCTTATCACCTTAGCAAATAAATATAAAGCAGTGATCTTCTGGGGCTTTCTTGAGCTGCCAACAATTAAGGTGCATAGGTGGTCAATTATGGACCACGATTTCATTGATTGATGTGCAGGTTAGGTGGATTGGCCACGCTCAAGTTCCCATGGTGTTCCGAGATGTGCAGGCTAGGTCAGTTAGCCATGGGAAATGTAGCATTAGAGGGATAGGGTAGCGGGATGGCTCTGGGTGGGATTCTGTTCAAAGGGTCAGTGTGGAATTGATGGGCTGACTGGCCTGCTTCCATTCTGTAGGGATTCTATGATTCTACCTGCCTCCCTGCGTTTGAGAAATGTGGCTAATTTGCAAACTGAACTATCCAACATAACTTGTTATTAAGAAGGAAGTGTATTTCCTATACAGCATCTGCGTTATATTATTTTTTTGCAAGTATAATCCATGATGCTGCCAGTTTGCGACATTTAGTCTGTGCTTAATGCACTTCAATTATCAAGTGTTGCTTCTTTGATCACAAAAAATGCTCTGGAGGAGGTTTAAGACTCAAGGCAGTGAATAAAAAAGCTTGACAATATAATTACATGATAGAAGAGAATAAAACATAGCGTTGAAAATTAACAGCATCAAAGGTTCAGTGCTTCTTTCATCTTATGAAACAAAAGCTTGCTTAAAAAGCCAGAATGCTTGGTGAACAAAATGCGTTAAATTACATATAGGTAAGTGAGGAATGCCATGAAATTGCAAGGGCAGTACTCAATCATAAAAATAGTGCAAAGCTACCTATAAAACAAGTCTGTAAGGAGCTGCTTGCATGAATTTGTTACCAACAACGTAACTAAAAACACTGAGAGGACAAAATACAGTCACTCCAAAAACTGAAGCAGTGGTCAAGATGCAGGATTACCTCAAATCCCCGTTCCTTCCAGTGCAAGCAGCATGCAGACTTCAGGCTGTCTGTTAAATGCTAGTGGTGTGCAGCCAAATGCTAAATACAATTCTGTGTTTCTACGTGCCTTAGCTGTCAGCCGAGGTTTCTGTGAACCTAGCACCACTCGAAACTGAAAGCAAAATACAGCGGATGCTGGAGATGTGAAATAGAAACATAAAGTACTGAAAAAGCAAACAGGCCTGGGAACATCTGTAGGGAGAAACATTTTGTGTTTAATATGACTCCTCTTTAGAAACAGTTTTTTTTTATGTCCTGTAAGTGTGGCAAAACCAGTAGCAGCAGCACCAAACTCATGGGGACCAGGCCTTGTCCCTTTCTTCTTTCAGATACCAGAGAACATTCACCTGGCCAAGAGTGAGAAGGTAGCGATGATGAAGAAACATGATTACTACTCTCACACCTGCATCCATTGGTTCAGATACATTAGGTATCTTAGAAGTAGAAACTGCATGTCAGAAATCACCAGCAAAAGTGCTCTGCAGCCAAGACAGGGGACAACTCTTTCAACCAGAAACAATGAGCTCTGCTCCAGGAGTCTGATTTGAGGTCCTCAGTATGGTAGCTACTGGAAATGACGTATGGGTAGACACACAGAAATACTTGGTGTACTGACAAATCTTTGGAGAAATTTGCAGTCACTGTCAAGAAGCATGAAGGTCTGACACTAAGGTTGCATAAGGCATTGTTCGGAGTTTAGTGTCCATATTTTCCATTGTGAATGTACCGACCACCTTCAGGAGAACATTTGCAGACCTAAACATGTCACAGAGCCTGATATCTAACATCGCAACTTCCATTGCCACACAAGCAACTCAACGTCTGACTGCTGCTGCGGGAGTTCAGGCTGAAGTCATGAAAATTCAGCCTGCTGCCATACACGTCAGAGTGCTGTCATCATAGATAATAATATCTTTGTTCAAAGGAGCTTGCAGGCTGTCAAGGAAGTTCAGCAATCCATTCTTCAATGCATAAGTAGGCTTGCTGAGATGCTGCCCCATAGGAATGACAGTGGTAAGTTGAAGCATGACACAGTGTCCATTCTCAATTCTTGTTCCCACAACTGCTATGTTGCCAGTCCCTTATTGCTGCCTATTATAAGTCAGCTTACACTGCTGCAGCCTGTGCTGAGGTGGTACAACCCAAAGCCTGGCCTCCTTTAGTGACAGAATTGCTCAAGGTCACCCTGCAAGGTCTTCTGTTGGCATGAAATTCCATGCTGCAATAACAGGGATAGCACAGAGTAGGAGTGCTTAGACAGGCAAATGTATCTGGAAGAAAGGCAAATGCACAGTGATTACTTGGCTTTCATTTGGAATTTGGATGATTTGATTTGTAAAGTTGCTTTAGAATGTTTGTTTCTCTTCTCACAGCTTTTATGTCAGCACTGAAGCCAAGATCATTGACCTGAAATATGAACTCTATCTTTCTCCCCACAGATGCTGTGGAGTATTTCTACCATGTTCTGTTCTAATTTGTGAAAATAATTGATGATCCCTTTAAAAATTGCTGGTGTGGGTGCTTCCTGCTGTGAAGTTAAGACAGTCAGTTAGTATTCAGCACAAAAATGTCATTGCAAGGATCAGATCAGCATTTTACACAAACTAAGGTCACAATTGACTTTCACTGTGTATTTCTGGTTAACCCTCCTTGCACCTTTGCTAAAGCTTTTGCCAAAATGACATCTGTACTGTTGTTTCTCAGTCTGAAAGTGATAATGCTGAGGAGACCCTTAAGCACCAACCACTGTAGTGATGTAAGAACTTGTGGGCATCTTGAACGATGAGGATGTAATTCCTGTTCGTAGTCTCTGCAACAATGTTGATCATCTCTATGTAACCTGTAACTGACACGCAATAAACTACTTCATGCTTAATACAAGAACCAATTCTATTTAGGCCAGTAAATGGTTATCCTCTGCAACACTAGACACACAAAAAGAGGATCATGGCAACTAACCTACAATATATTGAGATGCATTCAATACTAGAAGTGTGCCATCAACTGGAATGCCAATTTGGAGTAAGAATGGCATTTCCACTGCCAAGGTATTACAGAATACTTTCCATCAAACACATCAAGGTTACAGCATTAATAAGGCTATCATCTGCTCTCCATCTCATTATATTGATTAAATCCTGTCCAAAGCAGCAGGAAAAACAGCAGCAAGTAATTCAACTTAGGAAATGAAAATTATTTAGACCTTCGGATTGCAGTAGAAAATTATATTAGGATTGCATAAAATTAATTTATGTCAGTTTCATACTAGACATGTTACTTTGTACAGATTGCTTTCAATTTCCAGATAACCTCAATACTGAGAATCAATTCCAGAACTTATTTACCACAATTGTTATTAGAGACCACAAGGAAATGCATTTTAAATGTAGAAATATATATATAAATGATAAATAATGACATTTTCCAAAGCTTGCATTAGATGAATTATTCCAGATCACTTCACTTCAGAACAAAGATAATTGCTCTTCTTGATCTATATTACTCAACTGGACTTGGGTGTAAGGGACTAATTTTGAAATTTTTAAGTGACAAAACTTGGAGACATTGTGAACTGTAAGAAGGATAAGTGAAAGACTTCAAGGAAACACATAGAATGGTCAAATAACCATCTCATATCAGAGGAAATTTAATGCAGAAATGTATAAGGTGTAACATTTTGGTAAAAAGAATGAGCAGAGGCATTAATTCATCCTATTTCATTGCACGGTACTAAATCAACCATGCCTGCTCTCTGGTTGACTCTCGAACAGGCTATTTAAAAAAAAACTATCTTGAAGCCATTCTATGAATCCTTCATCGCAGCTACCCATGCCCACCCGACATTTCCAGTCAAAATTTTGATTAAAATTTCACATAATTATTGCCATCTCTCTTTGAAATGTTCTAATTTATTTCTTCCTTTATGCCTACCCTATGTGTTTATTGTTATGGAGGTCTGTACACCTCTCCCACAGGGGACTTCTTGCCTTTATCATTGCTCATCTCTTACCCAAACTGTTTCTAATGACAAATGTTAGATTAACAGGCTTGTAGTTTTCTGCTTTTGCCTCCCTTCTTCCTTAAATAGAGGAGTTACATTCGCTATTTTCCAATCTTTTGGCAGATTTACAGCTTCTAGTGAACTTTGTAAATTACACGAAAGCTCCTTAACCCTCACGTGTTTTAAAACTCTAAGATGAAATCCATCAGGTCCTGGGTACTTGTCTTCATTTGCATTACCTGTTGTTTCAGTATCCTCTCTATGGTGATTACCATAGTGATTATAACAAGGTCAGCCAAGCGGACCTCATAGATAACAAGGTGTGGATCTGGATGAACAGAACAGGCCAAGCAGCATCATAGGAGCAGGAAATCTTGACGTTTCGGGCCTAGATCCTTCATCAGAAAGGGTTTCTGATGAAGAGTCTAGGCCCGAGACGTCAAGCTTTCCTGCTCCTATGATGCTACTTGGCCTGCTCTGTTCATCCAGCTCCACACCTTGTTATCTCGGATTCTCCAGCATCTGCAGTTCCTATTATCTCTGGACCTTATAGAATATGAGTTCCCTGATTGGGGCTGTTAGTCTGGCCCAATCAGGGAGCCCTAGCTGATAGACAAGAAGTGTCAGACATCCTGTTCACTCTGGGAGCTGGCTGTGAGGGAATTGGATCAGTGGCACAGACTCTCCATGTGTATAAAAAGGGTGACTTGGTGATGGGATACCTGCCTCTGTGGAGCGTGATTAATTACAACTGCTTTCACCTCCTCCCTCAATTTCATGTTTGATTTATATGTATTTCTGGGCTTCTATTTGTTTATTCGGCAGTGAAGCCAGACACAAATATGAATTCAACACTTATAGTTGAGCACTGAATCCAATATGTTAACTTTGCTTTCTCTCCACAAATACTGCCAGTCCTGCCGAGTTTCTCCAGAATTTTCTGTTTTTGATATGAAACTTCTGGAATTCTCCTTCTTACATATTTGTCACAATATGCAGTGAGAAATTCCACTTCTTAATTGTGAGTGTATTGAAAATTCTAACAAAAACATAATTGCATGAAGAATCCTGTGCAAATGAGTAATATTCAAAAGTCATCGAATGGTCAGCAGGCCAAGCAGCATTTATGAAGGGAAATAGTGTTAACTTGTATGCAAATTTGCAATTCACACTCTACTCCCATGCTTGTTATCAAAACATTGAATGTATTTAAGAGGTGACTAAATATAGCAGTTGGGGCAAATGGGATCAAAGGTTATGATGAGAAAGCAGGATTAGGTTATTGAGTTGGACAATCAGCCATGACCGTGATGAATGGCAGAGTAGGCTCAAAGGGCCGAATAGCCTCCTCCTGCTCCTATCTTCTACGCTTCTATGTCTCGATGACAACATTTCAATATAAAATTCTCAACTTTATTTCCAACTCCCTCACCTTTCCCTGTTTTTGTTGTTGTTCTCAACCCTATGCCCCTCCTCCTATCTTAGCCTCCTGCATGTCCAGTTTTAATCTCTCCAATACTGGATGTTTCACCGTCAACTGTTTAGGACATAAAACTCAGCAATTCAACTTCTATTTCTTCTTTTAGAAGCATGTTAAAAACATCTTTGACCAATCTTTTGATCACCTGTCCACATATTTCCTTTCATGAATCAGTGTCAGAATTCAATTATCTTATGAAGAATTTAGGAATTTTCCTACATTAAATGCAATATATAAATTTAAGTTCTTGTTTCTGGTGAAACATTGAAACTGTCAGCATTGTGAACAATCCAAAATATAGATCTGCAATGTATACATATCTAAAAGCTGGATACGTGATTTATATTGTCATGTGTTTCAAAGCAACAAGTAATTGCAAGGGTTATTGGAGAAAATATGTCACTGTAAGGACACTGGAGTATTAGTGGTGGTATTGTCGGAGGTTATGATAGGAGAGAGAAAACATTGAGCCATTAACTGTAGCAGAGCCTTGATTAGCAGGTACTTTTTCAAAAAAAAAGTGCAAAAGTTTTTGGCTTCAGTTTGAAGGAGGTCTGACTGTGATCAGAAATGTATATAGTCTTTTTTAGAAAATGTGATTGTTCAGGGTAGCTGAGGGAATAGCTGGCCTCTGTAAAAGGGGATTATTTCCAAAACTTCCAGACCAGGACTGTTCGGTTAGAAAGCTAAGTTAATTATTCAAAACCGAGAAAGTCTAAGATTTCAGTTCTGTGAGTATCTAAGGAAAAGGCATCAAAGCTCACAGGACAGGAATGAGAGGAAGAAGTGAAGGTAATCTTATACACTTGACAAGAAAAGAAAATTTCTCTGGATTTTGACTAACTACAAAGTGATGGTGTTGAAAACTAAATGGGATTTTGTTTTGCATTTATTCTGAAACTCTCAAACTGAGTTACATATGAATAGTTTGGTTTGTTTCACTTTATTTTTATTTCTTTTGTGTAATAAACTTCTTTTTAATGTTAAAACCAAATCTAACTTTGTGTACATCTGTACTGATTCTTATTAATTAAGAAGAAAGAAAGCATGCTCTATCAGCCAGATTTCTAAGCAGGATCTGATGCCTAGTAGTAACATCATCTGGGATAAAAGCAATGCCAAATCAGCTCAGTTTTCTGACAGGTTTGTGATATGAAGTGACACCAACAGCATGGGTTCAGTTCCTGCACTGGCTGATATTACCATGAATGATTCTCCTTCTTGACATCTCAGGTGATCCTAATGTTCAACAGTTGTCTCTGCCTAATGAGAGCAGTCCTATGGTCTGGTAAGACTATGATGACTTTCCCTTTAACTTTAGACCATGCCAAACAGTACTTAGAAGAAGCACTGAAGGAAAATGAAGGCACAGAATGTGGGTACAAAATTTCAACATGTATTTCCAACAGTTTATCTGTGTGTACACTTCTGATAGAGTTGGTCAAGATCTGTAAGACATACATGCCAGACTGAGCCTGCTGCAGATCATGAAAGAAGAGAGAAAAACATTACATACCCTTACCTCACTAAATTACCTATTTGAGGTGTATATGTCCATGACAACATCAGTAGATGTGACTATGACAGAGTTTCTTGCGCTGTGTGGCACCAACCACTGTGCAAATTTGGACAGTTACAGATCTAGTAGCTGAAAATAGGGTATCCTTGAGGCACTCTGGGCCATCAGTAACTGCAGAATTGTACTCAGTTACAATCTGTAATCTCATGATTTAGCACTCACTTATTGTTACCATCAAGGCAAGCAATCAACTCTGATTCACTGAGTGCAATGAAGTTTGCCTGGCTTACTAAAAATATGCTGCAAACCTGGTGAAAGAACTACATGCATATTAAACAGTGTAAGTGTCATGCTATAGACACAGCAAAATGATCTGACAATGGATCAGATCAAATCTCTACAGTTCCTCTACCTTCAATCATGCATGGTGATGGACAATTTAACGATGAAGCAGAAGAGGAAGCAAGGCTAAAGCATTTGTGATGATCTTCAGTCAGGAATGCTGAGTAGACGAATCACTTCAGTCACCTCCCGAGTTTCTGAATAGTACAAATAATTGTTTACAGCAATTCAGCTTAGAGTCACAGAGACACAGAGGATGGAATCAGACCCTTTGGTCCAACAAGTTCACGCTGAACATAATCCCAAACTAAACTAGCCCTATCTGCCTGCTCCTGGCCCATATCCCCCCCAAACCTTTCCTATTCATGTGATACAAAGAAATGGCTGAAATCACTGGATACAGCAAAGCTTATGGGCCTTAACAACATCTCAGGAGTGGTACTAAAGACTTGCTCCAAGCAAACAGAAAATTGTGCAGGTATGACCTGTCCATACAAAGACAGGCAAACTTAATTTAACCATAGCCTGGCCTGTCAGGTTATCTGTAAAGTGATAGATGTTATCGCAATAAAGGGGAACTTACACAGTAATAATCTGGTCACTGATACTTAGTTTGGGTTTAAGCATGGCTGTTCACAAACATGCCTTATTAGAGATAAAAGGTACTGCAGATGCTGGAGAATCCGAGATAACAAGCA
>JAHRHZ010000289.1:1277054-1293331 GCA_024137785.1 Ginglymostoma cirratum | reverse complement strand
AGGAGCAGGAAAACTCGACGTTTCGGGCCTAAACCCTTCATCAGAAACCCTTCATCATGCCTTATTAGAGCCTTGGTCCATGCACCGAATGAAGAACAGGATTTAAGAGATTAGGTAAAAGTGACTATCCATGATGTCAGCATTTGTCTGAGTGTGGCATCAAGAATCCTAGTCAAATAAGTGGTAATCAGGGGTAGGGAGAGCTCTCCACTGGTTAGTGTCATCACTGAAACAAAGGAAGATGATTGTAATTGATGGAATCTAATAATCTCAGCCCTAGACCAACATTTCATGGGTTCAGAAGGCAGTATGCTGGGTGTGCCTTCATCAATGACAATGAAGAGATTATTAAATCAGAAATTTTGAATGATTGTATAATGTTCAATATCATTCACAATTTGTCAGACTTTGAAGCAGTCCACACCTCATGCAGCAAGTCCTGGAAAATGTTTTGGCATGAACAAAAAAGTGGCATGGCTCCTTGATGCTTGCATTGAGATCCCAGACTGGCATACTTCTGGCTGTGGGATCTGCATGTACGCTGTCTATAAGGTGGCTTTTTCCTTATCACTATGTAAGGATCTTCAACCCTTTATGCACTCTAACACTCCAATATTTAAATCTGTAAATAGTAGCAGTTCTCTAATATCACGTCTAAGAGCTATCTCTCCACATGTTCATGCCAACCCAGTGATTTTTCTCTCATTGGCATCAGTCATGAGAGCAACTACGTTACCATGACTTAGAGTGATTCCGGATCCAATGGATCAGATCTAAGCTCTGCAGTCCTGTCACATCCAGTCATGAACAGTGGTAGACAATTAAACAGCTCACTGGAGAGGAGTATGCACACATATCCAATCCTCAATGATGGAGAGCCCAGCACAAACATAAGCCTGAAGTATTTGCAATGACCTTCAGCCGAGTGGATGATCCATCTCCACCTCTTCCAATGGTATCCAGCATTACAGATGCCCAACTTCACTCAATTTGATTCCCTGCATTGAATAGCAAGAAATAACTGGAAGTATTGGATACTGCAAATGTTTTGGGCCCTGACAACGTTCTAGAACAAGCCATGTTATACAACACAAGTATCTACCTGACAATGTGGAACATTTTCTATGTACATCCTGTATACAAAAAGCATGGCAAATCCAACCCAGGCAATTACTCAGATAGCAATAACTGCAGATGTTGGAGTCAGAGATAACACACTGTGGATCTGGAGGAACACAGCAGGTCATGCAGCACCATAGGAGCAGGAAAGTTGACATTTTGGGTCAGGACCCTTTTTCAGAAATGGGGAGGGGGAAGGGAGCTTAGAAATAAATAGAGAGAGGAGAAGTGGGGCTGGGGAAAGTAGGTGGGATGGTGATAGGTGAGCGCAGGTAGGGAGTGGTGGGGATTAGTCCGTGAGGTCAGAGGGGTGGATAGGTGGGAGAGAAGATGGACAGGCTGTGTCAGGTCAAGGAGGCGGGGATGAGAGGGAGGATTGGACATGGGATGAGGCCAGGAGTGGAGAGACGCAGCAGGTAAGGAAGAATTAGGAGTAGGGGATTGCAGTCTTGCAGGAAGGTGGGTGAGAGGAGGTGTAGTCTAGATAGCTTGGGAGTAGGTGTGCTTGAAATAGATGTCAGTTTCAAGGCGGTCAGCCAGGGATAGAGGCAGAGAGGTCCAGGAAGGAGAGGGAGGTATCGGAGATGGTACAGGTGAATTTGAGGTTGGGGTGAAACGTGTTCGTAAAGTTGATGAACTGTTCAAGCTCATCATGGGAGCACAAGGCAGCGCATATACAGTCATTGATATAGCGGAGGAAGAGATGGGGGATAGTGCTAGTGTAGCAATGGAAGAGGGCAGTCGTGAACCATTTTAACTCCCCCTCCCATCCTGGGCCTCCTCCAGTGTCACAGTGACGCACCAGCAAATTGGAGGAGCAGCACCTCATATTCCACCTCAGGAGCCCACAGCCCAATGGCCTAAACATGGATTTCAACAGTTTCAAAATCTCCCCATCCCAGGCCTCATCCCATGTCCAACCCTCCCTCTCATTCCTACATCCTTGACCTGGCACAACCTGTCCATCTTCTCTCTCACCTATCCACCCCTCCTACTGACCAATCCATACCACTCCCTACCTGCACACACCTATCACCTACCTTCCCAGTCCCACCCCTCCTCTCTCTATTTATTTCTGAGCTCCCTTCCCCCTCCCCATTCCTGAAAAAGGGTCCCAATCTGAAAGTCAACTTTCCGGCTTCTCTGATGTTGCGTAGCCTGCTGTGTTCCTCCAGCTCCACACCAGGCAATTACTCCCGCATCAATCAACTCTTGATCATCACTAAAGTGATAGAAGGGGTAATCAATTGTGCTTTAAGCAGCATTTGCTCAGCAATTGCCTGCTCAGTGACATCTAGTTTTTGTTCTGCAAGGCCACTCAGCTCCTGACTTCATAACAGCCTTAGTTCCAATAGACATAAAAGAGCTGAGTTTTACAGGTGAGATGAGAGTGACGGCCTTTGATATCAATGTAACATTTGACCAAGTGCGTCACCAAGGAGTCCTTGCAAAAGTAATGTCAGTGGGGAGCCAGGCAAAACACTGTGCTGGTTAGAGATAGACCTGGCACATAGAAAGATGGTTGTGGTTATTAGAAGTCAGTCATCTCAGCTCCAGGACATCTCTGCAGGAGTTCCTCAAGGGAATGTCCTTAGTCCAATGATCTTCAGCTGCTTCATCAATTACTGTTGTCTCTATCCTAAGGTCAGAAATAGGGAAATGCAATCATCAGTGAACATTGTTCAGCACCAAGCATAATTCATCAGATATTTATGTCCAAACACTGCAAGATCTAGAATATATCTAGGTCTAATCTGACAAATGCCAAATAATATTCGCATGTGATGACTATCTCGCACAAGACAGAATCTAAGCCTCACCTCTTGATATTCAATGGCATCACCATTGTTGAATCTCACTATCAACATCTTGGGGGGTTGCCATTGACCAGAAGTTGAACTGGACCAGCCATGTAAATACTATGGCTACAAGAACAGGTCAGAGCAAAGCAACGCTGTAATGAGTACCTCGCCTCCTGACACTGCAAAGCCTGTCCACCATCTACAAGTCACAAATCATGCATATGATGAAATGTACCCCACTTCCTTGCATGAGCACAGTTCCAACAATACTCAAGAAGCTTGATGAATCCAGGACAAAGCAGCCCACTTGATTGACACCACATTCACAAACATCACTCCTTCCATCATCATTGTACATTGGTAGCAGTGTCTACCATCTGTAAGATGCAGTGCAGAAATTCACCAAGGCTCTTTTGAGAGTGTCTTCACACCCACAATCACTTCCATTTCGAATGGCGAAATAGAAGGACAGCAGATACATGGGAACACCACCACATGCAAGTATCTGCAAAGTTACAGTGTTTTTAAAAATTATATAAAAGAGGAGAAAACAAACTAACACAGGCTCCAAACAGTCCTTGGTGGAATTTGAACCAAGAGCTACTCACCATCCTGACTTGGAAATATATTGACATTCCTTCACTGTCATTAGGTCAAAATCTGGGAATTCCCCTACAAATGTCATTGTGGGTCGACCTACGGCACACGACCTGCAGCAATTGAAGAAGGGAGCTCAACACCACTTTCTGAAGGGCAACTAGGGATGAACAATAAATGCTGACCCAGTCAGTAACATCCACATCCCGTGAACAAACAAAACAAAATTTAAAATTTTCTTGTACCATAAGCATGATACAAAGGATTATGGAGCATCTCTTCAAAACATACTGTGTAGCCTTGGAAAGCAAATGTTGTATATTTAGCAGAGGTACAAAGCTTAAATTCACTGATTTTCTTTCAAGATAAACATAGATGGCTCATTCTGTAATGATGGCCCTAAACTGGTTCTCGATAATTGAAACAAAATCAATTTTGAACTCCAGTGGAGTTTATAGTTTATGGATCTCTAATGATAAGCTGTTGTCCATTTTTTCTCATTAGTTTATTTTTACAGGATAATTTAAGTGGTGGACTGTATTAAAGTTTAACAGTTTGTGCAACCTGCAGAGTTCAAGAATGAAAAATGATTATTTTTTACTTCTAATTTAGCTAAGTGGTTTGATAAGGCATAGGATCAATTGCAGAAGCTTATACATGGGTTAGTCTGTTTAACAAACTCATCACTATTCTGTAAAAAGCTAAAACAGAGACACATTACAAATTAGAGACAACAGGCTAACATCAGGAGCAATTCTTGGTCCCTTCACACACCATGCCGGATGGCTGATTTGATTTTCATGATAATGGCCAATTAATAACAAGTTGGGGCATTTCCCATTCAATTAAGCAGGGTGCTGTGACTGTGTCAATGGGAGGCCCTCCTACTCTCACAGATTGGCGCCCTACTGTCAAACAGAGCTGGTAATGCAGACTGGAAATGGAGAGCTTTCTTAAAGATACTGGTATACTCTGAGAAGCTTTTAAATTTTACAAAGTCAAAAAGGCCTTAGCTTAGTGGAACGGTGATGGCCCAGTGTCACTGTCACAAAACTGGCAATATTGAGACGCAGTGAATCCTGGTTCAAATCCCACTATGGGGTGTTTAGACCTTTTTTACGTAATTTTTAAAACACTCTAACTTTGCAGAGTGTGAAATTAAGGTAAATAGATCTGATTCCAGATTGCAGCTTAAATGTGCAATATTTGCCATTTACTCTAAGAAAATTTATTTATAATAAATTGATTATTTTGAGCTCTTTAAAGAAATCTGGTGGAAGTTTCTTATAATTTGGCAGTAGTGCAAAATAATATAATTGTCCATTTTGGTGATTCAATCAATGAATTTACACTAATTGTGAAATTGGTGGAGTAATGGGGCTTTGATTTTCAGAGCATTCCTCCTGTCACAGTTGAAGCACTGGGCTACTTGAACCTCCACATCACAGGAGAAGGAGATAAACTGGAGGATGCTGGAAAAAACATCAGTGAAATCCCAGACACATCTGTCATCAGAAAATTGCGACAAACTACACGGTCTCCAGGATCTGTACAAAGTGACAACAAGGCTGGTACATTTGAGATCTGGTTCATTGTAACACAGTGTTTACAACAAAATGACCGCCCGCTTGACTGTTCAGTTCTTTGAAGTATAATGAACTGCTTATCTCTCCCTCTTCTCTAAAAAGCAATAAAAACCCGACAGGCTGGCAGCATCCAAGTAAGAACAAAATGCGTGAGCACTACAAAAATGAGCCAACAGCCATAGAATATTTCATGTGCAGAGGCATGAGGTGTTTGTTTACCTGTACACAAAGACCTGGTAAATGTGTGCAAGTTACAAGTTTCCCTGACCCGCCAAAGTACTGAAGGGCTGAAGTGGTGTATGAATTGGTCCAAAAATTGTCACCATGATGTGGTGAGATTGGCAGTTTGGTGATGTCCATTTGTTTGGCAAAGGTTGGAGAAGAACACCATCTATGGAGCATGTAGGTAGAGTTGGAGTTGTTTGAAGTTCTGGATAAGCAAACACGAGCCACTGCCATCCCAATAACTGCTTTGACTTTTAAGTCAGTTATTTGTCACATCTAGTTTCCCGGAAAGGAGAGGAAACTTAGGAGACGTGGAGAATGTGTTTAGATTATCTAATAATGAGATGCAGCTACATGGAAATAAGGCAGTTGTTGTTGATTATATTGAGATTCAGAATATGCTTTATAAACCCTTAGGGGATAATTAGATTTTATTTTTCTCAAATTTGAGAATCTATTTTTTTCAAATTTTCACTGTATTTCCCTAACTTTCACACTGTTGCCCACACTGCTTAAAGCAGTAAAAAATTCTATCCTGTATTTTCAACATGAATAAATTTGGTGTAAAACAGACTATTGTCATTATCTTAACGCAAAGTACCAATGTTTTCTCATGTTATAAAGACCAGCATTGATAAGTGACTGTGTTTCAATGGAGAGGCATTTTTTTTGTTCTGAAAATGAATTTTTCAGGAAATGGAAATTAACTACCTGTCGCATTCAACATTTAGAATCCCCAAAGTATAAAAACGCTTTTTGTTCTGAAAATAAACTCTTTAGGAAATGAAAATAAAAGTCCTAACATATTCAACACTTACAATCCCCAAAGTATAAAAACCCTTTTTTAGCAGTTGGGATAATCTGCTTACAGGGATTTATATTGTTTTATCAGATCCTGCCAAGTCTAATCTTTTGATCCTAATGAACTGAAGTCACTGAGTATAGATCTCTCAAAGCTTCTTTGTCTCGATAGTTGTTGCTCTGTTGCATTTCTGGTTAAGTAAAAAAAAATTAAAAAGTCTTGAGTTAATATTTTAAATAAGAAACCTCTTCATTTCTTTAACCTTATTGAAGCTAATGTTAATCACACAGACTGGTGGTGTGAACTATCATAAAGACTTCCCACTTGCTCTGCAAAATCCAATTTAGAGTACTTATTCTGTAGTCTTGTGTAGCATATATGTTTTTATGATAGAGGCAGAGCAGGAGGAAGCCAAATGAATGATGAAAGCCAACTAGAAAAGACTCTTTCAAAGTCTATGATGATGTCGCTCATCTCAGATGAAGTCTACTTAAGAAGCCAACTGTTTGGTAAGGAAGCCTGAAAGGAGTTATATATGTTATTGTAAACTGACATCCAAACATTCTTTTCAAGGGAAAATAAAACAGCCTTAGACAACATCACAGCCTAGACTGTATGCTCGGAGTGGATTTCAGACAGCCAACATGATCATATGGAATCTTATAGGCCACATTAAACCATTAAGCACGAATAAGATCATCAACTGCTTTCTCTTTGAACCCATTTCTTTCAATTTCTACCAAAATCATTAACGTCATGATATAAGTTGCATCAGAGGGTCCTTGGGGTGTAATGGCAGTGTCTCTACCTCACAACCAGTAAGTTTGAACAAGTTGGTTAGAAAATATTGATAAGTGGTATTAGAAACTGAAGCAAAATATCCTTTCTCTGCACTACTGCCTAAATTTGATCTTAATTTCCTTACAAATTAAAGTATTTAATATTTTAAAGGTCTAGTCGGGATATTTTACTGCCACTTTTGTTCAGTGTTGCTAAAAAAAGACTACTTTGTTCTGATACATGGATTCCCCAGTAAGAAACCATTTCTTTTTAGGCTATGAAGGGGAGGTGATTAATGATGCAGAAGACATTGGATTGGAAGCTTATGAAAGGTAAACTAGTTTTTGTGCATTAGAGTAAATGGGTGGAAGCAAATCATCAATGTGCTTCACATCTTTCCATTTCCATTGAAGTTGTATTATCTCACTTGTTAAGAGAATATGATGCATTTATATTAAGAATCTTAACTCTCCTTTAGTAGGAACTAATTAGTTATTAGCATTGGTTTTAATCAAGCAATAATGAATTCACAAGGGCATGATTTCAGGGAATTGGAAAGGATAAACCATTTAATAGATTTAACCTCCAGAGCGAGATTCCTGATTCATCAAGTTTGTATTAGTTGATTTGCCTTGAGAGCTTTTTGGAAAAAAAGATGGCTCTTGCTGTCAATATTCCAGTAGACTTTTGTTTACTAGATGAGCCCCACTGTTAATTTGAAGTGAGTAATGCAGGATAACCTACTTGGAAACCTTTGCCATACAAAGGACAGTGGGTCCTTTATTTTATTTTGACATGTTAATTCTATATAAACTGACACCAACAATGTATTGCTTAATATTTTAGTGTAAAAAAAATAATTTTGCTGTTACTAAAACCAGTTCACTGTGACAAATTAATAATGAGAGGATAATTTGTATGATTGTAATTAGTCTCAATACTCTTCTCTTTGCTGAGTAGAAAGTTATTAACATTAAAGTCATGCTTTTGGAAACAGCAGTTTTTAAGTAGAATTATAATTGATGAAAGTGAAAACAAAAATATGTACCAAAAAGTATGGCATTGCATTTGATTACAGTATCTGATATTCTCAAATAATTTTTTCTCAGCTTTGTATTTTTAAATCCAATTGTGGGATGTGGGCATCATTGGCTGGCCAGCATTTATTGCTCGTCTGTGGCTGGCAATAGGCAGGGAATTCTACTACAATTTTGCTGCAATTTCAGAGATTAAAAAACAAAAGCGAGTTTAGATTTTATAACTTTATGAAGCACAAAGCAAATCTGCGACAAATTCATAAACAGATGTTGGAAGGGGAAAGAATGCATTGAGCAAATTTGAAATCCATAGAAATGTCAATCAGGAGAAGTGTTTAAGGGGAAGTTAAAATGATATTACACATTGTAGCCCAATGTCAAAACTACAGCCTCTCTTTGGGTAAAATGTTATATGTAGTGCAAAAAAATTAGTTCTGCTGTTAAAGAAAGTCTGCAGCTTCATTGCTATTTCCTTTTATATCTTGCACTCATCAGCATAAGGAAGCAAGAGGTAGACTTGAGAAAAGGGATCCCAAATTATAAGGCATGAGAAAAGCGTGATGATTCTTTGGTCCATCATTGGCGTAAGGTCATAGTAGAACACTTCACTATCAATTTTCATTCTTTGATCAGGCAGGTAGACTCTGATTGATCAGAGTGTCACCATTGAAAAAGCAGCAGAAATTGGTGAGCCCTTTGTCCTTGCTTTTTTTTCTACTCAAAATGAGCACTGCACTTATAAATAACTTTTACCTACTTAAAATAGGCTCCTTTTGAATTAATACATTGCCAGAGCAGTTAGAATTATTAATGGGAGGAAGGCCAAACCCCTCTGATAATTAAACCTAAACAGATGCCCCCAGTCTGTTAAGGTGGAGTAGAGGTTCCCTTCTAATAATTAAACACAAAACATACAGAAAAGCTTGCCTCGCCTTTATAATCTGTTAAAAAGAGTGGTTAAATAAAAGAAAATCTCTAATATTCACTTCATAAGTAACAAGTAACAATTAATTTATTTAACCCTAACAGTGAACAAATTAACAGAATTACTAAACTGAACAATTCCCCCTTAACTACTAACTATTCCCCAACTGACCTAGTGGTATTATCGCTGCACTGTTAATCAGAGACCCAGATGACGGTCATGACAGATGGTGGAATTTGAATTCAATGAATATCTGGAATTAAGAGTCTAATAATGACTGTGAAACCATTGCCGATTGTCGAAAAAACCCGTCTGGTTCACTAATGTCCTTTAGGAACGGAAACTGCCATCCTTACCTGGTCTGGCCTACATGTGACTCCAGACCCACAGAAATGTGGTTGAATCTTAACTGCCCTCTGGGCAATAAATGCTGGCCTAGCCAGCGCTGTGCCCACATCCTGTGAATGAATGAAGGATAGATACATGTTTCAATTTCAGAACTGGCTGTATATCTTCAGCCACGGACAGACACATTTCTTTTCTGTATAGATGTCTAAGCTTAGAAAAGCACTTTACCTTTGAAGGAACCACACACTCTTCTCCCTTATCATTATTTTACAAACAATCTCTAGCTTCCTGCCTTCCAATTCACCATTACGCTACACAACTTATTAACACTTCCGCTCTTAAGGAAAAAACTGAACCCCATCAGTATGAAAAGATGGCTTCTTTTATTTTAAAACTTTATCACCATTATCACGAGATACATAGGTCAGTAATCCAAAGTTACACCTTTCACACTAATTCTACATACATATGTAACATTGGACCGTATTAGTTCTATCTTATGATACCCCATGATAACGCATCTGCAATAACATTTTTATGAACTGCAACATGTACAATCTGTAAATTAAAAGCCTGTGACATAAGACTCCAACAAAATAATCTTGTATTCTTGTCCTTAAACCTTTCTAAGAAGGTGAGAGGTTTGTGGTATGTTAAATAACCATCTCCGAAACATTATTTGAAACATAAACATTAAAATGTTCTAAAGTCAGTACCAAATTCAATAACTCTTTTTCAATGGTGGAGTATTTTCTCTGGTGGATTTTTAGTTTCTTTGAAAAATAATAAACTGACCTTTCAATTCTGCCATCATACTCATGCATCAACACAGCTCTAAACCCTACATCACTGGCGTCAATAGCAATTTTAAGAGTTTCAAGAAATTTGTTGTGGTTAAAACTGGTGTGGTGGTAAACACGGCTTTAAAATTCTCAAATGCCTCCTGGCATTGTTCTGAAAACTGAAATTTCATGTTCTTCTTTAGCAAATCCATCAGCACTGCCACCACACTACTAGAGTTTGGTACAAACTTCCAGTAGAATCCGCTCAGTCCCACAAATCGAAACACCTCTTTCTTCAAGGATGGTCTTGTAAGTTCCTTGATGGCCATCGTCTTCACGTTCCTCGGAGTCACCTTTCCATGTCCTATGTTGCGTCCCAAGAACATCACTTCTCCCTTTGTGAGTTTAGTTTTTGCTAAATTTATAAGCAGTTTTGCTTCCCATAGTCTTTCAAAGAGCTCTGCCAAATACACCATGTTGATCGTTCCATACATGGCTAAAGATCACTAAGTCATCCATGTAGACAGCACAATTAGTCAATCCTGCCACAACTCTGTTTATAATTCTTTGAAATGTGTTTGGTGCATTCTTCCTTCTAAAGGGCATTACTTTAAATTGATACAGCCCATTTGGGGTTCATCTGATTAGCTAATTTCAGAAAGGAAATGAAAAAGGCTTCTACATCTTTTTCATTGAATTTTGGTAAAGTTTTGACATATTTGTGTACATCCCTACCAGATCTTTGGCTATGATGGGTTTGCTCATCATCACTCTCCTCCTCACTAAGCCTATCTTCTACCTGTCTCTCCATCCTTTAAGTCAGCTATCGTGTTTAATTTCAACTTCTGAAGTTCAAACTCTCTCTCTCTCTTTTCCTTTATCTTCTCTGTCTGCTTGTAACCCTAATTCAAACAGTTTCAGTTCCCTTTTTTTCTCTTCTGCCCTGGCTCTTCTTTTCCTTTATCTTCTAACTTAACTTTTTTCTAATTCCATTGCACTTGCCAGTTCTCTGGTATACCCAAATGCTTGACTAACTCCTTTACAATTTCAGCTTTCCTCTTCTCCCTAGTTAAGCTGAAATCTAATCTGTTTGCTACATCTGAAAGTACATCCTTCCTCTGTAATTCTAAACTTTCTTGGCTAATTTGGGAAGCATCCTCCAACATCAGAACCTCTTGAGCAATATTAAGAGCCATTTCCCCCACTTTTAATCTATCCAACTACAAGTAACTGAAATTAAACAGATTTTCCACTTCTCACCTAAATTTTATTTAAAGATCTAGGACACTAATACCCATGTCTGTTTAAATCTGCTGGGACATTTTGTACCTGGAATGTGTTCAAATTTGTCCAAATCCATTCAGATCTGCTCAGATCCCATACACGAACCAGCCAGATCCCAGACCTGAACGCCCAATCTGTCATAGAGAGGAATTTGAACCCCTCTGATAATTAAACCAAAACACAAGCTCCCAGTCTGTTTTTGTTGGAGCGGAGTTTCCCTTCTAATGATTAAACCCCGAAACACCCACAGAAGCTCACCTCACCTGTATAATCTGTTAAAGAGTGATTAAAGAAGGAATGTCTTTGATATTCACTTTATAAGCAACCAGCAACAATTTATTTGTTTAACCTTAACAGTGAGCAAATTAACACAATTACTAACAAACAATTTCTCAACGACTAACTATTCCCTAACTGAACTAAATTCTACTGGTATGCTGTTCCAAAAACACAAGCTCCAATTATATAAACCCAAGTAATAGGAAAATAAATTAAAACTCAGTCTCTCAAAATCTATATGCCTTTTTTCTGCTGTTGTCAAGTCATAAATGCCTTTCTTCTGCTGATCAGGCTGTCAATTATGTTTTCTCTGTGAAGTCTTCTGTGAGGATTCTTAGCTAGAAGTGCCACGGTATCGTTTAAGGATAGATGGTTCTTTCTTACAGAGACTAGCAATTTTTTTGTGAGCACGAGATGCTTATTTCTCAGATGGTGGTTTGCTCTCACACCAATTTTCAAAAACCCTCTCCTTATGTGACATATCAACTTTCTTACAATAGCATTGGTCCGAGGTTGTCAACACCATCAGATTTAAATTCAATTGGCTTTCAATCGCTAAGTGTTTGGTTTAAATTAATTGGCTGATTCCAGCTTGTTGCCAAAACATCAAAACAAGCCTAAGGTTTCTAATCATATAGCCAATTGATACATGTTTCAATTTCAGAATTGGCTGTACATTTTAGCTACATAGAGATACTTTTTTCTTCTGTATAAATGTCTAAGCTTAGAAAAGCACTTTACCTCTTAAAGGAACCATGCACTCTTCTCCCTTACCACTTTCTTTACAAACAAATTCCAGCTTCCTGCCTTTCAATTCATGACTACCCTGCACAACTTCATAACAGAATGGAAATGTGGAAGTTATATAATCAGGAACACTAGCTGTGCGAGGTAATGACTAAAAATTGTCCGCAGTAATAGATACTGAATTATGCAATTGAAAAACTTTTGTTTTTCTAGTCAAAAATGCATTTCGTATTTTTAAAACTGGATAGAAGGTGAATAATACCTGTTCTGATGTAAAGACAACATTTTAATAAGTAATTAAATCTCTTATAATAGCTTAGGTTTTGAATTCAGCTGACAGTACTGCTGAACAATTCGCATCCCAGAATGGAATCTGGTTTGAAGGAAATATACCTATTTACTTTTTGCTTAGTTAATTAATGTGGTGATTAGTCATTAAAACATGTTCACACATAGCTGCAGACTTTCTTTAACAACAGGATTGAAACTTACTATGAAAAAAGAAAATAGCAAACCAAGCTATCTTAATGTAAAAGATAGTTAGCAAAATCTAAACGACATAACAAAACAAGTTGTAAAATGGTTCCTAACCCTGTCTGCTACAGAGACTCTAGTCCAGATAAATTACGCCTCGATCTCAACTCCTTAAGTTTGAAGTCACTAGACTTCTTAGTCTTTCTTTGCTGTGGACTGGAGACACTTTGACGAATCAATTCCAAATCTGCTGACATGAACTTTTCACAAATCTGAGAAACTAAACTTTCTCAGTTCTAATAACCTGTCGATTTCTAATCAAACCAGATTGTTCTGCTGAGTTGACTTGTTCTCTGAATGCAACATGAAAAAGAAGGTGATGATTCTTTTGACCTCCCTGAATGGTGCTAGGAGAGAAAATAATAGATAACAAGGTGTGGGGCTGGATGAACACAGCAGGCCAAGTTGCATCATAGGAGCAGGAAAGCTTGACGTTTCGGGCCTAGACCCTTCATCAGAAATGGGGGAGGGGAAGAGGGTTCTGAAATAAATAGGGAGAGAGGGGGAGGCGGATAGAAGATGGATAGAGGAGAGGATAGGTGGAGAGGAGGCAGACAAGTCGAAGAGGCGGGGATGGAGCCAGTAAAGGTGAGAGTAGGTGGGGGGGTAGGGAGGAGATAGGTCAGTCCAGGGAGGACGGACAGGTCAAGGGGGCGGGATGAGGTTAGTAGATAGGAGATGAGGGTGGGGCTTGAGGTGGGAGGAGGGGATAGGTGAGAGGAAGGACAGGTTAGGGAGGCGGAGATGAGCTGGGCTGGTTTTGGGATGCGGTTGGGGGAGGGGAGATTTTGAAGCTTGTGAAATCCACATTGATACCATTGGGCTGCAGGGTTCCCAGGCTGAATATGATTTGCTGTTCCTGCAGTCTTCGGGTGGCATCACTGTGGCATTGCAGGAGGCCCAGGATGGACATGTCGTCTGAGGAATGGGAGGGGGAATTGAAATGGTAAACTTGCTTCTAAACTCAATCCCGATGTCTTCTGAACTGAATTATTTTGAATTGAAGACAAAGCTCATGGCGTTACATGTTTACCTGACCTAATGTATACCCAACAGTATAAACACCTTTCCATTAACCCCATACACTCACCAGCTTAATGGACAATTATTATATTTAGGCATTCTTCCAGAAGAACTCTGATAGTTTTTTTAAAGAAAAGCCCGCACAGAAGTAGCAAACATTTGTCTGCCTCAATTTTGAATGCCAAATTCCAAAAATGATGTTAACAAATAGAAATTATACAACTTTCGTCACAACTAGCAATCCAATTTCAGTTTTGCTAGTTTGAATGAACCTTGTTCTATGGCAATCAATCACAAAGGCCCCTAATAGTTCAGCAATTGCATCAAAACTCATTTGTCATCAGTATTATCTGTATTTCCTGAAAGCTTCTTAACAGGAAAGTAATCATTTGTGTTCTTTGGTTTACACATGAAATGGTAATGAATGAGATAATACCAAGAACTGGGTCTGATTTCAGGTCTTTATCATGTAGCTTTTGCTATCAATGAACATTATTTGATTTCTCAGATTACATTATCTTCGTGATGCACCTTAAAGGCCATAAACAGTCATCAGCAAAGCAAGCATTGCAAGTAGAAATAACTGCACAAGTCATTCTCCTTGGATTTCTACAAGTATAATCATACCCATATCGCAATATAGCATATTATTCTTACATTGCCCCATACGTAAGCATTTTAATGTGTGACTAGATGCTTATCTGCCTCCTCCAGCAGAAACTCCCCATGTGCATTTCATTCAGTGATGCTCTGAGCTAACTTGTTCTTTTCTTCACGGCTCCTCATTCATTTCCCTCACATCCGTAACCAGTTGGGGAACATCTGCTCTACCCAATTTCCAACTGCCAACTGTCACTCATGAAAGCCTGCTCTTGCTATATTTTTTGTCAAAACCATGCTACAGTCCAGCCATCTACTTTAGTGAGCACTTTCCCAGTACACCAATGTGTAACCATGCTGATGACAGGGTAACTCTTCAGTAACATCTATCCATCCACAACTTAGGCAGTTAGATGTCCCTGCCACTCTTTCCATTTAATAAAAGACCCCCAGGGTTCCAAATTTTCTTCCCAATGAGCAATTTACTGGTAGTTAAACAGGTATGGGTAGATATTGAAATGTTATACCAAGAGTGTAGTTTGTTCTTGTATCAAATACCTCACAACATATCAAATTTCGAATGAAATAAGTCTTTAAAATATACTATAAAAATTATGTATGCCTTTATTACATCTACAGGGCACCCCAAAACCCTCGGGTCCAATTAATTCCTTTTATTGTATTTGTAAATATAACTACCAATTTTCAAACAATAATATCCCACAAGCAGGAAATCAAATGAATAACCAATCAAGTATCTTTGCTCTTTGGTAACAATGAAATGAATGCCAACCAGGATATCAATGATAATCCCTATAGTTCACATAATATAATCCATCGAAACATGCAGATTAGTAGTATTTCACTTAACAGATAAAACATCAAATGATGTTGTTAGCTCTGTCAGTGCTATACCAAAATGGCAATCTAGATAATGTGTGCATGGAATGGAGCTTGAACCAAGTTGACAATGCGGTGTAGATAAACAGTAAGCTTCTTATATATTATCACAACATTCTGCAAATATACTAACATAGATTACTGTAGAACTGAGCTTCTGAACAAAATTATTTTATACAAGTTCCAAACCAAGCTGAAATTAGCAAACTCAGTATTTCTTACAAAATCACAGAATGTATTACTTAGCAAGAAATAGAGTTTAAATAAAAATCTGCAGTAATTCTGACATCAGATTCTACAGTCTTGGATCTGAGTCTAAGAGCAGTGGGCTAGCACTAATAAAGAATGACGCAAGCTGAAAATCAAGATCACCCAGTCCTTAATGCCAAACAAATAAATCTTATTTTATGCATTGTCTAATTCATAGACTTGTATTCCCTTGACGGATCATGCCCACTCTGTAGATTGCTTCAAAGTTTTTTTCTCTCTTCAAGTATTCCCCGTAATTATATTGCTAGGTATTTTTCAGCATCTCCGACTTCTTGTATATGCAGGTTCTTGTTTCCTGTGATTCAGAGTCAGCCTTTACCTGAGTCAATTATTGTAGCCTTGGGCCTTTTATTGGATTTATTTCTTTAGTGAATGCAGATTCAACAGATAATTCAATCATTGTTGTTATCAACATGCAGAACGCAGAGGTCTCCAGGTAGTTATAGACGGGGTTCATTGATGTCTGGTTCATATTTGTCAGCAAGATCATTTGTCATTGTCATGAGGGGCTCATGGATGAAGATTTGAGATAACAAGCATGGGGCTGGATGAACACAGCAGGTCAAGCAGCATCATAGGAGCAGGAAAACTTGACGTTTCGGGCCTAAACCCTTCATCAGAAATGGGGGAGGGGAAG
>JAHRHZ010000289.1:1257204-1276654 GCA_024137785.1 Ginglymostoma cirratum | reverse complement strand
TGGATGAAGATTTGAGTTACATTGTCCCTTTCCATTTAGAAAGTTTTTGAGATGTTATTGCATGACCAGCTGAATCTTGGTGAAACTCTGTAGAGATTGGAGATGACATAGTGATCTATTGAAACATCTGCTGTCCTCAAGATGAAAACAAAACAGGAAATTAAAAATAGACAATTACCACAAGAAAATCTATTCCAGCTATAAAAATGCAGACATTTACAGCTTCGGATTTGTTTGTGTTCTGTGGTTTTGAACACAATACCTGTGCAATTCGAAGATATCCAGTAACTATGTTACTGCAGTGAACAAGGTGGTAAATTTAATTTTTACTACAGTAATATCACATATGACCTAACCGTTATTTGAGCATAGTTTTAATCAATTGCTTTATGGTTTACCAGAACAATTCTGATAACTAATTCTGTTGCAAGCTAGCAGCATATACTCCAGTTGTAAGTTCAATAAATGTATTCAGTTTCAAGCATACACCTCAAGCTGACTTGCTGTTCTCTTAACTATTCAATTAGTAAATAACCAGTTGATATAAAGTGAAAAATCTGATGAATCAAACAAGGAAGCAACATGATAAAAACATTTCAAGGTGTCTTCCAAAATAATTTAACATTTCATCACATATATTCGACTGTAAAGAACATATTGGATACAGAATTGGCTGTCCAATAGAAGACAGAGGGTGGTAGTAGATGGAAAGTATTCAGCCTGGAGCTCGGAGGCCAGTGGTGTTCTACAGGGATCTGTTCTGGAACCTCTGCTCTTTGTGATCTTTATAAATGACTTGGATGAGGAACTGGAAGGGTGGGTTAGTAAGTTTACCAATGACATGAAGACTGGTGGAGTTGTGGAAAGCGTGGAGGGCTGTTGTAGGTTGCAATGGGACATTGACAAGATGCAGAGCTGGGCAAAGAAGTGGCAGAAGGAATTCAACCCAAAAAAGTGTGAAGTGATTCATTTTGGAAGGTCGAATTTGAATGCAGATTACAGGGTTAATGGCATGATTCTTGTGCGGAGGGACAGAGGAATCTTGGAGTCAATGTCCATAGATCCCTCAAAGTTGTTACCCAAGTTGATAGGGTTGTTAAGAAGGCGTATGGTGTGTTGGCTTTCATTGACAGGGGAATTGAGTTTAAGAGCCGCAAGATTATGCTGCAGTTCTACAAAACCCTGGTTAGACCACACTTGGAATATTGTATAAAAACCAAAAGAACAGCAGATGCTGTAAATCAGGAACAAAAACAAAGTTGCTGGAAAAGCTCAGCAGGTCTGGCAGCATCTGTGAAGGAGAAAACAGTTAACGATTCAGGTCCAGTGACCCTTCCTCAGAACTGATGGTGGCTGGGAAAACATCAGTTTATTTGCAGAAAATAGGGAGGGTGTGGGGTAGGGAGTAAATGATAGGATAGAGCCTGAAGAGAGAGAAAGACAGTTGGACAGACAAAGGAGTTGCTAACGATTAGGCTGGGAGGGTGAATAGTTGTTAATGGGGACTGTTAGTGGCTAACAACAGGGGGTGTGTAATAGCAGGCTATGTGATAACAAAGCCTGGTGTGTGGGGTGGGGGGCTGGGACAGGGGAGAGTTTAAGCCCTAAAATTATTGAACTCAACATTGAGTCCGGAGGGCTGTAGGGTCCCCGAGTGGAAAATGAGGTGTTGTTCCTCCAGCTTATGTTGAGCTTCACTGGAAAACTGTAGCAAGCCAGAGACAGAGATGTTGGCCAGGGAGCAGGGTGCTGCATTGAAGTGGCAGGCAACGGGTAATTCAGGGTCTTTTTTGCGAGTAGAATGTAGATGTTCTGCAAATCAGTCGCCAAGCCTACGCTTCGTTTCCCCAGTGTAGAGGAGACCACATTGTGAGCAGCGAATGCAGTAGACTAGATTTTGGGAAGTGCAGGTGAAGTGTTGCTTCACCTGGAAGGTATGTTTGGGCCCTTGGATACTGGGGAGGGAGGACGTAAATGGGCAGGTGTTGCACCTTCGCCGGTTGCAGGGGAAGGTGCCATAGGGCTGTGGGGAGGTGTTGGGGGTGAAGGAAGTGTGGGACAGGGTGTTCTGGAGGGAACAGTCCCTGCGGAAGGTGGACAAGGGAGGGGAGGGGAATATGTGTCTGGTGGTGGCATCTTGCTGGAGGTGGCGGAAATGGCATCTGATGATCTTCTGAATGTGGATGCTGGAGGGATGGTAGTAAGGATAAGGGGAAACCTATTGCTGAAGCAGGAGGGAAGAGAAGGGGTGAGGGCAGAAGTGCGGGAGATGGGTCGGACCTGGTTGAGAGCCCTGTCGACAATGGAGCTGGGGAAACCTCAGTTGAGGAAGAAGGTGGACATTTCGGAGGCTCCCTTGTCGAAGTTGGCCTCATCTGAACATATGCGACGGAGACGGAGGAACTGAGAGAATGGGATGGAGTCCTTACAGGAAGTGGGGTGTGAGGATGTATAGTCCTGGTAGCTGTGGGAGTCAGTGGGTTTGTAATGGATATTAGCGATCAGTCTATCCCCAGAAATGGAAACAGAAATGTCAAGGAAGGGAAGGGAGGAGTCAGAGATAGACCAGGTGAAAGTGAGGGCAGGGTGGAAATTGGAGGCAAAATTGATGAAGCTTTCCAATTCCAGGCAAGAGAGGAAAGCAGCACCAACGATATCATCGATGTATCGGAGAAAGAGTATTGTGTTGGAAATTGTGTTAAGTTCTAGTCGCCTCAATATAGGAAGAATGTGGAAACTTTAGAGAGGGTGCAGAGGCGATTTATCGGGATGCTGCCTGGACTGGAGGGCAGGTCTTGTGAGGAAAGGTTGAGGGAGCTAGGCCTTTTCTCATTGGAGCGAAGAAGGATGAGAGATGACTTAATAGAGGTGTACAAGATGATGAGAGGCAGAGATAGAGTGGATAGTGGATAGTCAGAGACTTTTTCCCAGGGCAGAAATGACTATTACAAGGGGGCATAATTTTAAGGTGGAGGAAGGTATAGGGGAGATGTCAGAGGTTGGTTCTTCACACAGAGAGCGGTGGGTGTGTGGAATGCGCTGCTGGCGGTGGTCGTGGAGTCAGATACATTAGGGACTTTTAAGTGACTCTTGGATAGGCACATGGATGATAGTAAAATTTACTAAGATCAAACTGGGGTAGTTTGATCTTAGTAGGATAATAAGTAGCACAACATCGTGTGCCGAAGGGCCTGTACTGTGCTGTACTGTCTATGTTCTATGTACACTGCAGTACAAAATGCTGTTATTTAAAATACTTTAGAGAATTGTGTGCTGTGCATTGTCAGTGAATTTCCCTGTAATGGACAATTAAATAAATTCACTCCTCCATTGTTGAAGTTGATGATGTTGATTTTGACTTCTGGTTGGCTATTTAGTGCAATTTAAATGATAATGTGACCCTATAATGTAGATGTTTCAGCCACAGGTTAATTTGTCAGGTGAGCTGCAAGGGAGCAGCAGACACCATAGACAGCATGCCCGACTGAAGACTGGAAAGAAACATTTGCAATGATATAGTACTTTCATACTAACCATACAGCAAAATTCACCGTGATTTTATCTTTTCTATCAAATCTACTTTTAATGTATCTACTCTGAGAAGAAAATAAAGCAGTTGTTCCAAGTCTCTCCAAATAACTGAGGTCCTGCAACACTCGATCCTATGAGACTGTAAACTTAAAAATTTCAAAAACCCATCAGAAAGAATCAGCGATAAACTGTGAATCTAACCCTCCCTCTACTGACCCCTTCTCCCTCCTCCAACACAAGCCCTCCTCCTGGACACCACCCCAAGGCCTCCTACCCTCCCTCGACCTCTTCATCTCCAACTGCCGTCGAGACATCAATCGTCTCAACCTCTCCACCCCTCTGAAACACTCCAACCTCTCCCCCGCAGAACGTGCAGCCCTCCACTCCCTCCGCTCCAATCCCAACCTCACCATAAAACCCGCGGACAAGGGAGGGGCAGTCGTAGTATGGCGCACTGACCTCTACATTGCTGAGGCCAGGCGCCAACTCTCTGACACCTCCTCCTACCGCCCCCTGGATCATGACCCCACCCCCGAGCACCAAACCATCATCAAAAAAAAAAAAAAAAGCATTTCTGATGAAGGGTTTAGGCCCGAAACGTCAAGTTTTCCTGCTCCTATGATGCTGCTTGACCTGCTGTGTTCATCCAGCCCCATGCTTGTTATCTAGAAAGAATCAGCAATAATTCTTTCTGGAGTAACCTTTTTCCTGAGATGAAGGGGACAAGGAGAAACTTTGTTATAAAGGAATTGAAAGCAACATGCCAAGTGACCATTCCTGGGAAGGAGTTCTCAAAACAACATAAATAAGCTGTGTCCTGGGAGACAGGGGACGTTTAACACCGAATGTAATAAGGAATGGAAAGCTAGGTTGAAAGCAGCTGACTTTTATTCCTGATAAGAATGCAAGCTACAGAGTAGATGACTTCAAAAGTGTAATCAATGTTGTGGATGAACAGATCTAAAGGATCAGTAATGTTACATCAGAAATTAGACAAAAGCTCCCACAAGAATTCAACTTCAGGATTCTTCAGTAGCAGAGCTCTGGAAAACACACGGTAAAACGATTGAACGCTGGACATCCAAAGGTCATTCCACCAGTCTCATTGTGAAGCAGATGATAGGCTTCTTGAAGGTGAGGTGCCAATGCTTTGATTGATCAATTGGGGTGGTTTCAGTGCATTCCAGACAGGGTGTGTCAAATAATCCTAACATGCTGCACTCTGCACAACTGGTGCAGGCAAAGAGGGAATGTGATGGATGTAGAACAGGTGGAGGCTGGCATAGGTCTTCCAAAGAGAAAGATGAGGATCTTTTACAGGAAGAATATCACCCTCAGCATAATAGAGCACTGCAACATCAGGAGCACCCAGCTAAACAGGATTTAATTGACACCTAGCTCCAATAGATGTTGCTGTGTTTAGTGACAATTCATTGACCGTAAATTTGTTGCTAGTTGCAAAACAAAGTGTGTTATCAGAAGCAAATGTTGCTTTTCTTTTTTGCATATTTTCTGTTTTCTAAAGGAAGTTAATGTTTCCGGCTGAAGATTGTCCATGACTGCTGCTGCCACATTGAGTAATGAGGAGATGTTATGTTACACTGGATGTTAAGGGAAGAGTAGGTCTAAGTGTAGGGTTTGAACATTATATAGCACTAAGGATAGTTAGGCTTTGTAATTTGATTCTGGTGGCCGCAGTTCTAATGACTTTTGATCACACAGGTGATAGTGTAATGTGTCACTGATCCCAGTTCTGTTTTTGTTTTCATTTACCTCCCACTACATGTAATATGAATGGCTATTTGTGGCCAACATTGCCTTATCTTGATGCACAATGGGGCTTTAAATATTGTGCTGGCACCAGAAATCTTGGCATGTTGTTGCTGTAGCAAATGTTTCTGCCACTGGGGAGCACAGAATTGTGTGAACATGGCACTAAACAAGTGTGTTGCGTATATCATGAGGTGAGCAGCATAAGATTGTATCAGAGAAGTCAGTAAGACTCATAAAGGGAAACTCTCATGAAACTCCCCAAAATCACAACCTAGGGCTAAATTTTACCAAAAAAAATCAGCCATATTGCTGATAATACCAAATTGTGTGGAAAAACACAACATTATCAGGAAGGAAAGCAGGATTCAAAGAGCTGGATTCAAGAGACTAAGCAGCCGATCAAATGGTAGTTAACACTAGAATTTGTGACTTGAAAATGGCTGTAAACATTTTTTTAGAAACTTAATGATACATCTTAAAAATAGTCTGCTGGGAACAATATCTAGGTGTAGTAATTAACTTCATGGAGAATGCATTGCCACAGTATTCGGCAAAATAATTGTTAAAGTATCTTGATAAAGCCATAGAACATAAGGTTGGCTCATGGACCAAGTATTACTTACAAACAACAGTATTCAAAGAGTCATAGAACTTTATGGTGCAGAAAGAAGCCTTTAAGCCAGCTGTAGCTCTGCTGATTGTCTGAAAAAGCTATTCATTTAGATCCAATCCCCTGGCCATTGAATGAACATGAAGTTACATTATCTAAGACTTCCCAAACAAAGCTGTTCATGGGACTTGAAAGGTAATCTGTGAATTATTAGGGAGATGACATAAAGAATATTGTCTAGTTTTGATCATGTTACTTTCAAAACAAAATGCAATGAACAAGAATTTAACGCAACCAACAAAGTGACTTAGGCCACTGAAATATTTCCATTATTGTTGGAAAAACAGATAAAAAGAAGCACCATCTAAATAATGAAAATGATGTAAGTTTTGGGTAAGATGGCTGTGGAGAGGTCTGTTTAAAAATCAGTGTAAGATGAAACTGCATGCATTAGGACCGACTGCATTTGAAAAAAGTATGAACTAACTTTCACATGGAAGAATTGCCATGTTTGAATTTCCAGAACAGACTTGCATCCTAAATGTGAATACAGCAAATCTTAGATTTGCAATTCATAAGGTAGAATAGGGAACTAGGGGACAGCCTGAATATTTACTGAGAAAATAAATTTCTTCTGTCAACTTCTGCTACCATGCAACCCAGTGAGGGTTTCATTTTTACCTATTTATGTTTTTCTCTTTGTAGTATCATGTTGGGATGCCATTTTTTTCTCAGATAAAACGTCAAACAATAGATATGTAGGGATGATATATTTGTGGTTTGAGTTCTGAGATCTGCTTGACTGAAAAAATTTACTCAACATGCTTTGTAATAGCAACAACCAGTGCTTCACATCATGAGACACGATAATGAGTAGAAATCTTTGGAAAGTTCTGATATGAAAAAAAAATTAAATCCAACTTGCATTTTTAAAATTCCAAGACAACTTGCTCTAAACCGCTGTTCAGTTCAAAGCTAGGTATGAGGCAAACTTAATGCCGAAAAACAGACTTGATACTATCCTGGCTGTACTGCTGGTGTATCATTGTCCCATGGGTTTTGTAACTTGTACATGCTCTGTACAAGCATTCCTGGCCCTGAATGGGCCAACACAATCTTTGAGCTCATCTACAGTCTGGAAGTCTGTTTAGTTTTGTTCCATGATTCTAGAATATAGAGGAACCATTACCATGTTTACTACAAATTAACTTAATTAGAAAAGTTCACTTTAGTACCCAAAATGACCACTTTCCTGTGTTGCACCTGAGCATCCAATCTAATTTTCATTTCATGAAGGTGTAGTTTTCCCTGTTGCTTTCTCAGGGTCCAGCAGAGTTACAGTCCCCGAAAAGTTAACAGTATCAGTTTAAGCTGCCCTGATACATTCTGTTTCAATATTCCACTCCACATGTTTGGAGAACAGATAGGGAGTGTATTAAATTATTTAAATTAAGTCACCCCATCAAATTGAATAAAGTCTGCAGGTCACAATGTGAGTATAAACCCGCCCCTAATAAAATTAGTCCTATGCAGGATAATTATAATAGCCAGGCCTTCAATGTTTCACACTTAATCAGCTTACTAATAATGCCTTTTTTTTAAAAAAAAAACTTTTTTTTGAGCTATGAGTTTGATCTAAAGAACGAAGCTCAATAAAAATTAGGAAAATTTGTGGCAGTTGCTCTGTTTTATTTTATTTACTTTACATTCACTCATTTTAGCTTTGTTCATCAGTATTAATGTAACAATAATCTGTCATTTTTGAAAACCATTTTGGATAAGTTAGAAGACCTGATCGGTATTGAACACTCAAATGCAGACCTCCACAAAGCAGTGACTCTTCATCTCATTCTTGGCAGTTTGACAGCATCATTAATCATTTAGGCTGTATGTTACTCAAATGCTTTCTTCTTGGATGCATTCAGGTGCAAATAAATAGAAACCAGAAAGCCAAAATAGAGTTTTTTTTTTCCTTTTGATGTCAATCCACTGATGACATGTGAAAACTCTAGATTAAAAAGTTGCAGCTCCTGTGTATGTGATTTGATTATGTGGAGCAGAGAAGTATTACAGAGGGCTTAATGCCCTGTTGAAGCCTCTTTAAGGATCACACTGTGCAATCTGTGCTGTGGCCTTCCTTTTAGTGTCTTGAAGGAGCCCAACCTGAAATCTTGTGAAGAGTGGCTGATGATTATGACCAAAAAGTTAAGTAAAGCATCAAAGTAGCTCATTTTTGTAGTATGTGAAATTTATAGCTGAATGTTAATTGCTAGACTACATTATTAGTCATGTCAGGTGATGTTACAATTGCGCATTGTGGTCAGCCATCATACCCACATCACTCCATTTCCTTTCCAAATCTGAATCATTACACCTGCAGAATCTTATTTCCTTGCTGCACCAATATCTTTATGTCTTCCAATCTCATTTACCCTCTGATCTGATTTCAACAAGATCTATTTTTCTGTTCCTTTACTTTGCTCTTTCCACTATTGACTTCCTATGTCTCTCCAACTCCCCCTCACTCCCTCACCCCACCACAATTAACCATAACTCCATCTCCTAAATTTTTAGTTGCTCATGTGATGTGGAACTCGCTGGCAAGGCCAGCATTTATTGCCTGTCCCAAGGGAAATATAATAGCTTGATAAGTGAAATAACTTCACAAAGGCAGGTATTCCATCACCAAGTCACCCGTTACTTACATGTGCATAGCACTTGACACTGCTCTTGCCTCTTCAGATCCAGCTCTCAGTGTGGCCAGAACCTCTGAAACTCCTGTTTATATCTGTCAGCCAAGGCTCCCTGATTGCACCAGGTTAACAATCAACCAGGGAACTCATATTCTATGAGATCCACCCAGCTGACCTCATTACAATCACTGCAGTAAACATCTTTATATAAGATGCTTCTTGTGGCCGAGGAAAGATGAAGTCACAGTGCAGTTGATTCTGGAACTTGTACTTAGGAGTTTTAATTTATAAATGAAAATTGTATTTTGTGTAATTATCTTCAGCCTTCATACATTCACATAAACCCTAGGACCTATGAATTTTCAGTTGAGAACCTCATTGTGGAACGAAGTAAACAGCTGATTTGACTGTGCAGCATGAGTTATTCATAAATGAACCTTACCCAATCTTAAAAAGAGCAAAGATGCATTTTTGAAATAATTTAACGAACAGCTATCAATATACATTAATGTGAATCAAATACTTAAATCATTGAAATTTAAGGGTATCTGATTACATACACCCAAAGAAAAATGGCTGAACCAGCTGTAGAAAATGGCTGTCCATTTAACATTTAGTTTCACACATTTGACAAATTCTTGCATTTACTTTTAGTTTTATTTTAATACTTCAAGGCTATGTGTCCATAATCACACTAGCATGAACTCTAAGTGATCTCTCCAATGCAAACACAAGTCATTTAGGTGCAGCTGATTTCCATTCCTGGATTTCACACAGGATGAAGGATATCTGTTGTTACATGGATAATCATAGATTAATTCTGATTTCTCTAATCCAAGTAGTATCACTGATTTATTCATATGACTTGCCTGCATTGCGTTCAAAAACTACATTCACTAACACAAAATGGATGATATCAAGTTGGCAGCTCATTTCAAATCTCTACTGATTTTTATTCCCATGTATGTCAGATTTAAACACTTCAGATATATTTAGAAATATATCTAGTGGTAGACTGGAAATTGTACTGGGATATTATTCAAATGATTAACAGTTTTGTATCAAATCTCTGCACTATTTTAATGGTGGCATCAACCTAAATCTTTCAGAAGGAATAAAGCTTCCGCTAATACATCAGATAAAGGAATATGCAGTTATAATTTCTATGTTAAAATAATTGTCCATTAATATTTACCATTGCAATATTTATAGCATGGATATTAATAAAATGAAAATGAGATGACTGCCTGAAAAAAATTGCAATTTAATTATAGTCTGAAAGGTTCCTGTAATGAAGTGTTCTTCACATTTTAACCATTGCAGCAATGAAAAATATAAATCTCAAGCAAAATGAAGGAAGGTAATTTAAAGTAATACATGAAAGTTAATAAGATTTTGTTTCAAAAATGAAAATGGAGTCTAACTATTACTTACAGGTAAGCCTGCAGCAAACTCGACTAAGGTTGCTTCACTTAAAAATAGAATATTTATAACCTACTGTGAAGAAGTTCAGCATTTTAATGGTTATTTTGAATTATCTTCAGTCATCGAAGTGAACATTGAAAAAATGAAAAAAAAATTCTAATTTATATAGCACCTTTCATTGCCTCAATGTCCCAATGTGCTTTCAAACCAATGAAGCACTTAGATTTGGTCAGATGTTGCTGCGAGAATTGAAGGAATGGCACTGATCATTCACTTTGCTAACAACTGCCCATGAATTTTTTGGAGGAGATTTCTTTTAATTTAATATCTTTCTTTCCACAGTGCTCTCTGGAGACAACCTATGACATGCAAAAAGGACAGAAATAATAAGGATCTTCAACCAATCATAGTGAAGTATCCTTACTGTGGGAAGTAAAGAAACAGAAACAATAAATTAAACTGAAATGGTGTGCAGAAACCAAAATAAAAATAGGAAATAAAGACAGATGGTATTGAGGGAAACAAAAGAAACTGACAGAAAACATTGAAAGATAAAGTTTTGTTCGATCTGAGTCACTATATTTGTTTTGAAGGAATTAGACTCCTTATTTTTTGAGAATCATGTGGATTGTTTGGAAAGGAATACCACATATCATAGCATTAAAAATTTGCCTTTACAGTCATTTTCAGTGTGAATCTAGGCAACTACAATGGATTCACACAATCACAGCACCCTAACGTAGACTCTATCGGTAAGGATTACAACAGTGTACTTGTTGCAGAAGCAGGGCATCTCTAGCTATAACTTCTGGGTTGCTGTGCTTAACTGTTCATGTGCTTTTGACAGAGGTTGTTGTAAGATATCCTCCGTTATAACTGTGACCACTTATAACCTTACACTATTCTCATTGCAAGTTGTGGTTTATTGCTGTATATTTATTCAACAAAAGATATGTTAAAATAAATTAATAGTACTAGTTGGAAATGAAAAGTTAGTGTTCTTTGACTGTTATATGACAATATTGCTGATATGATATTGCTGACTTTTGGCTGCTGCTATTTGAAGATGTTGATTGCAGCAGGGCTAGAAAGGTTAGACATATTGCTGGGACTGCTATTGAGATGGTCATAGCAAGGGCAACAGCTGGCATGGAAACAAGGACAGATGGAGCATCAAAGGAAAATGGAAAAGGTGGCATTGCTTCGACACCTCGGAGAAGTAGTAGGCGTGATAAGTATTTACTCCTATTTTGTGAATTGGATTATATCTAGCTGCATTTTTACTGAGTAGATTTTGAAGATGTAAACCATAAAGAATGATCCCAGTATCTGAAATATTATCAAAACATCAAACCAGAATTTAAACTGTAAATTCTGTTTGTGTTGTTAATTGCATCATCAAATGTACACAAAATCACATTTCCAACTTCCCCTTCCTGTATGAAAGATTTATGCTGAGCAAGCTGAGCTTACTATAGGTGTGAGAGTTACTATAGGCGACCTGACGCTCGAACGAAAAGTGCTCAAATATCATGTTATGTAGAAGCAGGTCAACACATCCATTATATTATGAATTTGAAGTTGAGGTTCTATCTTTCTCACTTGTTACTTATTGCTATGAGGGTTGTCAGCATGAACCCACAATAAAACCTTCAGCACTTTGTATGCAACTTCCAAGATAAGTTTGTTTCTATTTGTAAATGACTCATGTTTTAGTCAATTGTTAAATCTGGCTATTGACTATTCTTCATACATGAGTGTGAATTATTTATAAAGCTGAGGCAATTGATCCAGTTTAAATGCATATTGTAAAGTGAACCCTACCATTGATGCCTCTGACTTGTTAGCCAAACATTTCCAAAACCTATGCTTGATTAAGCTCTGCAAGACTGACCAAACAATTGCACAGTTGGATAGAAAACTCTGAGCAGTCTCTGATAGCATTATCTGTCAATTTTGTATCTAGCCTGTCAATTACCATGGATTGTAGACATCACATTGAATCTAAAGAACCAAGAAATGCTGTTTAAATAAATCAGCATGCTCTGAAAAGATGCTCTTAGCAATTGTCAACATCTTCTATCATTCTAAGCATCAAGCTCTCTCTTGGTACTGGTATTCTGTTAACAAATTTCTAACCTAAACTATTGATGTCGTTCAATAGTTTCAATATGTTTCCACTGTTTGTCAACTACTTACGCGTATCACTTCTCAAATAGTAAAAAGATTTAGAATCACAATACAAGCCATTTGTAAATCATCTGATATTACAGAGAACTTTGCTTATTTACAGCAAGTTCAAGTTAATTTAAAAGTCCACAAAGTATTTTGGTTCAATGAACTGATATCATATCATCTCAATCCTTCACTCAATTAGTTTTAGACTATCTCTGTTTTCAACATTTACCCACTTTATATTCATTAGGCTCAGGGAATTTTCTTGCTGTATCTTAACAAATCTGCCTCATTACTGACCTAACCTACCCCTGCAGGATTTTAGATAACAAGGTGTAGAGCTGGATGAACACAGCAGGCCAAGCAGCATCAGAGGAGCAGCAAGGCTGACGTTTCGGGCCTAGACACTCCCTACAGGATTTTATTCTGGTACCATTTTACCTTGCACAGTTCCCAGAACAACTTGCCACTCAATGGATATGTCAAAAGACCAGAATTCCTTATAACCATGTTATTATTAAAAGGCCATTATGCATCTGGACAAGCACTGTGGGTACAAAGCTGCCCCTGTTCAGTCATGGACATCTGTAGAAGACCTCAGAGAAAGGGAAGTGAAATAACTCCACAGTGGCCAGTATCCCATCACTAAGTCACCCTTTATTTACACATGAACAGTCCTTGACTTTAGTACTGCTTCTTCAGAGTCAGGTCTCGGAGTGGCAGTATCTCTGACACTCCCCCTTTTATCTGTCTACCAGAGCTCTCTGATTGGCCCAGATTAAAAGGCCCCAATCAGGAACTCACATTCTATGAGTTCCAGCTGGGTGACCTTTTCCCATTCACTACAGGAAGATAGCACTGTGATGCTCCAACAGGATACTGGATGCTCTGGTCTAGAGGTTGGTAAAAAGGAATGGTGTTCTCTTAATGGAGTTTCAACATGGAGACTCTGGCAGCCTGGTTATAGGTCACTACCCATAACAATGTCATCACCACTTTCTGGATAAATGGCCATCAGTGGCATGAGAATATAGCGAACATCCCCATTGTGCCCCACACTTCTATCTGCCACATTATTGTCACTCCATCCCTGCTCCTGCATCCAACTCCCAGTAAGGCTCAGGCTCTGCCACATTATTGCTTGTGACATCTTCCTTCACTCACTCTGACTGCCCTCCAACCTCCCATGCCATTAGCCCTGCACACCCTCTGCTCTGCTTACTGATTCCCTTGGAATGTCTCACTACTTTTTAACCACCTGTACCAGGGCTGACACCACCGAGTTTGGTACCATTTACTTTTATCCCATTCAATTCTTCCTTTTCATTCATTACTAGAGAAGACAGCCCATAACAGAGCACAGACAGCCCCTGTGGGTGAAGTGGTACCTGACATTAGACTCCTCACCCAATATGAGGTGAGAATTCTGGGACTAGTTGAAGAAAACTGGGACTGCTCCTGTAAGGATGTTTAAACATCCATCTCAGAAAAGTACCACACGTCATTCAACTGCAATTCTCACATTAACCCTGCTGTCTATCTCAATAATTGAACACTACTTCTAACCATTAGCTACAATGTCTTCTCTCTCTCTTGTGTGGTGCAGATACAACCAGCATGTGTACCACCTCAAATGCCTGGCTCCCGTATCGGCCACCTCCTTGATCTTTGAGGGCTAGAGTACAGAATCTCAGAGGAAGTATTAACAATGTTTCCTCTTGCACCCCTCACTAGCCTAGATACTGACACCTGTGTCACCACATTGGGTTTAGAAAGTGTGGGCCCACAGTCTGGTGAGGACCTCACAGTTATAGCTCTGCAGCTGGCTAATGAAGAAATACCTAGGTAGCTGGCATTCACAGGGCTACCAGATACCAGGCACCTACTCAAGCCCCAGCAGGAGAGGACACTGCAGTGTTGGCAATCAGGGACTTTGTCCACATGCACAGGGAGGATCAGGAGCAGTTAACAGGTTTTTTAATATATTCATTCATAGGATGTGAGGATCACTGGCTGGCCAGCATTTATTGTCTGTCGCTGCCTGTCATTGAACTGAGTGGCTTGTTCAGCCATTTCAGAGGGCAACCACATTGCTGTTGATCTGAAGTCACATGTAGGCCAGACGAAGTGTGGAATGGCAATTTTCCTTCCCTGAAGGACATTAGTGAGCCAGATGGGTTTTTCTGAAACTTAACTGGTTTCACGGTCTATTAGTAGATTCTTATCTAATTTTTATTGAATTCAAATTCCAGCATCTGCTGTGGTGGAATTCAAAACTGGGTCCCCAGAACATTAGCTGAGTTTCTGGATTAATCATGAACTTAAAGGGGAAATGATGGCCTTGTGGTATTGTCACTGTACTGTTAATCCAGAGACCCAGATAATGTTCTGGGGACCTGTGTTCAAATCCCACCATGACAGGTGGAGGAATTTGAATTCCATAAATATCTGGAATCCACTGCCTATTGTTGGGAAAAACCCATCTGGTTCACTAGTGTTTTTTAGGGAAGGAAACTCCCATTCTTACCTGGTCTGGCCTACATGAGACTCCAGACCTACAGCATTGTGGCTGACTCTTAACTGCCCTCTGGACAATTAGGGATGGGCAATAAATGCTGCCTGGCCAACGACATCCTCTTCCCATGAATGAATGAAGAAAGACAAGAGCAATAAATTCACTAGGCCATTACCTTCCACATTACACACCTCAGTCCAGCACCCCCTCCATTGTTTCTCAGGACCACTGGCATGGCAACAAGTGGATGGGACATCTGATGAGCAATCCAGGCGCCCCCCTCCTCACAAAGGAGACAGGATGGTTCCAGAGGACAACCAGCCAAATAAGGAGCCATATGCAGCCCCCTCCAAAGATTTCCTATCAGGACACTTCAGAGATGGTTGGGCTCTCCACTTCCAACCTACTGACCCACTTCTCACCATTGGATGTTTGCAACAAGGATGGTTAACTTGCATCTCATAATAAGACCCTCCCTCATCCAGGGCACAAGGACACCCAGGAACACCTGCCCAAACCTCCAGGGCCATCAGGCTTCACTGCCAAGCAGCTCCCTCCACTCCAACTGCGAAGTCAGGGAGTACACTGAGACAGTGGGAGGGAGAAGAAGAAAATGGGAAAAATCTATTGTAAGTACTTTGGTGGCAGCAGTGACAATTTAATTTTGCCTTTTTTAATAGATGGCACTGCTTTCATCTAACAACTAGCTTTTTTTTGCCTTTGTGTTGCCCTGAATGCCATGTTTTTGAGCATAAGACAATGACCACTCATTCCATGGATGGATGTCTGTGATAAGAGCCTGCTGCATGGACTGGAAACAAAAGGAATCAGGGATATAGAGGCCAACTGGTGCTACTGACACCTTTGGCCCTCAATCTACAATATCCCTATTCTTTCACGGCTTCTGAATCAAATGTACTGGTGAATGAGTTGGTCAGTGAAGTCCGGCTCAGGTAGACAATCCATGTGGATGGCCAGGGATTAGGAATTCTGCAGGTCTCTGTCCTGTATAGTGCAGGGGTCTGGGGGTAATGTTTCTTCCCTTTTTAAAAGTTCTCACTTTGGTGGGTCCCCTCCCTGACAGGTTGAGTCAATGTCCCTGCCCACTCCAAATGAGATCATTGCCAAACTGTTCCCTGTTGCACACTTTTGATTTCCAGCATGATGAGAGGTAACAGTCAGTGCTCCTCAGTCAGTGGCTTGTCACCTCCGGCTCTACAAGTCCAACATCCAAGTGCACTCCCTGGTAGGCCTTCTCATAAATCCTAGATATTTTGTACCTTGCTTTATCACCATCCAACCCACGTAAATGAGCCTGCACTTGCCAACCTTTTCTACCCAGCCCCTGGCATAAGGGAAAACCATACCAAGTGTGGCCATATATTGCTCCCCCACCTCCAACCTTGAAGCAGGTTGCTCATGACTGTAGATTAATTCTCTTCTGCACGAAACTCTTCCCATTCATGCTTTACAATATTTCTTCCCTGGCAGATACCTCTGCCCTCTTTCACGATTGCCAATCCCTCTTCCCACCAACCTGCAGTCACTAATTCTGAACAATAACTTACCAAGTGTCTAGCTCCAAAAGTGGCAGTAGCTACTTTTGTCAGCCACCAACCACACCCTTTCCCTTTTAGTTTCTATGTGCGGACAAAATGGACTGACTGCTGATCACGCTTTTGAGTGACATTACCAAACAGCCCCAGCCCAGAATTCCCCAGACCCATGACCGATGGCTGTATATCTCCCTGATCATGTTAGCCCTGCGCCCTTTGACTGGCCCCTATAAAGGTACAGCATTTATCAGGACTACAGAAGCACAGTCTCTTAAACAAGAGCACCATGACCAGATATCTAACTGAGGCCAAACCCAGAGACCGGAATTGGAAGCTGTCTTTGACTGAATGTGTTGGGATACCCTGATGAGTTTCTTCATGAATTTCGTTGAGATCTATTTCCATAAGACTTTAAGGCATGGCTACTTGCTGCTGCAAATATTATCTGCTTGCCATGTGCGTACATGGAGTGAATGTGAAATTGACATAGTACACTGTACGTTCCCTTGACTGAGGAATGCTGACCATCAAGACAAGCTGCTTGGTTGTGTAACTGTGCTAATTGGCACAGCAAGGAAATGCATGGATGATTTGTGCTAAGTGAACTAGGGCTAAGAGAGCAGCCACCAGTCCATTCCATGAGCTAATTTCCTGTCCCTGGGAGCAAAGTGAACTTGCAGCAGCATTTGAATGTTCGTTGCCGGTCCACCCTGAAGTGCAGCCTTAATGCATCCGTTCTCTCCACCACTGACACTCAGTAGTAGCAGTGTGTACTATCTGCAAGGTACACTGCAGAAATGCACAAAGGCTCTTAAGCAGCACCTTCCAAACTCACGACCACTTCCATCTCGAAGGACGAGGACAACAGATACATGGCAATACTACTCATGCAAGTTCCCTTCCAAGCCACTCACCATCCTGGCTTGGAAATATATTGCTGTTCCTTCACTGCCTCTGAATCAAAATCCTGGAATTCCCTCGCTAAGGGCATTGTGGGTAAACCCAAAGCATATGGACCACAGCGGTTCAAGAAGGTAGCTTACCACAATCTTCTCAAGGGCAACTAGGAATGGGCAATAAATGCCAGCCAGGCAATGATGCCTGCATCCCATGAACGGTTAACAGAAGAAAATGTCCTTTAAGTGGATCAGAAAGCTGCCATGAGTCCCCTAAGAGTCAGTCAGGGGGGCGTTGGCCATGCTCAGTAATGTGATATGTCCACTGAAAGTCAAGGGATGTTTTCGGGGGTATTGCTGTGGCAAGGAAGTTGGGGAGCTCAATCATGGTGATTGAAGTCGACATGCTGGGATACAGAGCAGATAACAGTTACGATGTTGGGCGAAGTCGATATATAAGAGAGGCAGATGATACAGCATGGGAGGAAAATGCATAAAGTAGGGGGTAGGTGTCATCAACAGTCAGCACCACCCTGGCTTCATTGGGGGGATAGTTCACTACTATGTCTGGCATGATGATAATGTATCCTGGGGCTCTAGATAAATTGTGGAGAATTTTTAAAAATTCATTCACTGGTTGTGGGTATTGTTGGCTAGGCGAGCTTTTGTTGTTTATCCCTAATTGCCAGAAGGCAGGTACGAGGCAACCACATTGCTGTGGGTGTAGAGTCATATGTAGATAAGAATGATAGACTTCCTCAGGGCATTAGTGGACTAGATGAGTTTTTTCGACAACTGACAATGGACATCATTAGACTCTTAATTCCTGATTTTAATTCAATTCAAATTCCATCACTTGCCATGACGGGTATCTAACCTGGCTTACCAGAATATTACCTGTGTCTCTCAGGTAATAGTTTATGTGATGACCTAGTGGTGTTAGGCAGTTAAATAAAGGGATTGGATGGGAACGTGGGGAAGATTAACATTGATGGGGTTGACAAAGAAAGCAACAAATAAGGAAATCTGAAGATTTGAAGAGGGGTGGCGGTCACCTAGACTGGGAGTTTGAGCCAGTGACTTACTCCATGAACTGTGGTCACTATTTTCTTTCATTATGATCCAAACTAATCGAAATTATAATGACTGTCACCACACTAAGAGTGGACGGAGTAAGCTTTTCATTCTGTCCGGGAGGAGGGTTGATTTGCATTCGATGTGAGGCCATTCAAAGAGTAATTGCATTAAACAGACACCCATACATTCCAAGTGAAAGAGGTCTATTATCAGAAAATACTGTGTGTGGACCTTACACATTAACCTGTTGTGTCAACTAAAAATCCTGGCCCAAGCACTCTTGACAATACTGTGAACTTTAAAAGGCTACGAGGCACAAACAAAGTACTGCAGCCTGCGAAGATTCACCTAAGTGGCCAAAGTAGCACTCACATTCCAAGATCCCAAATCAAGAGCTGCTCACAACCTTAAGATGTCCATACCATCATCCTGTGCGAAACATTGTCTTTCTAAGCTACTGTCGGGGTTGGGGGCCAGGGGGAAGATGTCGTCATTATCCATGCCTCTCATACAATGTTACTCTATGTGTGCCAATTTGCTTGAGCAAAAGGTGTCAAATTAGGGCAAAAATGTGCAACATCCATGTAAACGGATCCCAATAGCCTTCTTGTCAGAGGCCTCAATGTCCAAGTGTTTGGAAGACACTGTTTAAATGTTATTTGGATGTGTTACACCTGCTGAATGATCACATGACTGAGGAGCTGCTTTGTTTCAGATATTACCCCCATTGGCTCATTGGATTCATTTCCAGTGGATCCAGGCACTGAAGCTACAGTCGTCGTCTGGCTGCTGCAGTAAGGGCTGCTACACGAATGGATGAGGAACACATGGGGCCACAAGCCCTGGACCAGCATCAACCTCCAGTTGGTATGCAGCTGATCCCTACTGCAGATGTTCCAGCTATGACTGCTGTCATAATGTGGTGAAGATTCAGGGGAGACACAGATACTCATCTTCCATGGGGTGCTGTGCAGATGAGGGATGGACAGTTGAGCTATAACCTGTTCGGAGGTGGCAGTCAGTCATGTTATGCTGGCTAAAATCTCGGCAATGCAACACCTTCTTGCACAGAGATAAAAGGTACTGCAGATGCTGGAGAATCCGAGATAACAAGCATGGGGCTGGATGAACACAGCAGGTCAAGCAGCATCATAGGAGCAGGAAAACTTGACGTTTCGGGCCTAAACCCTTTCTGATTT
>JAHRHZ010000289.1:1189116-1256804 GCA_024137785.1 Ginglymostoma cirratum | reverse complement strand
TGTCTGCCTCCTCTCCACCTATCCTCTCCTCTATCCATCCTCTATCCACCTCCCCCTCTCTCCCTATTTATTTCAGAACCCTCTTCCCCTCCCCCATTTCTGATGAAGGGTTTAGGCCCGAAACGTCAAGTTTTCCTGCTCCTATGATGCTGCTTGACCTGCTGTGTTCATCCAGCCCCATGCTTGTTATCTCACCTTCTTGCACAGGACCACTGAAGGCCATAGGATGGCCCTTCTACATTAGGTTTCCATGCAGGCTACATCTGGGGCTTCATTACAGTACCGTCTAGGCAGAGGACAGGGCGGCACGGTGGCTCAGTGGTTAGGCACTGCTACTTCACAGCACCAGGGGCCTGGGTTCAATTCCACTCTCAGGTGACTGTCTGTGTGGAGTTTGCACATTCTCCCTGTGTCTGTGAGGGTTTCCTCTGGGTGCTCCGGTTTCCTCCCACAGTCCAAAGATGTGCAGGCTAGGTGGATTGGCCATGCTAAATTGCCCATGGTGTTCAGGGATGTGCAGATTAGGTGGGTTATAGGGAGATGGGTCTGGGTGTGATGGTCCATGAGTAGGTGTGGACTTGTTGGTCCGAAAGGCCTGTTTCCACACTGTAGGTATTCTAAGATTTAAGGACACTATTTTATCTAAAGGAACTCTGCTCCAAACATTGTACAAATGTTTGCTGTGGGTCTAGAGTGATATGGAGGTAAGAGAATCACAGCACGGTAATGATACAGACATTTGTCAGAAGGAACAGTACCATCAGCATCCTACGCTGTGGCATAGCCCAAAGTAACACAGGCAGGAATTCTCTGTGAATTGTTTTCAATGGACCTGAGGCACATAGGGTTGTCTTTCAGTGATTGCCAAGGTCTGGTGCTGCTGAGGCTAACATTTCCTTTATAATCCCAACTGCAAATGCATCTTTACACTTTTTTGATATTTCTGTAAGGTTTATTCTGTTTAATGAAAGTTAATGTTACAGACTGATATAAGTCTTCACAACATCGGATACACCCTCATTCATCTTAACAAAGTTTCATACCAGTACGGAGGTTATAGACAGAATAGGTATCACTCAGACAGGGTTTGAATATCATATGAGGTGACTAACCTCTGTACCTTTATTCATGTAGCTGCAGCTAGACTTACACTCACTCACTAGACTTACACTCATATTATAACTAATCATGAAAAGTGAACTTATACTTACAAATGTGAGAACATATTTACAATGAGGTTTCCCCATCCCATCTTTGCGTTCTTCTACAGTTGTCTTCTTCCTTTTCTTCACACTATGTCCAAGTGCAGTCCCTGGATCCAAAGTTGGGGTGGAGGTATCTTGCAGTATGGGAGGCCATTGGCTTTGGAGTGCTGGTTGAGTAGGCCTGGGAGCACTTGTGACTAACGAGCTCAAACATGCTGATTATGTCCTGCCCAGATTCAGGTTCATCTTCCTCAGTTTGAGTTCCCACAGGGTTGAGGGTGGAAAGCAAAGTGGAAGGGGAAGGCCTGGTTACTTCTGGAGTTCCTTGGGAGGAGGCTGCTAGGGGCCTTGATGTGGTTCCTCCTCTGATTTTGAAACCACTGGGACTGCCCTGGCTTGTGAGGAAAAGGCACCTGGAGTGAAGCTACTGATTCATATAGTACAGAAGGGGGTTCTTCAACCCATTGATTTTGCAGACAACAGAAGTATCCTATCTATACTACTCCCATTTTCTGGCACATAGCCCATAGCCTTGAATGTTATGACATTTCAAGTGCTCATCCACATACATTTTAGAGGTTGTGAGGTTTCACTTCTCTATGTTTCCTTTCCTAGGTAGTACATGCCAACTATCCTCTGTGTGAAACATTTTTTCCTCAGATTGTCTCTGAATATCCTGCCCTTCACTTAAAATTATGTCCCGTTGTTGTCAATCCTAAAATTTAGGGGAAAAGCTGCTTTATTTACAGTTTTGTGCAGCTCTTACATAACTTCCCTGCTCTTATAATCTATGCTGCAACTGATAAAGACAAATATCCCTCATGCCTTTTTAACTATCCTTTGAATCTGTCCTGTCACCTTCAGGGATTGTGGACAAACAACCCAAGATTCCTCGGTTCTTCTGAACTTCCTAGTATCCAGGCCATTCATTGACTAATTCTTTGTCTTGTTACTTCCAAATTGCCTCACCTAATACATCTTTTCCAAGGTCAAGGTCCCTTATATCCTGTGTCAATGCTGTCCATGTTGAGCACCAATGGCTTTGTTTACTGCACATGGCTTTCCATGGTAGCTACCAACCTGTTCATGGAGGTAGCCAGAAACACTGATGCAAGCAGTGCCATGGTACTGCTTGGTAGAGGCTTCCAGCCTTGCAGACAGTTTGCCCAGTACTTGACAAAGCTGCCTGCTGCTCCTAAGTTTGCCTGTGTTTTTGTATGAAATTAAGAATGGCGAACAGCATGAAGTCATCATCTGCCTGTGGCTGAGCAGATGCCTGTTCTCTGACAGTCCTCTAAGAGCCAGTGTTTCTTCCTTGACGAGCTGCGGATATGTGGCAATGATGTGCTCACCAGCACCTGTTCTAGACATCAATCTAGCTAATATACCCAACAAGATGTCAGTTCTAATAGACGCTTCAGGAGACAGCGTTGCCAATGTATTCTCTGAAGGATCTATGGCTTCTTTCTCAGAGATGAAAGAAGAGATATCTTGTGAAGCTTCCCACTTGAGGGCACAGCCTGTATAAATGCCCCTTATACCTGCAGGAGACAGTGAGAGAATGAACTTTGAAAAGGAACAAGAGAAATAACGCAAGGAACTACAGACTCATTAGCCATATAATCACTTGTAGGGATAGTAGTAGGATCTATCATAAAAAATGTGGTGAATGGATATTGCACATATCCAGCATGGATTTATGAATGGAAAATTGTGTTTGATAAACTTGATAGAGATTTTTTGAGGATGTTATTAACAAAATTAATAAAGTAAACAAATTGAATTTTCAGAAGGCGTTGACAAGGACCCCGCTGGATATTAGTTAACAAAATTAAAGCATGTGGTATAGTATCTAATATAATAGCATGGATTAGGAATGGTTAACAGATAAATGGTCATTCTCATGTAGGCAGGCTGTAGCTATGGGGTAGTGCAAAGATCAGTGCTTGGCCTCTAGTTGTTCAATGATTTGGATGTGGAACCAAATGTAATATTTCCAAATTTGCAGGTAATACAAAGCTATGCACAAGTTTGTGTTGTGAGAAAGATGTAAGACAATTTCAGGAGGATTTGGACAGGCTTAATGATTCAGCAAGAACATGGTGAATGCAAAAAAATGTGGTAAAATGTGAGGTTATCCAATTTGGAAGAAAGAACAGATGTACAGCGGGTTTATTAAATAATGGGCAGTCGGAAAGTATAGATATGCAAAGGGAGTTTAGTCTCCATGTCAATAAGTCACTGAAGGCTTGATTGCAGGTGTAGCAAGATATTAGGAAGGCTGTTGGAATGTTAGCCTTTATCACAACAGGATTTGAGTACAGGAGTAGTGACATCTTGCTTTAATTGTATAAGGGATTGGTTAGACTGCACCAGGTGTTTGTGCAGTTTTCGTCTCCTTATCTAGTGAAAGATTTTATTGCCAAAGAGAGAGTGTAATGAAGGTTCACCAGACTTATTTCAGGGATAGAGAGAGTGTCCAATGAAGATAGTTTGGGCAAACTGGGCCTATGTTCTCTTGAGTTTTGAAGAATGAGAGGTGATATTGAAACCAAGAATATGCTCAAGAATATATAGGGTAGATGCAGGTAAGATGTTTCGCTGAATGGAGACTGTAGAAGTAGGAAATACAATTAAAAGTAAGTGGAATGCCTTTCAGGTCTGACATGTTTTTACTCAGAGAGTTGTGAATCATTGGAATTTGCTATCCAAGATGGCTATGGAAGCTCAGTCTTTTAGTATATTTAAAGTACACTTTATTAATTATTGATTGTCAATATTATAGTGGGTTATGGGGATAATGTGGGTAGAAGGAGTTGAAATGTTTGATCAGCCATGTTCATGTTTAATGACAGAGCAGGCTCGATGGGTCGAATGGCCTACTATTCAAATGTTTCTAACCTACTATGCTCCTATGAAGTACAGGTAGAGGTTTGGGCATCTTATTTACAGTTCTACATTTGGATTGATAACACATGACCTTGGCACAACTGCCATTTAAAAATGGCTTCAATATCAGTAATCCTGAGAGCTCCTGGCAATGGCTTGTACTTCTGTCCTGCTAATAAAAGGTAGATAGCAAAGTGCCAAAGAGGTATAATGCATAGGTGAGCTGCGGAGAATAGCCTGAGAAGCCCTGCATGAAACCCATCAAAATTGACACGTAAATGATTTCTGGCAAAATTCAATGCTCAGTTTCACCTCAAACCGAAGATTTTTGGTTCTATATCATCTTAAGGAATCTCTTTGGCATTCTGCCTGGACATGACTGTCCTTGCAGATATTTAGGAAGGCAGATCACTTGAAAACTGAATGTAAAGTTATCACTTATGTGAATTTTATCAGAAACGGCAAGCTTTCAGCAGAAACTATGGTCATACAAGAAAGTGTATTTTTGGGCAAGATGGTTGGATGGTAGTCATGTATTTCGACTAGAAATCCAAAGGATCAGGGTAATGATGTGGGACATTGATTTAAATCCTACTGCTGGTCAAACTTTAAATGTAATTAATAAATCTGGAATTGAAACCTTGTCTTAGTAATAGTGACTATCATTGAATGTCTTTAAACCCTGAATGACTAATGTTTTTTAGGGAAGGAAATCTGCCCTGGTCTTCCCTGGTCTAGCCTATATGTAACTCCAGACCCAGAAAAACATGGTTTATCTTTAATTGCTGCCCTAAATGTCCTCGGAAACCATTCACTTCAAGGGAATATAGGGGCAACAAATACTGGCCTTGCCAGCAATGCCCACAACCCATAAAAGAATGAATATACATATGAACTGATTGATGACATTGTATTTGAGTACTTCTGCTCAGGCACCCAAATATCCACAGGCAGGAGGTTCATTTAGAAATTTCAGTGAGAGGCCTTTGATGACAGTCAGAAATTGGCAATTGCAAGAAATGTTAAAACTGCAACTGTGATGTAAAGAATCTATTGAAAAGCAGATTGGTCATATTTTTAACCAGCGGTGAGTGTAGCATTCTGCTGTTTGTTATTGTGAATAGCATGATATTTTGCTGTAGATCTGTGTGTGTGGTATGACACTCTGCTGTTTGGTTAGTTTGCCAGTGTATTCATATGATCAAACTGTTGGCCTAATTGCTCTACAGGCCAACTGTCTCAACTCATTCAGACCTAAAATCTACCTGAAAGTTCCCTCAAAATGATTATAAGATTTTATTTTCTTATATAAAGTACGACCTGAATTTTGGGAGTGTTACTGTGCCTTTCAGTAATTATATTGACAGTATGCTTTTGAGGTTGTAGACACGCTCGCCGAGCCGGTGGGTTTGGTTGCAAACGTTTCGTCACCCAGCTTGGTAACATGGTCAGTGTGCCTCCGGTGAAGCATCGGTGTTCTGTCCCGCTTGTTATTTATATGCCTTGGTTTGCTGGGGTGGTTGGTATTACTAGCCAAACAGAGACATGCCAGGGAATTCCTGGAGGCCTGGTCTTCCAACCAGAATTCCATCAACGAACATGTTGAGTTAGACCTTGCGTACAAACCACTGAGAAACAAAACCGGAAGTAATACCAACCACCCCAGCAAACTGAGGCATATAAATAACAAGCGGGACAGAACACCACACTTCACCAGAGGTGCACTGACCATGTTATCTAGCAGAGTGACGAAATGTTTGCAACCAAACCCACCAGCTTGGAGAGCATGTCCACACCCTCATCCACAACCTGAGCTACAAATCTTCTCAAAAACTAAGTATGCTTTTACCATCAGCAATGAATGATCATATGTGGATGATGAATTTGTGTATTAATCCAATGCATAGTACGATAGATTTTATTTCTAATTCTTATTGATTTTCTTTACAAAACCTGAAACACTGAAATTGTTACCAAAGGAAGTAAATAATCAATGTTGTTAGAAATGCACTTTACTAGTAACCTCGTTGCAGCTGATATTATTACCATTCCTAGGAAATAGGACTTTAAAAATCACCTTTTTCCAGGTATTAAAATATTTTTCTATGTTCAATGTTCTATGACTCTATAACTGTAAAGGTTGTTGCTTGCAAGATTAAACATTACACACCAAACTAAAAACCATTTTGTTGGCTTTTATCACAACAATACATGTATAGTTTTGGGTAGTTGGACTAGTTTGCTCAGTCTGCTACTGCTATTTTTATGCAGTTAATCAAATGTCATGATTAGGAATGAAATTTAATTTTGTCAACATAAGTTATGCAATAGTTAATTAAGCTATAAGAAGGATTAACACTGGAGCAAAATGTTCTTAAGTGCCTCAGCTATCATTTGAATTTGCTTTACATAAATATCACACCAATTACCTTGCGTTTGCACAGAAATCACAAAAACTGAGGGGAAAGGATATTAAAATCCACATTTCACTACAAACTTATAGTTATCCAACAATTCCAGTTTCCTTGCAAATAAATAACAAATAACATCATGATCTTAATACTATCCATGCAGGAAATAAAATAAATTCAATTAGAAACTTATTCGAAATAGAGGAAAATCAATCTCTTTTGAAATGCTGGAACATGTGACTGATTTTCTCTGAGTCACTGAAAGTATTTGCCGGGTTGCAAATCAGATACAAGGGCCAGTTATTTATAACAAGGGCATTACATCCCATCTCTGGATCATCAAATATATTTGTATTTGCAGATTATTGAATCAGTAACACTCAATGATAAGGCCAAGTATCAATGCAAAAGACAAGGTTTGTCAAATTTCATAAACTAAACTGCAGCATCTTATCTTCGAAACAAATTGAATTGAACAGTCTATTTTTAAGTGAAAATATATGTTGGAAGATGAACTGTTTAGCATATTTTTGCCAGATTTCTTATTTCATTCAAACATATCCCGTTAATAAATCTAATAATGGGGGTGGCATAGTGGCTCAGTGGTTAGCACTGCTGCCTCACAGTGCCAGGGACTTGGGTTTAATTCTGGCCTCAGATGACTGTCTGTGCAGAGTATGCATGTTCGCTCCATGTCCATGTGGCCTTCTTCCAGGGGTTCCAGTTTCCTCCCACAGTCCAAAGATGTGCAGGCCAGGTGAATTGGCCATGTTAATTTGTCCATAGTGTCCAAGGGATGGATTAGCCATGGTAATATGTGAGGTTACAGAGATTATAGTGTGAACTTGGGCTGGATGGGATATTCTTCAGAGGGTGTGTGTGGACTTGATGGGCTGAATGGCCTCTTTCCACACTGTAGGGATGCTAATATTTTCTAGAATATTGTAATAATGCACCTTGAGAGTAGATCTGTAGCTATATATCTGAAATAGCTGCATATAGGTCATAGTCATATCATTGAGGAGATTGTCCATAACACTTTCCCAGGTACCGTCAACTCTGTCTTCAAACTTGTAATTTAAATGTATAGATACATTTTCATGTGCTATTACAGTTGCCAAAGCTTTATTATTTTAATCATGCATTTATGCAGAGAAGAAATTGAATTGAAAATCCTAAACAAAGTGCATTATAATGCAAAAATTAGGTTGAAATGTGCTGCTTACATCTGGCATTTTGCATATAATGTTGTTTGATTCTCAATGAGTTCGACATAAATCATGTCAGATAACAAAATTGTCATAATATCATGTCATACTACAATGCTTAGAATTAAACACATTTGGTAAGGTCAAAGAAATATTCAATTAATTTGATGATAACTAGCTTACTAAAATGTGACTAAATCATTTATAAAGCTCAGCTTCGGTGATCCAGTGAAAGTAACTGACATAATCTCATTGGGCAGAATCTATGTCATGAAAATTCATGGCATCAGTTATATTTGACACACTAGAATAACAAAGTTAAAGGTTACAGCTTGTACTTGGCAGATCTGAAAATATTACTAGTATATTCAATTTGCAAACAAAGTCGTTACAAAGAGTAGAATTAATTTTTCCTGCGCGGTGGCTGACAGGAGGTGTGTTAGTTTAATTTGCCTGGAAGATATGGGTTGCAGATTGATTCGGTCTGGAGTGAGAAGGGCCAAGTGTACTTATCCTACTAGAAGCGTACTGTAGACCTTAAGTGGCCACTTATTCCATCACCATATATGTTCCACTACCAGGGTGGGGGGGAATGTAGGGGCAATATTCCTGCCACCCATTAGGGTGCCTTATTGAGCATGTTTTTTGCATTCACATCCATGAGCTGGAACCTAATTTACTGTATTTGTTCATACCTTGACCCCAAATAATACCTTATTGTTTCTTATTCTTGCGCTACATGTCTTTCCCAATCCTTTATGTGCCTCATTTTTCACGTCTAATGCAATATCCATCCCCACTGTGTTAGTCTTAACCTTTCTGAACAGCATTAATAAACTGCTCCAGGAGAAGATTGTGTCTAGTTCTGTTTAAGTGAAACCGTAAGACCTGTATAACTTTTATCTCTTCTAGTGGCAGCGGGTCATGTTCCAGAAATCTAAAAACATACTTTCTACATTATCTCTCCAGCTACTCATTCATTTTTTCAATTCTCCTTTTTCTACATTCGTTGGTGCATCCTATCAGTAGTAATCAAAATATTATCATTATAGAGATCCAATTTGCTAGATTCTTTCCTAGCTCCTTAACATCAGCCTTACCATAGAAACACAATATTGCTATTATTTTCCCAATTTTCTTCCTGTATCCCTGTGAGTGTTGCAGTGGACTTAACTCTGACTATATTCCAAGAGGAATCATTACTACTCAGAAATGGAATACAGGTTGGAGAGTGAGATAGTTGGGCAGAATTCCTGATTTTCCCGCCTGCTCCTCCTTGACTGAAGTTCACACATTCCCTGTCCATCTATTTTTTCTAAGCTGCAAGGCAACTAGTGAAATGTGTTTGCCACAGAATTCTCAGCCTCATGGAGGCAACACAGTCATGCCAGCTTTTGCTCAAGCTCTGTGATCTGGAATTTAACCTCAATCTGATGATACAGTGTGGTCCAACAGCATGGGTTCAATTCCCAGACCAGCTTGGGTTTCTAATAAGGTCCCACCTTCTCACCCTCACTTCTTACCAGAGACATGGTGACCCTCAGGTTAAAACACCACCAGCTATCTCTCACTAATGCAAGAGAAGCCCTTTGGAGGTACAGCAACTTTACTTACTTTAAATTTCTTCTTTTCAAACCTGGAGTTCTACCATTCCTCCCTTTGTGTCAGTTGTAATGCCAACCTGTCATTCCATTTTGGACGTTAGCCTAGGGGTACAATACTCACTTCACATGACACATTCAATGCTTTCTATGCTCGGTTTGAGCAGAATACCACTGGCATGGCGATACCTGCTCCAGCAGCCCCAGACACACCTGTTCCCTCTGACACCACTTCGGAAGTCAGATCAATCTTCCTGGGAGTCAACCCAAGGAAAGCCACAGGCCCAGACCCTGTCTCCAGCCAAGCACTAAGATCCTGTGTGGACTGACTGGAGGAGGTATTCACTGACTTCTTCAACTTTTCTCTCCTACAAACTGAAGTCTCCACCTGCTTCATGAAGATCAGTATCAATCCTGTACCCAAGAAAACACATGCAGTGTTCCAAAATGACTACCATCCAAAAGCTCTGACTTTAATAATCATGAAATGCTTCGAGAGGCTGGTCATGGCTCACATCAACTCCAAGCTCTCAATCTGCCTCGATTCCCTACAGTTTGCCTACTGACATAAGAGGTCCACAGAGGATACCATATCCCTAGTTTTGCACTCATCCCTGGAACATTTGGACAACAAAGATACCTATGTCAGACTCTTGTTCATTGACTACAGCTCTACCTTCAACACCATTAGCCCCTCCAAATTGATCTCAAAACTGTCTCAGCTCTGCCCTCTACACTGGATCCTCAGCTTCCGGACCCGTAGGCCGCAATCAGTGAAGATAGGTAACTGCACCTCCTCCACAATAAAACTCAACACTGAAGCCCCCCCCAAGGATGCATCCTCACTCCCGCTACTGTACTCCCTGTACACCTATGAATGTGGTGCCAAATTCCAAACAAACGCCGTCTACAAGTTTGCTGACAACACCACCCCAGTGGGACAGATATCTAACAACGAGGAGTCCAAATACAGAAGGAAGATAGAGGGCCTGGTAATGTGGTTCAATGAAAACAATCTGTCTCTCAACATCAGCATAACTGAAAAACCAATCATCGACTTTAGAAAGAAAGGGGGAGAACACGCCTCCATTCACATCAACGGAACCGATGTTGAGAGAGTGAAGAGCATTAAGTTCCTTGGAGTGACAATAACCGATGACCAGTCCTGGACTTCCCACGTAAATGCAACTGTGAAGAAGGCACAAAATTGCCTCTTCTTTCTCAGGCAGTTCAGGAAATCTGGCATGTCCATAAGGTCCCTCAGCAATTTCTACAGATGCACCATTGAAAACATACTGTCCGAGTGTATACTGGCCTGGTATTGAATCCGCTCCCTCTGGACCATAAGAAACTACAGAAGGTGGCAGGCACAGCCCAGACCATCACGGAAACTGACTTTCCATCCATGAGCTCTATTTACATGGCTCACTACCGCAGAAAGGCAGCCAACATCATCAAAGACCCACCTCATCTGGTAATCATCTCTTACAACCTCTTCCGTCAGGCAGGAGACACAGAAGCCTGAACACACACACCAGCAGGTTCAGGAACAGCTTCTATACAACCATTATTAGACTGTCGGACGGACTGTAGCCTCAAATAATGTAACCTGCAATGTAACCTGTGTGCCTCTAAGTCTTTTTGATCTGTGCAACCTTTACTTGCTGTGCTCCGCCTGTACCACTAGTAAACAAAGCTTTTCACTGTATTTCAGTACATGTGACAATAAATCAATCAAGCAGTTATGAAGTAAATCCAAGAGGTCCCAGGTTTAAATCCAGATGAGCCCTTGCATTCTATGTCTAGCTCCATTTTTTCACAGAAAATGTGTGATTTCAATGAAATTGAAGTAGATCTGAGACCTACATATTCTTACACAGATTATCTCACCATGGAGAAGAAGTTTTATAGGGATCTTAAAGGGTGGAGAAGTTGTATTATGGCTTAAGGAAAATGTCAAAGCTATAGTAAGAAAGGACATCTTGAAGGACACATCCAGCGAGGCCAAATGTGTAGAACTTAGGAATAAGAAATAAAGGTACAATCACTATGATGGGGTTATACTATAGGCCTCCCAACAGCCAGTGATAATCAATGGAACAGATGTGTAAACAGAACACAAAAAGATGTGAAAACAAAAGGGTTGTGCTACTGGGTGATTTTAATATCTCCAATATTCACTGGAACTCCATTAGTGCCGAGGGCTTAAATGGGATAGAATTTATGAAGTACATCCAGGAGGGATGCTTGAAATAATATATAGATTGTCCAACAAAATAAGATGCTGTATTAAACCTTTACTGGGGAATAAGCCTGGCCAAATGGCAAAAGTTTCAATGGGGGAGAATTTTTGGAACAGTGATCATAATTCCATAAGCTTTAAGATAGTTATGAAAAAGGATAAGACTGATTCTCAGGTGAAAATGCTAAACTGAGGGAAGGCTAATTACAACAGTGTTAGGCAGGAGCTGGAAAAATTGGATTGGGGCAGCTGTTTGAAAGCAAATCCCACATCTGACATATGGGAATTTTCTAAAAGTCAATTGACCCAGAGTTCAGGACCAACATGTTCCTATGAGGATAAAAGATAAGGATGGCAAATTTGGAACTTTAGATTATGAAAGATGTTGTAAACTTAGTTAAAAAGAAAAAGAAAGTATATTTAATGTTTGGGAAATAGAAATCAAACATGGCCCTTGAGCAGTATTAAGGAAGCAGAAAAGAACTCAAAAAGTAAATTAGGAGGATTGGAAAGGGCCTGAAATGTCCCTAGTAAGTAGGATTAAGGAGAATGTCTAGGCATTTTATACATATATTAGGAACAAGAGGGTAACTATGGAAAGGAAAGGTCCAAGAACAAAGGAGAGAATTTACGTGTGGAATCAAAGGAAGTGTGTGGAGCCCTTAATGAGGACTCACTTGGTATTCACCAAAGAGAAAGACACGGATAATGATCAATTTAAACAGGGAGTTGTTGATACTGTAAGGCATGTAGATATTAAGAATGAAGAGATGTTGGTGTCTTGAAAAACTTTAAGGTAGGTACGTCCCCAGGTTCTGATGGGATCTATCCCAGGGTGCTGAAGGAAGCAAGGAAGGAGATTGTTGGGGACTTGACAAATATCTTTGTATCCTCTTAGGTCAAAGGCGAGGTCCCTGAAGATTGGAGACTAGGCAATGTTCTTCTTTTTTTCAAGAAGAGCAACAGTGATAATCCAGAAAATAATAGGTCAGTGAGCCTTCCATCAGTGGTAGGGGAATTATTGGAGAAGATTTTTTGGGAACAGGATTTACTTGCATTTGGAGAAGAATGGACATATTGGGGATAATCAGCAAGGCTTTATGCAGGAGAGGTCTTGTATCACAAACTTCATTGAGTTTTCTGAGGAAGTCGTGAAGATGGTTGATCAGGGTAAGGCAGTGGATGTTGTCTACTTGAACCTTACTAAAGCACTTGACAAAGCCCCTCATGGTAAGCTAGTCCAGAAGACCAAATTGCATGGAAACTGTGGTGAGTTAGCAAGTTGGATTAAAAAAAATTGGCTTGACCATAGAAGACAGAGAGTAGTTGTGGAAGGGTGTTTTTCTGACTGGAGATCTTTAACCACTGGTGTTCCACAAGGATCAGTGCTGGCATATCTGTTGTTTATTAAATAAAAAGTAAATGATTTGGATGAAAGTATGATTAGTTTGTGGATGACACGAAAATTAGCGGAATTGTGAATAGCGAGGAAGGATATCAAAGAATGCAACAAGATATAGGTCAACTGGAAAGTTGAGTGGAGAAATAGCCAAAGGAGTTTAATCCAGGTAATTGTGAGGTGATTCATTTTGGGAGGTCAAATGCAAACTGAAAGATCAGACCTATAGGAGCATTGATACGGAGGGATCTTTGGATTCAACTTCACAGCTTCCTGAAAGTGGCAACACAAGTGGATAAGGTGGTAAAGAAGGCATACAGCATGCTGGCCTTCATCAGTAAGGACATTTAGTATAAAAGTTGACAAGTCATGCTGCAACTGTATAAGACTTTAGTCAGGCCACATTTGGAGTACTGTGCACAGTTCTGGTAGCTGCATTACAGGAAGGATGTGGAGGCTTTGAAGAGCACGTAGAAGAAGCACTGGGATGATGCCTGAATTAGAGTGTATTAGCTATTAGGAGAAGTTGAACTCGTTTGTCAGAAGCTGAGGGACAAGCTGATAGAAGTATATAAAATTATCAGAGACTTGGATAGCATGGATAGTTAAACTCTCTTTCCCAAGGCAGAAGGTCAAATGCTAGGGGGCATTGGTTTAAGGTGAGAAGGGTAAAATTTAAAGGAGCTATGAGAGGAAAGTGTTTTTGCACAAAGAACACACTGCTAGTGGAGGTGGCAGTGCAGATACGATAGCATAGTTTCAGAGGCATTTAGACAGACACACAAACAGACTGAGAATAGAGTGATGCAGATTCCTGGCCACATCAGTTGTGACAACACAAATAGATAAGGTGGTCAAGAAAGCATGTGGCACACTTGCCTTCATCAGTCGGGCATAGAGTGTAAAAATTGGCAAGTCATGTTGTAGCTTTTTCGAACTTTAATTAGACTACGTTAGGAATATTGTGTACAGTCCTGGGGGCTTTGGAGAAGGTACAGAAAAGGTTTACCAATGTGTTGCCTGATTTGGAGGATGAAATAACTGCACAGAGGCTGGTATCCCATCACCAAGTCACACTTTATTTGCATGTGCATCATACTGGCTGTAGCCAGCCAGCTTGGAAACAATCCCTGAAGTGAGGAGACTCTGAATCCCCTGTTTATATCTGTCAGCCAGGGGTCCCTGATTAGCCCCGTTTAACAACCCCAATCAAGGATCTAAAAGTCAATAAGATCCACCTGGTTCCAATCACTACAGAGAATATGAGTGATGAGGAGAGATTGAACAACTTTGGTCTGTTTTCACTTGGACATCAAAGGATGAGGGGCGACCTGACAGAAGTTTACAAAATTGTGACAGGCATGGATAAAATGGATAAATGTAGTTTTTTTTCCCCAGAGTAGAAATGTCAATTACTACAGGGCAGAGGTTTAAGGTAAAAGGGGGTAAGTTTAAAGGGGGTGTGTGAGGCAGGCATTTAACACAGAGAGTGGTAAGTGCCTGAAATGCACTGCTGGAGGAAGCAGATACAATAGCAACATTTAAGAGGCATCTTGACAGATATATGAAGAGGCAGGGAATAGAGGGATACAGACTGCGTGGAGGCAATTTTTTTTTTTAGTTTAGAAAGGCATCATGTGTCATTACAATCTTGGTGGGCTGAACTGCAGTTCTGAGGAAGGGTGACCAGACAGGAAATGTTAACTCCAATTTTTCTTCACAGATGCTGCCAGACCTGCTGAGCTTTTCCAGCAACTTCTTTTTGGTCAAAACCTTGAATCTTTTTTACTGTTATATCCCAAAGCGAATGACTGAAAATCAATCGACAAATGCCAACTCTTGTGGAACGTCAATGCTGCCCACTGCACATTAACTAACACAATGTAACACATCTTACAATTTGCTACCAGCAGAGTTGCTTATCATGCTGCTTTGCTTCTGTTGATTGGCAGTCTCCAGAGCTGATGATTGTCCAGAAGCTTTGACAACCCGCAACTTGCAGAATGGAGGAATTTGCGATGACAGCTATACATTTGCAAGGCTTATCATCAGTATAATATACTGTTCTAAAGTCAATTAACAACAAAGTTGTAGGCATAACTTTATTTCTGAGCCTACAATAGTTACATACACAATATGGAATCAATTGCCTGAAGAATATGGGAATAATACTCAGAGTTCATAAAATAAACCAAACTGAACTGAATACAGAGATATTGCAGCACAAGGAAAATGTTGACTTCCCAAAAATCTAGTTGATTTTTTATGCTTATTACATATTTAGGCAAATAGTATTTAATAAATGTTGCAAACTGCTTGACATATCAATGATAAAATGCAGCAAACATTTGTCCTCTGTATTGTACTAACAGCAACTAAGACGCTAATGAGAGTCTTACAAATGGTCTCAGTGGGATTAGCTTTTACAGATGCTGGATTGGAAACCTTCAAAGTTCATTGGGTTTAAAGTACCTAGATATTTTGACTTGATATTTTAATCTTCCAGATGTTAAAACCACTCAGAATTGATTTTCAGTTTCCATTGCGGAACAGTATGGTATTTGATCGCATATATTTTGCCTTTAGCAGAAAATGAATAAATAAACTTGGGCATGTTATATTCTTGTTAAACTTATCACAATTCTGATAACAGATGTACAATATGTTATTATTGGGAATTTGGAATTTAAGAGAGATAGATAGACCTTGGTCATTTTTGTGATGGTAATTATTTTTTATAAGAAGGTCATAAAGTCATTTGGGATAGGGGCCTAAGTACATCATTTCCAAAAAGACAGATGACTACTGACGTTACAAACAAACCAAAGGTTATTATTTCAGCTTTAGACTTCAGTTCAGAAGGGATAACAATTTTCTCCTGCAGATCATCAAGGTTAGGTTCAGGGAATTTAGCTCATTCATCCTAGCTGACATATTGTAATTTGTGGAACATCCACACTGGGAGACCCTAGGCTGAATCTTATTTTTTTTTGGCTAAATGTCAGCTTTGTCAAGTTTCACAGAGGGTTTCTCTCCATGAGGCCAAATGAAATTTCTCACAGTATTTTATCAAGTTTGCCTCAATGACAACCTACCCTGCCCTCCATCTAACTCACTGGTCTGACTCTAGCCCTATTTTTCCACCCACTGTTTCCAAGTGAACTCCCCACTCACTGGATATCTGCCAAAAAATTGAGATGCCTGACACCTGCACCATCTATAATTGGCTACTATGCACTTGAATAAGTGTCAGCTTTCTGAAACTATTTTGCTCATCAAAGGACATCCTTTCTCCAAGAGGGATCTGGAGGTCCTGGTCTAGAGGAGAGGTATCCATTTCCTGGAAGACCAGCAGATGTGGGTATACCAGCAGAACTGGCAGCCTGGTCCAAGGTTTTCATCCAGGACAGTGCAGTCACTATGGTCAAGTGAAATAGTCAGCAGTGCTTCAAGAAATGAATGACTTTCTCCTATTCACCAAGGTGAGTACCACACTCTCCTCTCTGCTGCCTCACACTCACTCTATCTCTGCTACTCTTGTTCCCCCCAAACCTTCCACACCACCAAGTCTGCATGATATCTTCATTGCCTACTCAGTCACTGGGAACACCTCAACATCTTTAGACCACCTGCACCAGCAGAGAAGTTGTGCCACCTACTTTCATCTCAGTCAATCCCTCCTTTTTTCTCATTCCAGGAGAAAATAGTTCACAGCAGGGCAGAATGAGCCAGGATGGGTGAAGGGTCACCTGACATCAGGCTCCTCACTCACTAAAAGGAGGGAATCTGGCCCTTGCAAGAGAAGGCTCTCCCGTGTGGATACCAAGATATCCATGTCCTGCCAACTGAGAAGGTACCACTCTTCATTCCACTGCATCTCTCACATTAACCCCACTGTCAGTATTATTCATTGTACACTACTCCTAACCATTGGTTGCAATGCCTTGTAAGCACCAGTGAGTTGGTTATGTTCTCACAGAAAAAGGGGCGCCCCACAAGAAGCTCCCTCCTCAAACTCTGAGGAAGAGAGTTCAGAGCCTCAGAGGAAGCATCAGCAAGCCTTCCTCCTGAAGCTCTGACCAGTTCAGATAATGACACCTTGGTGGGAACATCAAATTAAGAAAGTTTGGTCGCAAAAACTGGAGAGCACCTGACTGTGATAGCTCCTCAGTTGCCAAAGGAAGAAGCAGTCCGCACCACTGCCACTCAGAGGACTGCAGAGACCTGCTCAGCCCCAGGCAGGAGAAGACCCAGAAGCATCAACAATCAGGAGCTTTGCTCAATGCATCAATTCTCCGTGTGCTGTACATTTCCCTGCCCCAGACACTATTGACCATTCATCCAGCCCCACAATTTTGCATACATAAGCCAGGGAAAAAAATAGGAATTTTTGACCATGAGTGGCAGTGGTGCCAGCAGAATAAATTCCCCTATATATGCCTTTTTCATTGTGCTTCCACATGTTACAGCAATCTCTGAACATAAGACATCAATCCATGGTACATCCCATATGAACATAATGTTTGCCATCATGCTGACACTGTTACGTCTTGGGTCTACACCATGACTCATAAAAACAGAAGTATTGCAAAAGCGTCAACATTTCTGCAAAGATAAGATTTTATATATGGCGCAAAGAATCAAAAGTCATCAAAGGGTTCCCAAAATGTTATCATCCACTTTCCCTCCCATTATGTCTCAGTGCTGCTCCAGGTTTCACAGTTGGGTTGGAGAGAGTGAAGCATTTTGGCTTTGATGGTTTGGGCGCGTGACTCTGGGAATGTTTCTAACTGTATTGGCCAGACATGCTGAAGGTCTTCTTTCCAGAGTCAAATGGACCTCTTTGGCTTCAACTTCCAAGGGTCAGAGGGAATAGACAGGATGAAATAAAGGGTCCTGTTGCGTCTGGAGTATCCTTAATACAAACTTTGGAGGGGCCTGTGTGTGACTCCTCCTGTGATAGGGTGTTTCCTAGAACTGCTGTGTCCCCTTATGAGGAAAGGGCAGCTGCAATAAGCACCAAGTTTTCAGTCCTACAGTCGGCCTGCCTTTGGTCCTAAGACTAATGGGTGGGTTGATGGAATGCATAGGTGCATGCCTATCCTCCAGACCCTGAGGGTACTGGACCTGGCTCTCCATGGCAGCTGCCAATTTGTATATGATGGCAGCCAAACAGTTGTATGTTTAAAGCAGCTGTGTTCCCCTGGTGTAGTCTTACAGTCCCTAGGCAATGAGGGCCTCCCACATACTTATCTAGTGCTCAGTTCCTCCCTGTGTGTTAGGATGGCCAGGTATTAGGAGCCCGCAGATCTACGTCATGTACAGTGCATGGGTCTGTGTGTAATGTTCTTGACCTCTAAAGGGCCTGACATCAGTGGGCCTGCAGCCTACCACCCCTCTCCTTTAAATGTTGGGGTACTGTTGAGGTGCGGAGGCGATGGCCTAGTGGTATTATCGCTGGACTGTTAATCCAGAGACCCAGATAATGTTCTGGGGACCTGGGTGGAATTTGAATTCAACAAAAAAGATCTGCAATTAAGAATCTAATGTTGACCATGAATCCATTGTCGATTGTTGGAAAGACCCATCAGTTTCACTAATGTCCTTTCAGGAAGGAAACTGCCATCCTTATCTGGTCTGGCCTACATATGACTCCAGACCCACAGCAATGTGGTTGACTCTGAACTGCCCTCTGGGCAATTAGGGATGGGCAATAAATGCTGCTTAGCCAGCGACGCCCTCATCCTGTGAATGAATAAAGAAAAAAAAGTTATCTTCCCCCACCATGTGTGGTCACAGCCATTTTCTTCACATTGTGTACTCTTGATTTCCAGTACCACCAAAGGCGAAGAAAGTTCTCATTGGACAGTGGGCTCCATTCTCTACTTCTGCCTGTCAGTGAGGCACTGAATATCTGGATACCCTTTGTGATAGCCCTTCCTTTGAATATTATACACTTTTTTCCTTCTTCGGTCCCACCCAGTCCCTGTATGTGACCCTGCATGTGCCCACCTTCCGCACACCCCCATGGCACATGAGGTGATGAAGAGATGAGGTCATACATTGTATGCATGCCCCCAGCCCACCTTGAAATCAATGCATTCCTGACAGCGGTGAACCCCATCCTGCTCAAACCTCCTCTCATGAATGCTTTACCATACCAATCCTTTACAGATACAATTGACATCCTTCACAATATTCATTCCCAACCAGCCTGCAACTGTTCAAGTTCCCAAGTCACCTTCCAACGGCAACAGATCCATATAGTCCCTGTTCCTTATTTTCTTTGTACAGACCAGATAGACTCTCATGGACTATACCCTTAAGCAACCCAATCACAGAGGAGGACATTTTAACCATTTTCGCCTTGGAGGAGAAAAGCCCAGTCCCCTGATCGATGGTCATACTTTTCCATCACTGGATTAGCCTGACCCCCTGATCAGCCACTATGGAGCCTCACAGCTGTCTATGCCCCAGATGGTAGTGACATGGACCCCCTGGCACAGAACACGCAGAATAAAAGTTAGAACGTGGTCAACCCTGTTCAGTCGCTTCATCACTGACTCTCAGTAGCAGATGTATTTACCATCTACAAGATGTACTACAGAAATTCACCAAGGCTCCCTAGACGGCACCTTCGAAATCCATAACCAGAACCATTTAGAAGCTCAAGCGCAGCAGATACTTGGCAAGACCACCACCTGCAAGTACCCCTCCAAGCCAGTCACCATCCTGATTTGGAAATATATGCACTGTTCCTTTGGAGTTGCTGGATTAATATCCTGGAATTCTCATCATAACAGCATTGCTCAACTATCCACAACACTTGACTGCAGAGGTTCAAAAAGGCAACTCACCATCACCTTCTCAAGGACAACTAAGGATGGGCAATAAATGTGCTGCTCACATTTCATGAGTGATTTCTTGTTTTAAATGAGTTTCAGAGAAATCTTTCGGAACTGCAGCAACTCCCTGCACAATCCTTGGTTTTAAATAATCATTTTCCATTTCAGTCCACAATCAGATGTAGGACAGTCTTTACCATTTGTCCATTGTCACCATCAGCTGGGATCATAAATAAGAAAATTGTCGAAAGTCAGGTGCTGACAATGTCAGTAAAAAGAAATTAAAATCAAATATTGTTTCCAGATGGTATTTAGTTTAACAATTGTACAATTAAATAGGGCAACAAATATTAGCTACTCTTAAAAAAAATTATTTGTACACCTTAATAAATATTAATAAATTTCACAATATTTCAGTCAGTTTGATATAAGTAAACATCTGCCTCCATAAAATGTCGATTTAGCAATTTAGGAAACAGATTATGGTTAACAGTACCCTGGCATTATGACAGAGACTTATCATCACTATCTTTCCACTGCACCTCCCAGAACTGCTACCCTGCTGCCAGGGTGGGACAGTATAATTTTAATACTATTAGGGAAAACAGCCTTGGGAAAGATTCAGTTCGCTTGATGAATGCTACATCCATGCCTTATGTTTAGATAGAGAATACATGCTCCTCAACACATGCACACTTTCTGTGTTTGCTGTGGTTTTAGAGTAAATAACTGTACTTCCCTGGAGATGTTTCTTAAAATCAAATCAAATTAGGAACCAATCCGCACAGGTATCTGGCGATTTGACATACATTTCTTGCCAAATGTGCTATTCAAAAGTGTAAAAGAATATTAATCTGTATTGACTACGACATGGGACAGAGGAAATTTGATTACAAAATTCTAGAAACTGTCTTACCTGTCTTGTTCTCAGTTCACGTAAGCGTAATGACCTGAATGAAACAATCTTGCCACCTTTCACTGACTGACAACAACTGAACATCTGATAAAGCAGTGCCTGTGATCTTTTTCTCTCCCCCACTGCACCCAATTCTGCCAATGAAAATGGTTAAAATATCTTCTTCTGTGATTCTCCCTTTCATTCTGTGCTAGCTATTTATACATCCTCTCAAAATTATTTTGATGCCATGTTCAAGGGAAAGAGTTCACAAGAGTGCAAAGCTGTGATCATCTACATAAGCAATTGTTCCACAGGTAACAATTTTGAAAATGTTAATGTTGAAACAGCATTATGCTGCATCCACTCTGATGATGTCACACAGTCTTTGGGTGAAAAAGAAACAGTCATCAGGAGAGTCTGATGAAGACCAATATGTCAAATCTGTCTCTCAATAATCTTTGCAATTGTGCCTAACTTGTCAATATAACTTGCACCTATTAATGCTATGCTATAAGCTACATTTTTTTCCTAAGAGAACTAGGTAGGTTCAGTAGCATTCTATCTCTCTGCTAATTAGCTAGGTCTTTTTGCTCAGTATTGAAAGGAGGATTAGTCCCTGATTCTAAGCCAGGGAGCTTGAGTTCAAGTCCCACCTGCGCTGGAGGTGTGTCATAACATGTTTGAATGGGTTGATTAGAAAGTATCTTGAAAGAAAGATTGCTGGCAGCTCTCAATCCAACCACAAGCCACCAGCTGCAACATTCAACATGGCAATTTTTGATATGCGTATAAAGAAACTTTACACATAAAGCAATCACTAATGGAAAAGATATAAGAGGCATTCCTAGAGGAAACTGCGACACAACCAACCTGAGTTGACAGAGCTTGTTTATTTTTATAGGAACAAGTGTCGCTGTCCAAATACCGTGGCTATTGAAACAGAAATTACAGCCTGTAGGGATGGAATTACATGTTTCAGTTGAAATAACGAAGGAATGCTGGAGTGATATTGTAACACAAAGAGCATAAGATGTTACAAATGTGTGCAGAGGTAACAATATACACTTTTCACTTTTGAAGCCTGACTGCCTGACTTGACCTTAACATCCTTGTGGTAACAGATGGAACTCAACTTGTTCCGAACAACAACTGATTCAGAAACAAACCTTTGTCAACCAACCAGACAAGGCACAACTTGTAGGAGATTTAATTGAGATTCCGAGATTCATCATGGAACACAAAAAGAAGAATCAGTTAACATAACCTATGAAATTTGAGAATTGTTTCATACTGTCAATTGGAAAGAAGTCAAAGAATTTTGTGGGTTTTGTGGAAATGGTTTCCAATTCTATCATCAATGAGGAAAGTTCAGAAGACAAATGCAACAAAGTTTGACAAAAGAGACACATATTAAAAGTAAAAATGACAGTAAAATTTACTTGAGCTCATTGACAAATCTTTGAAGATTTTGAGACAGCTAAATAGTTTACTGAATAAGTTGATGCAGTAGATATGACTTTGATGACAAATGATGAGTTAACACCGTCAACTCAAGAGCAACATTTCAATTCTTCTTCTTCTTCTACAGAAAGATTACCAGTAGTAGAGACAGAGATCATACTGAGCAAACAGCAATTTTCTAGTAGCGCAGTTGCAGATGTGAAATTTTCTTGTTCATTTGGAAGACATCTACAGAAGGCAAATCATGAAATTCAACCTCTGCAACGAGTTGAAATAAGAGCTTACATATTTCAACAAAGTGTATCAGCAAATTAGGGGTGAATCTTTGCTTGAACAAAATGGACAAAAGCTGCAAAGCCAATGAAGTCAGAGACATGCTCACAGATTTAGGACATTGTTAAAAATTGATTATTTGGTCTGAAAATCAAGAATACTGTGAAAAATGAAGTTTTTGCTTCATCTGAGCAACAGTCTTCCATGAAAGATATTGATGAAAATAAAGGTCCCACAAATGAGGCAATGGGAGAACTAAGTGAGTTAGCAAAGAAGATTTCAACTGAAAAGGGAACTTGGAGACTAAAGTTCCTCTGATAGTTTAATGGGCAAATGATCGGGTTTAGTAACTATCATGTCGTCCACGAAGGACAGGTGAGAGATAAAATAACCTCCAATGAAGAAATGACTGACAGGGAATCAGAATCAATGTTGACAGTCATTATGTCAAAGAGGTTTCCAATCATCAAAATCTAAACAGAATGCATCGGGAAGAATTCTGGAACCTCCAAGCTGTGACATCATAAAATTGGAAGAAGATGGTAAATGTAAAAAAATTATATACCTGAATGTATAAGTATTAACTAAGGACCAAAATGTTTGGGTTACTGTTGAAGATACAGTGAGGTCCACCAGTCTCCTCATATCACACAGACTTTGGTGGAGAAGAATGTCTAACAAAAGGTTCCAATGCAGATAGATATGTCATTTCTGGCTCTGATAGTCGTTGTAATTATCCTATTTGGTCAATGTAACTTGTACTTTTCACCATTATGCAACAAACAACATCTTGTTGTTAATGACAAGCAACTCTTCTCATTAAGGCTCAATTGTGGTCTATCATGAGCCATTGTTAATAATAGACCATTAGCATTGAAAAGAGGATTGATAGCAGTACTCTACCCAACACCCAACCAATAATGATTGGTACTATACATACGACAACAAGGACCCTATCTTTAATGCTGCTTTTTTGACTGTATTTCTGAGACTTCAGGAAGTAAGGCAGCTAAAGCGATTGAAGAGCTCCTGCACAGAAGGTGGAGATATTTTTCCAGCATTGCATGTAAATCAGAGGAGCAGGACTGAAACTCCTGAACTGAAAAAAGCTAATCTGTTCCTTACTCCAATATCAACAGATTAAACAAAAAGACACACGAAGAAAAAAAACGATAAAATGCATATTGCATTGAAACAAAACAGATGAGATGACAGCACAAATACATGTAAATAATTACAGAGTTATGGCTGCAGGATGACAGAGACAGGTACCCAAACATTCAAGGGTTGTATAGGGAAGTGATATGACCACATCTACAGTATTGTGTACAGCATTGACACCTTATTTAAGGAAGGGTGTAAATGATTGGAAACAGTTCAGAGAAGGGTGAACAAATCCGATCCTGGAATGGACAAGTTTTCATAGGAAGAATTGTTGAACAGACTAGGCTTTATTTGCTCAAGAGTAAGAAGTGATGTGATTGAAATATCCTGAGGTCCTGAGGCAGCTTGACAATGTTAATGTGGAAAGTAAATTTCCTCTTGTGGAAGAGTCTAGAATGAGAGGTCATTGTTAAAAATAAGATATCAGCTATTTAAAACAGGAATGAGATAAAATAATAGCTGACGAGTCTTTGAAATGATTCTTCTGGAAAGGTGGTGGAGACAGAGTCCTTGAATAATTATTGTTAAAGCAAGGAGATAATGGGTTATTAGGGTAAGCAAGAATGCAGATTTGAGGTTAGAAACAGATAAGCCAGTGAATGGAGAAACAAACCAATTGATTTATTCTGACTCCTTGTTCGTAAGATAGTGTGTTCCATGCAATCGAATCCCAACCATCATGATTGTTTTGTCCGTAATCACCCTGAAAACATTTTCCCTTTGATCAGATCCCTGCAATCTGACCTGCTCCTAAGCAATCCTCAGACACTCTCCTTGTAACCAAAACCCTCTCCCATGATCAGAATCTCAATTGAAATTACCAAACTACCCAACACCTCACCATTAACTTTATTCTCTCTCCTATACCCCACAGTTACCCCTAACCCATAAATCCTTTTTGCACCATACCTTCCACTTTACAATTTCGAATGTAGCTTTAGAAACCTGTTCGTTTCTGAAAAGCAGCCTCTTCTTCATTAGTTCCTGCCTGAAAGGAAGTCTTGCCTGCCAATCATACTGGTTGCTGGCTCAGGACCTTGTTGAAAAGAATTAAATCCATATCAGTCCAGGAGGGAGGTGAGTTTGGGCCCAGTGCTTGCTATTTCACTCTGTATGTTGACATAAGTCTGAGGCTGTTACTAAAATAATCACGTTCTACAATCATTTCACAATCTATCATTATCACTGACTGTGCCTATCAGTCCACCATTTTAATTGACAGCTCCCAGTTACTGCAAAGTGTTTGAAGTGGGACTATGGTTATGACTTTTTTTTTCTTTGCGATTAAGTGGTTGAAGGATATTTAATGTCATGAAGGGATATATCAATGAGAGGTTTTTAAAAAGTGAATTCATCAAAAGACACATAGCCCTTTTCCTTATTTCATCTCAATGTGTGGTCTGAGGTTTACCTATCTTGTACACCGTCAGAATGTATGAGGTAAGGGAAAGCATAGTTGGTGTTCTGGGAATGAGTTAGCACTAAATTGGCAAAGAGGCTAAAAAGAGCCTTAGGGTTGGATAGGGAAGATAGATTATCAGGGAGAGTATCAGGAATATACAAACTTAGCATATTTGGAGCTGGACTAAGCCATTCAGCCTCTCTCAAGTCTCCCCCAACATTTACTAAGATCATATTACCTCAAAGCCTCATTTCTGTCTTTCCCTGGATACCTTCCACCCATTGCTTATCAAGAAACTATCCACCTCCTAACAAAAAAAAACAAGAACTTTGCTTCCACCACCTCTTCAGGAAGCAATTATCAAAGACACATGACTCATCATGGGGCAGCATGGTGGGTCAGTGGTTAGCACTACTGACTCACAGTGCTAGGGACCAGGATTCAATCCCACTCTCAGGTGACTGTCTGTGTGGAGTCACAATGACACCTTGTGCCTGTTAAGTTAATTCAATGTTTACAATATTCTGTAGAGGGCTCCTTTAAATGAAGACAATTGAAACATGGAAGAGCACTTTTCTAAAGTGCAATATATTAAATAGAATGTGTTGGAATCAATATGTAAACTATCTGTTGATAAGCAGTCATTAAAGACATTTGGCAGCACTTGTGAAGCATAACTCCAGCTCACATAATCACCCAAATGTATTAGCCTTTGTCCCAGAACGCTGGACTGTGTTGTCTCAATTTTCAGCTGAAGGAGAAAACTGATGGAAAGATCACTTTGTAAGGGTGTTATCATAAGTTCAACTAAAAAGAAAAGGATATTTAATGGAAGCATATTATAGAACAATCAGATCTTTCCACAGCAGAAAACACGTAAATGGCTGTGCCCAGCTTATCAAATTTCCTCCTATTCCAGCAAAAACAAATGGATCACTTGTTAGCACTACTGCCTCTCAGCACTAGGGACCAGGGTTCAACTCCACCCTTGGTCATCTGTCTGTGTGGAGTTTGCATGTTCTCCCTGTGTCCATGTGGGTTTTCTCCAGGTGTTCTGGTTTCCCCCCACAGTCCACAGATGTGTAGGCTAGGTGGATTAACCATGGGAAATGTTGGGTGAGTTTGGGTCGGATGCTCATTGGAGTGTCGGTGTGGAATAGATGGGTTAAATAGCCTTCTTCCACATTGTAGAGATTCTCTGAGGGAAAATATTTTACCTCATCACTGTTTTAAATGGCCAATCCCTTCTGTTCAAATAGGGACCCCTAATTTTTGATACTCCTACAAGAAACATCCTTTCCAATTACAGCATGTCAAAAACCCCCAAAATCTTAGGTCTTTAAATCAAGTTGTTTTTTACCCTTCTAAACTCCATCCTGTCCGAACTTTCTTTCGAAAACATTTGCCCGTTCCATGTATTGGTCTGGCAAACTGCTTCTAGCCTCTTAAATGCAATGACAGACAATGTACAGAATAGAGAGAAAGCTCTATTTTACAAAATGTATCTCACTAATTGTCTACCATGTTCCTATGGTGTCTGTTACATTTGGTTTTCACCCATCTTATAATGCACCATACCTGGAACGATTCGCCACTGGCGATCCTGGAATTCACCGGCATCACCTGTGCCTGCATTATCTTTAAAAAACCATTATGCAAACACTGTCAGTCCAGACCTGCCCTGCTTGGCTGCTGACATTTGCCCCTATCATCGCTAGCAGAGGGAATTCAGTGCCCTGCTTTGTAGTTGGTTCTGGAGATCCTGCAGGGCAAGCTGGTGGAGAGGTGGGACTTCCTCTATCCCCAAGTCAGCAGTGGAGGGCTCGATACCAGACCATGCCAACCTGGTCCAAGGTTCCATCTGGGTTAAAGTACTCTCAGCTGTCTGCAGGAATTCCAGGCAATGTAGGAAGAAAATCAATATCCTTCTCCACTTTTCCAACGTAAGTGCTAGCGTCTTCTGTCCACTACCTCACACTCAATCTATCTCTGTTTCTGTATCCACTGCCCACCAAGGCTCATGCTGTACCATTCTCACTATTGCCTGTAACATTTTCCCTCACTCACTCTCTCTCTTCCACCCCAACGCCTGACACTATTTACCCTGCATACCGTCTGGATTGCCTACTCATTCGTCTTGACACTTCCTTGTCTGAATTAACAGTAAAAGCTGTGCTCCATACATTTGTCTTCTATAATACCTGTTACTTTCTGATTCCATGAGGAAAACAGACCATATTAAGGCAGAAACAGTGCTACCTGTCATTCAGCTCCTCACCCATTTTGAAGAGAGGTTCCTAACTTTAAATGCCCAGAACAAAGCCCAGACTGGTATCAGAGGCTACCTTTGACGTAGTGTGCTGGGAAACCTTGATCATTGGCCTGAAAACAAGCTTACTGGATTTGTGCCTGCATGACAAGACAACAGGTCGGTATGTCAAACTCAAGGGCAAAAAAAAAGGCAAACATGCGTAAGACAATACAAAGCAGGTGCTTTCGGTGTACAGATAGCGTCAAAGTGAGTGAGGGCTATGACAGTGTGTGAAGAGCCCAGAGATGCTGCTTGGTCCAGCCCATGAGCTTGGTACGTTTCCTTGAGTGCAAAGTGTCCTTGCTGTAGCATTGCAATGATAGTTGCCAAGTGTTTGCAGAGAACAAGCACCTGTAAGTGAAAAGTACATGTATAATGTGGGTTGTTAGACGCTGGTACATGTCAGATGCCAATCTGATATGTACCATGGGCGCTGATGTGCTTGGCTGATGCCCAGAGTTTTGCCTGAGAGGTCAGTACCTGGCTTCCAATGTGGAAATTGTTCAGAACGAGCTGAATCTGCCTGATGCTCACTGTGATTACCTGATATCAAGTTTATTCCCCAAGTGGAATGAAAGTCTGAATATTAATGTGGTGTTAAGATGGTTGTGGTGTTAATATGACATTTAAAAATCAATAATGACTGCCAAATGGCATCTCGCCGCTGCCTAGTGAGAATCTCACAATATCATTTGTGAAAAGCATAAATGACGGAGCACGTTGAGGTGGGATTCACACACTGTTGCCCAATTCCACCATACTTTTTCCACCCTCTCACATCCCCTCACTCAGACCCCAATAAAGAATTTGATCATAATTACATAAGTGAGGCTTTTCAGTTTGGTAAGCACCACAACAGCCTAATTATATTTGTACTGCGAAGGCTATGGCAGGGAGAAATGAAGTGGGAGATAGTAAATATTTTTGAGGTAATTTTAAGTAGGTGTTCTTCCCTTTGCATTCAGGTGCAATAGACTGGGTTAAATAGTCCCCATTATAACTCAGAGGCAATTACTTCATTAGTTACAGAGTGTGTGCTTTGAGCATGGTTTTCTAACAGTATCAGTAAGATTTGTTTAGTGCAGATGTAAAGGATGCTATCACCACAGTGTGAAGAATTCACTAATGGGCTTTACATTTTTAAAATAATAACAAACACCTGACAATGTGGAAAAATGCCCAGGTATGTCCTATACACAAACAGTGGGACAAATCCAACCCGGCCAATTGTGTCCCATCGGTCTACTCTCGATCATCACTAAAGTGATGGAAGATGTTATCAACAGTGCTATCAAGTAGAACCTGCTCAGCAATTAACTGTTCAATGACATCCAGTGTGCGTTATGTCAAGGCCATTCAGCTCCTGACGTCATTACAGCCCTGGGTCAAACATAGTCGAAGAGGTGAATTTCAGAGGTGAGGTAAGAGTGATGGTCCTTGACATCAAAGCTGGATTTGACCAAGTGTGGCATCAAGGAACCTTAGCAATGGGCATCGGATCAAACTCTCTGCCGATTGGAGTCATACCTCACACATAGGATGATGGTTATGGTTGTTGGAGTCACGTTAGCTCCAGGAAATTTCTGTATGAGTTCCTCAGGGTAGTGTCCTAGGTCCAACCATCTTCAGCTCCTTCATCAACGATCTTCCCTCCATCAGAAGTGGGGATGTTCACTGACAATTGAACAATGTTCACACCATTGGTGACTCCTCAGATACTAAAGCAGTCCAAGTCCAAATGCATTCAAAAGGTGTGAATAATATCCAGGCTTGGGCTGACAAGCGGCTAGTAACATCCACACCACAGAAATACAAGGCAATGGCCATCTCCAATAAGAGACAAACTAATCATGCCCCTTGACATTCAATGCCATTAACATCACTGAATAGTCCATTATCAACATCCTTGAGGGTTAACTTTGACCAAAAACTCAACTGCGCTCCTCATATAAAAGCGCTACAAGAGCTATGATTTCAAGAGCAGGTCAGATGCTAGGAATACTGTAACAATACTAACTTCTCAAAGCCTGTCCACCAACTACAAGGCACAAGTCAAGAGTGTGATGGAATACTCACCACTTGGCTGGATGAGTGAAGCTCTAAAGACATTCAAGAAGCTTGATACCATCCAAGACAGAGCAGCAGATTGAATGGCACCACATCCACAGGCATCCACTCTCTCCATCACTGTCGCTTAGTAGCAGCAGACTACAAGATGCACTGCAGAAATCCACCAAAGATCATTAGACAGCACTTTCCAAACCATTGATCGCTTCCATCTAGGAGGACAAGCACAAGTCCCCTCCATGTCACTCACCACCCTGACTTGGAAATCTATTGCTGTTCCTTCAGTGTCATTGGATTGAAATTCTGGAACTCTCTCTTGAAAGGGTTTTTGGGTCAACCCACAGCATGTTGACTGAAGCAGTTCAAGAAAGGAGCTCACCATCACGTTCTCAAGGCATCTAGGGATGAGCAATAAGTACTGGCCAGCTGGCGATGCCCAAGTCATACAAGGTAATAAGAAAAAATAACTTCCCAGATGTGCTAGGAAACTTTGGGATGGAGAATTTGAAGGAAATTAGTATTTAAAAGGTAGTGCTGATGAAATTAATGGAATGGGAAGCTGCTAATTTCAAGATTCAAGATGGTGTCAACGCCAGCTGACTCTTTGCAAGCTCCCTACAGCAGATTTATTCTCACATTTCTTACAAATGTTCTGCACTTTTAAACCTTAATTCTAAGTCTGTAAAAATTACTAGTAATGTTCTCTTAAGCCTACTTGCAGGTCTGAAGATTCTACGAACGTCTGCTCTTCTGATCGGACCTCTCAAATTTCAGATCTAATATTGATTTTGCTTTTTGTGTACCTTCTTTGCAGCTGTAACTGTATTCCTCACTCTGTTCAATCGCCCTATGATCTTTGTATGTTATGATCTCCCTGTACTGCATGCAAAACAAACTTTTCACTGAACTTAGGTACATGTGACAATAATGATAATAAATCAAATCAGAGGGCTGGATAAGTTAATTCCAGATACTAAGGGAGGTCATTTGGGAGACAATGGATGTGTTGGCAGGCCCCTTGAAAACTCCTGTGGATTCTGGAACAGCCTAGCCAGCTGGAGAGTGGTAAATGCAACCCCAGTGTTAAAAATGGATGGAGGGAGAAAACATGGAATTATGGAAAACCAAGCGGAGACTTGGAGACCACCTTGCGGAACACCTACGCTTGGTTCGCAACAAACAACTGCACCTCCCAGTCGTGAACCATTCCAACTCCCCCTCGCACTCCTTAGATGACATGTCCATCCTGGGCCTCCTGCAGTGCTACAACAATGCCACCCGAAGTGGCAGGAACAGCAACTCATATTTTGCTTGGGAACCCTGCAGCCCAATGGTATCAATGTAGACTTCACAAGCATCAAAATCTCCCCTCCCCCAACCGCATCCCTAAACCAGCCCAGCTTGTTCCCACCTCCCTAACCTGTTCTTCCTCCCACCTATCCTCTCCTCCCACCTCAAGCCCCACCCCCATCTCCCACCTACTAGCTCCTCCCGCACGCCCCCTTGACCTGTCTGTCCTCCCTGGACTGACCTATCCCCTCGCTAACTCCCCACCAACACTCACCTTTATTGGCTCCACCCCTGCCTCTTTGACCTGGCTGTCTCCTCTCCACCTATCTTCTCCTTTATCCATCTTCTATCTGCCTCCCCCTCTCTCCTTATTTATTTCAGAATCCCCTTCCCCTCCCTCATTTCCGAAGAAGGGTTTAGGCCCGAAACGTCAGCTTTCCTGCTCCTCTGATGCTGCTTGGCCTGCTGTGTTCATCCAGCTCTACACCTTATTATCTCAGATTCTCCAGCATCTGCAGTTCCTACTGTCTCTGAATTACAAACCAGTTGGCTTAATCTCAGTTATGAGGAATATGTTGTAGCCTATTACAAAGGATGTGATCACAGGACACTTTGAAAATACCGGTGGGATTAGATTAAGTTAACAAAGATTTATGAAAGGGAAATCTGGAGTTTTCTCAAGATAGAACAAATAACAGATGAGGGAGAACCAAAAGACATCTTTGTTTTGGTTTTTCAGAAAAGTTTTGCTGAAGTTCTAATTTAAGAGGTTTGTGTACAAAATCAAAGCACATGGGATCAGTGGTAATATACCGGGAATTGGTTAGCTGACAGGAGATAGAGATTACAAATAAATAAGTCATTTGCAGAGTGAAAAGACATGACTAGTAGGTACTGTTATAAAATCCCATACGGGTCTGCCAATCCCCTTAATTTATAGCTACCAAAAACCAGGACTCCTTTCAAGTGCTGTCAAATTCCACAGCTCAACTGTTACCCAGTTTTTGAAAGCACAGATGCTTATCTGTATCGTACATATATTGCTTGCTTCTCATTTTCAAAAAGCTAAGCGGTAAAAATTGAGCAACATTGTAAAGTAAAAATGAAAACTATTGTTAAATTCAATTGCAAAATTAACAGCACAATTTCCTCTAATACAAATGTAATTTAATATGTTCAAGTCACATAAATTAGTGGTCCTGATAATTGTTATTTTCCCATGCAGAGGCACCTCATTGTTATAAATAACAAATCTGCTGATCTAATATGTAATAATATACATATTATGCACATATATGTACATGTTTTTGTGTCACAAATTCTAAGACCCAAACACTACAATCGGCAATATTCTCCTCAACTCAGTGCAGAATTTCAGCAATCTGGAGAGCATCCTTTCCACCAACACCATTTTGGATGATCAAATTGACAACCATCTGAAAAACGTTAGATCAACATTCAGTAGGCTTATCCCAGAGAAAGCATAATATTTTTTCTTAAAACAGTTTTCATAATACTGCTCTACGATTGTGAGGGACGGACAAATTTCCAATGTTACATGAAGCAACTAGATGCATTCGGCCTCTGTGGCCTTAATATCTATCTACAGTATGAAATGGCAGGACAAAGTCCGACTTTTTAAATAGTGGTTCATAACTTATATCAAAAGCATTCTCATCAGCTTTCAGCTTTATAGAACTGGGCATTTGGGTGGAAGATCGCATGTTAAAAATGGTGTTTTATAGCCAGCTGAGTGCAGGAAAGGATCCTGCATCATAGAACATCCCAAACTCTGATACAAAGATATTTGGAAAGCTACTCGAAGAGACTGTGTGTTGAACCCCACTAAGTGGGGAAAACAAAACAACTGAAAAGATACAAATGAATAACTCTCTTGTCATCAAACAGTCTCAACATTTGAGAATTGAGTCAGGTTCCTTCAGGACAAAAGAGCATGACTCAAAGTAATGCCTTCAGCCAGCCCTTCAACAGGAACTTCATATATAATATGTGTAGTCACATTTGCAAACTACGATTTAGGATAACATCAGATATGGGATAATACCAGACGAGACTGAGTAATTTATCTAAAAAAACCTAAAGAACTGTGGACGCTGTAAGTCAAGAACAAAAACAGAAGTCGCCGGAAAAGCTCAGCGGTCTGGCAGCATCTGTGAAGAAAAAAATCAGAGCTAACGTTTCGGGTGACCTTTCCTCAGGTGATCCGTTCTGAGGAAGGGTCACCAGACCTAAAACATTAACTCTGATTTTTCTTCATAGATGCTGCCAGACCTGCTGAGCTTTTCCAGCTACTTCTGTTTGTGTGAGTAATTTATCTCTTTGTTGAATGTTCATCTGTCTAAATGTTGGGAGAATCTTTCCTTTGTGTGATCGGTGACAATTTTTTTGATTACATACTTTTATGGTGGGACTGGGGAGGAAAAATAATACCCCTTGTAGTATTTTGAAAAAAATGACAATGATCCTATACTATAAAAGACACTTTAGGGTTTACATTTAAAATTGGAATGATTCACTATTTGAAATACATTCACTAAGTGGTGCCAAATGTTGCACTTCAAGTTTGTTAAGATTCTCAAAAAAATTGTGCATTTGCTCTATTTGGACCTGTTGTATCTGTTGTACCTAGCATAGGTCTAAACAATTATTAGATAGTAACAACAATGGAATTTGCTGGAAAAGCTCAGCAGGTCTGGCAGCATCTGTGAAGAGAAATCAAAGTTAATGCTTCGGGTCCAGTGACACTTCCTCGTAACTCGGTTCTGAGAAGGAGTCACCAGACCTAAAATGTTAACTCTGATTTCTCTTCACAGATGCTGCCAGACCTACTGTGTTTTTCCAGCAACTTCTGTTTTTGTTTCTGATTTATAGCATTCACAGTTCTTTTGATTTTTATTAAGTATTGGATAGTATTTGATACTGACAGTGACCTGAAAGATAAAATGTCAGTGACTCCATTTATCACATTTTAAATTGGAAATTCGTACAGTGAAAGATCACTACGAGTAAAATTTATTGTTTGGGTCAAAGGTGGCTTAAGGGAAATAATTGATAATTGAACATATTAAGAAATTTAATGTGAGGTGTAAAAGATCATGAGTCCGGATTTCATGCAAAGAACAGAAAAAATCAGCCAGGTTTCTATGCATTGTCATACTAACTTGGCCCCTGCTGCAAGGTATACAAGCACAGACCTGAAGTGAAAGCATAATTAGTCTGTTCTGCAACTAACCCCTCCCCATAATGTATAGCCTGTCAGCAACTGCTGTCTAGCTGTATTATGACCACTTGGGCATGACACTGAAGATCAGCTGGTATTCATGGAATTTAAGTTCACCTTCGCAGATGAAGGGAGAAACCTGGAAGGATAAAAGAGAAAAGTTATGACTGGAATATGAGTAGCGGTCCTGGTGAAGAGTGATGAGCGAATTGAACAGGAAGATATTAGTATGAATTATTATGCTCTTTGTTCCCAGGGAAACCAAAATAGATTTGGGAAGCAATAATTACAGATTATTGTCCTTATAATTTGAGAGTAATCTGGTATGGCAGGTTGCATACACGCCATGGAACTTGCCTCAATTAATTTCATTAATTCAATTAAAACAGTCAGTTAGGCTCTATAGAGAGTGTGATCCATTCTGTCAGATTACTCCTCACACACCGAAAACAAAATATCTACTCCAGAGCCATAAATTCTTATCACCCTCCTTACCCTTTTTTGCAGCCACAGTCTGACATTATATTTTTCCAGTGGGAGAGACTTGCACCTGTTCCTCTGGCCATGGAGAAAATAAATAGCTACAAAAATGCAATGGGCATACATTGGCTGAGCTGCTTAATTGCTGTCTATGTATGGAAACAGTGTAATGGTTTACATGTGTTTGATGTAATGCTACATCAGCTCTAGGCAGCTGTTATGAAGCAGATTAATTTGAGCAAGCATTTGGGGTCATCTGCTATACACACCAGGAAGTTGTATCTGGTAGTTTTCTAGCGAAGTTTTCAGGGGCTTTTTTAATATGTCAACCTTCAGCATTTTCTAATATACACAGAAATGTAGAAGCAAACAAAAAAATCTAGATAAATACTTTTCTAAATGTAGCCATTTAATTGAGGTTGTCATGGATAAATATCTGAACATCAGTTTTTTGATCAACATCATTCTTGTGCCTGGGAATGCTGTTGCACGTCAGCTGACACACAGATCTTGACAGAAGGTAGATCTACTGACAATGGCAAGGAAAAGTTGGGCAACTTGTGATCTCCCTACTCCTGCTTCAATCCCCAATTCAGCCATTGATATCACATAAATATCTTCCATCTGGATCGCCGCTGAAGGCTTGTTTTTGATTACACTTTGTCTGGTTCCTCCTCTCCAACCTTACCCTCATGGGTGGCCCTGCCAGGAGTTGAGAACTCTCATGATCAATAGAATACTCAAGCCTCTCCACCACAGCAAAGTCACAAAGCATGGAAAGGCATTTTAAGTTACTGGCTCCCTCCCCGTGTGGTGGAAATCGAAGCCACCATCAGACACATGAAGAATGGAAAAGCTGCAGGAGCAAATCATTGAATAATACAGTGCGGAAGAGATGCTTCGGTCCATCTAGTCTGCACCAACACGTGAGAAACCGTCTGACCTTCAACCTAAACTCACCTAACCCAGTACTTGGCCCATAACCTTGAATGTCATGACATGCCATGTGTTCATGCAGGTACTTTTTGAAGGATGTGAGGCAATTTGTCTCTACTCCCCTCACTGCCAGTGCACTCCAGACAGTCACCATCCTCTGGGTAAAAAGGCTTTTCCTCTCAGCCCCCCAAACCTCCTGCCTCTCAACTTAAACCAGTGTCCCCTGGTGACTGACCGTCAACCCAGGGAAACAGCTGTTCCTTATCTACTCCATCCACGCCCCTTATAATCTTGTACACTTCAGTCAGATTGCCCCTCAATCTTCTCTGGTCTAACAAAAACAACATAATCCTATCCAACCTTTCCTTATAATTTAAAATTTTCATTCCAGGCGACATCTTGCTGAATCCCCTCTTGACCCCACTCAGTGTAATCACATCTTTCCTCTAATGTGGTGACCAGAACTGCGCACAGTACCCTAGCTGTGGTCCCAAAGTTCTATGTAACTCCAACATGACTTCCCTGCTTTGGTAATCTATTCCTCGATTGATAAAGGCAAGTGTTCTTTATGCCTTTTCACTACCCTATTAATATGCCCTTCTGCATTCTGTGATCCATGGCCAAATGCGCCAAAGTCCCTTTGTTCCACAGAACTTCCAAATGTCATGCCATTCATTGAATACTTCCTTGTCAAATTAATCCTTCCAAAGTGCATCATCTCACACATTTCGGGATTAAATTCCATCTTCCACTTACCTGCCCATTTGACCATCTCATTTATATCTTATCGTAGTCCGAGGCACTCAACCTCATTGTTAACCACCCAAGCAATCTTTAAGCCATCTGCAAACTTACTAATCCAATCCCTCACACAGTCATATATGTCATTTATATAAATGGCAAATTTGTAGTGAATGGTATTCCAGAAGAGATTTCCAAACTTGGAGGAGCAGAGCTTACCCATCATCACCACCGACTGTCCCTGAAAATTTGGGCCAAAGAAGAAGTCCCTGCTGATCTCCATAATGCTGTCTTCTCCACTGTCTTAAAGAAAGGAGATGAAGTGGGCTGTTGCAATTCCCAAGGAATCGTCCTACTGTCCATCACCGGGAAGATCGCCTGAATTCATGCTCGGTGCCTTCTCTCAGTCATGGAGGAGATCTTTCCAGAAAGCTATTGGCCTCTGACCCAATTGTGGAACAACAGACATGATTTTCACTGCTCGGCAGCTCCAAGAGACATGTCAAGAACAGCACTAACCATGGTACATGGCCTTCATCAACCTGACCAAGGCTTTTGACTCAGCCAATCGGGAAGTGTATTTGAAAAACCTGTTAAGCCAGCTTTCTAGAGAAATTCATCAACATCCTCCATCTCATCCATAACAAGATGTTGGCAACGGTCCTCACTGATGTTAAAGTGACAAAATTTTTTTGAGGTCAAATAGCAGTTCATCAGGATGTGCCATCGCTTTTACTTATTTCTCCATCTTTTTCACCATCATTCTTCATTTAGTCAAAAACAAGCTTCCCAGTGGTGTGGACAATGTGTATCAGATGGACAGCAAACTTTCCAACCTCAACGTGTTGAAATCCAAGAAGAAAATGCCACAGAATTTGCTTGTTGAACTTCAGTACATAGATGATAATGTCATAGAGTCATAAAGTTATACAGCACAGAAATAAACTCTTCGTTCCAACACTTCTGTGCCGACCAGATATCCTAAATTGACCTGGTCCCATTTGCCAGTATTTGGCTCATATCTCTCTAAACCCTTCCTATTCATGTACCCATCCAGTTGCCTTTTAAATGTTGTTATTGTACCAGTCTCCACCACCTCCTCTGGCAGCTCATCCCTACTCTCATGGAAGAGAATCTTCAATCCTCACTAAATGCCTTCACAGAAGCACACTAAAGAATTGCTCTCAGCCTCAACCTCAAGAAGTTTCTAATCCTTTACCAACCTGTCACGGGTCAAGTTCTGGTCTATCCCGTCATTATGAGCAATGGAAAAATCCTCCCAAACATGGATATTTCACTTACCTGGGAAGTTTCCTCTCATCTAAGGCTGACACCAATGCAGAGATTAAACATCGCATCCAATCTGCGATTTCTGGCATCATGCACTTAAAGATGAGAACCTTCAATGACTGTGACATCTGTGCTGATACCAAGACCCTTATGTAGAAGGCAGTCATCCTTCTGAATCTTCTATATGTCTTCAAAACTTGGACTACGTATAGACACTATGCCAAGGCCTTTGAAGAGTACCGTCAGCTCTGTATCAGCTGGAAGGACAGGTATACTAACATCAGCATCCTTGAAGCAGCTAACAGAACTAGACTGAGGCCATGATCATCTTACACCAACTCTGCTCAGCTGGCCACAATTTTAGGATGCCTGAGGACAGACTACCAAAACAAATTGTCACCCAGCTCAAGGAAGACACTTGAATGAGATCAGGACAAATGAAATACTTCAAAGATTCCCTGAAGACTTCCCTTAAGAAATACAACATAGATGTTAATATGCAGGAGACCCTCATTCAGAAGAAAGCAACTTGGTGGAATTTGCTGTGCGAAGGGACACAATTTTTTAGAACACCCATTGGCAAGAGGAAGTACAGAAAAGGAACCAGAGAAAGGGATGCCAACAATCTCAAGACCAAGGAGCAATTCCACCTCCTGGAAACAGCTACCAAACGTGCAGTCAGAGATGCCGCTCTAGGATTGGGCTCATCCACCACACAAGGACACATAGAACCCATTGCCGGTGACATGGAATTTCCTGGGAGGACAATCCTACACATTAGCGAGTGATTACCAATGATGACTTGTGCCTGGTAAGTTATTTAAATGTTTGCAATATTCTGTCGAGGATTTCTTTAAATGAAGACGATAGAAACATGGAAGACTATTTTCCTAAAGTGCAATATAATAGATAGAATGTGTGGAATCAGTGTGTAAATTATTTGTTGACAAGCAGTCAGTAAAGACATTTGGTAGCACTTGCGAAGCATAGTCCAGCTCACTTAATCACCCAAACATATTGGCCTTTGTCCCAGGATATTGGACTATGTTGCCTCAATTTTCAGCTTAAGGAGAAAACTGATGGAAAGGTCACTGTGTGAATGTGTTATCATAAGCTCAAATAAACAGAAAAGGATATTTAATAGACATATTTTACAGAGTAAACAGATGTTTCCCCAGCAGAACAAAAAAATGGCTGTGCCCAGCTTATCAAATTTCCTCCCATTCCAGCAAAAGTATTGGAGAGCTACTGTCATTGTAATATGTTGAAAATGTCTTACTTTTCCTACTTGCACTCTTTCCACCTTATTTTCAGTACTAATCTTTCCAATGGAACAATATCAAAGGCTTTACTGGAATCCAACTGCACAATGTCCGCTGTTTGGCAGTTTTTCTTCTGATGCAGTTTATTTTACATTGACACCACCGCTGTAGAAATTACTAGGTGGTTTCATCTCTAATAAAATTCTCCTAATATGCGGAATTGCTCCATCAGAGAAAATAAACACATAAAAAAGCCTGAGCATTATTAACTGAGAATCTACAGCAAATCAATGCTGTGGAGACATATTCACTCCCTGCCATTTCACGTTTAAATCACACATTGAAGTAACATGATTTGTTGGCAAACATTCCTAACATCTTCCCTCACATTAAGATGTGACGTAGCTTTATTGTCTCCAACTCAATATCAAACATTGAACTGCACAAAATAAATAACACACTGTGTGATGCAAATGGTCTCCCTTATATCATATTCAATGTTTATTTGGCCAAAGTATTATAAAATTGTGTGACGTAAAAATATTGCAAATTATCTCAGCACTCTTGAAACAGTTGTCAAAATGGTTTCAGGACATCTGATTATTTATAAAGTCACTAGAAATTTCAATCGACAATAACTTGTCTAGTTGTAAACAATGGTGTTGATTGAATCAACTGGACATTGTATGAAGGGTCTTTCCAACAAGATGGCAGCAGCAGGGTAGCAACACAATGTGCGGGCTCCTCAGCCCAGGAGCCTGAAGCTCATCTGCTCTGTTCGCTTTTACAACTTTTTTTCTTTTTCGCTCTTTGATTTTAATGCTTCCAATTAATATAGTTAATAATAAAACAACAAAATTCATCTTACTTTCATTTAAACGCTTATCCAGTGCCAGGTGGCTTCCGGCGGTCCAGAATTGTGGTCTTTTCCCAGTGTGGTGGCGTCAGCTCTGCGGAGTGGTCTCCTGGCGTGGCGGTTTTGGCCAGTGTTGAGGTCTCGTCGGCGGTCTGACTTAGTCTCTGGTGAACACTTCCGGCCCAGTGTTCCAACGGCCCGGCGTGGCGTTTTTCATCCCCGGTAGCGGCCTTGTCCTGGCAGCGGTTTTCTTCAGTGGAGGCTTTCAGCCCAGTTTTTCTGGTAGCCCAGTGTGTCTGTTTCGTCCCAGCGTGGCATTCTTGTCATGGATTAATCCTTCCTCCGAAACCAGGATCCGTTAAATGGACTGATGAACTTTTGCCTAAATTTATTTTTTATTGTTACTTATAAATTTACATATGACTTCTGTCATTAATACAGGCGTCATGGTAATGCAACTTATAACACTTGTCATTGTATTTTTCTTGCAAAAGTACATATGACAATAAATTCTAAATTTGAATTCTAATTTCAAAATTTAAAATCCATTAAGAGCATGCAAGTGGTAATTGAGTTTGAATAAACACTTTCATTAGGCCAAAAGAAAAATAAAGGACTGTGCTGGAAATCTGAAACAAAAACAGAAAATACTAGAGAAACTCTTGCAGCATCTGTAGAGGGGAAAACATCTCACATCCTACCTGCAGGTGACTGGACCATTATTAGCTTGAACTGCAAAACTGATTGTTCATCTTCATAAAATCCAGTGAAGGAATAACAAAAAATGATGCTCTACAAGTCAGCACTCAGAATAGAGCTCCAATGTTTCATCCATTAAAGAACAAGATCATCAAGAACTAGATGCAAAATTAAAACAAAACGTTCTTTCACATTCTAGTGTTTAGAATTTATTGGAGATTACATTTGTTCATAAAACAACTTCATTTTAAACTCACACAGTAGCATCATACATACTTCTGAAATCCTATCTTAAACCAAGTATTGTTCCCACCCTTCTTGTAATCCCGCTCATGAACATATTGTTCTACAATGTTGGTTGAACTTCTACATGGTTAATTTGACAGTAAGGACCAAGGGAAAAAGAATGACCTGCATTGATTTGGCTCTTTTGACAACATCAGTGTTCCCAAAATGCTTACAGTGAATGATGTTCTTCATAATAGTGTACCCACTATCGTAGTTTAGAAAAATGACAGCCAACCTGCACACAACAAGGTCTCACAAGCAGCAATGAGATAATATCCACATAATCTGTTTTAGTGATTGAGAGATACATGTTTCCCAGGACACCAGGGAAAACTATCAGCTATTCTTCATAACATTACTGTGGGCGTTTCTTTCTCTCTCTGGCCACCTGAGAGCAAAAATGAGGTTCAATTTAACATCCTTTCAAAATTCACAATGTCCAAAAGTGCAGCACACTCTCCTTTAATTTTGTCTCTGGACTCTGTGTTCACATTTCTGAGTTGATGGCATACCTTAAATTGGGACAAAGTCTAAGCTGTTGACATCTACCACTCTCATTTAAACCATTGAATCAACAAACTAGAATAGAAAATGAATGTGTCTGTCTTCCATCATCTCAGAATCTTAGCTTATTGTATACGTAAGCTTTTGAATTAAATGTGTGACTGATTGATAATTAGCAGGTGTGGACGAACAAAAGATTTTATTAATCACTGTAGGCCATCGACATCGAGTATGTAACATTGCTATGAAGGCACTGGGGCATGGAGATTGTATATTGGAAAGGAAGGTCAGCAAGAAAGTGCTAGTTCCAGCAACTGAATCCACTCCACAATCAGTAAACTAAACAGCAGAACCACAAAAATATCAAACACCAGCTACTGACAAAACATAGAAATAGTACACAGCGTGGTTTATTATTCAACATGAGAGCTATGATTCATAATCATTCCACTTACATAATAGCAGTCAAATATCGAATCATTTTAAATGGTTTGCCCAAGTGGAAACTGCTAACCCTTTCGTAACTTGTCCAGTTAGCTTCCAAAGAAACTTCATTTATCAGTTTGAGTGAAAAATCGTTTTACTTCTGGTTCAAGATAAACAATTTGTAGTTGGTCAGCATGTGGAAAATTGGACAAGGTTATTTTTTGCCACAATAAGCTTACAGTGATAAATCAATAATCTGTGCTTTACCTTAATCTGAGTTTACAGGAATGTTATTTTTGTTACTTTGTTGAAGCTTTCTGATTGGCATTTTGTTCACAAACATTTGGTTTTCAATCAGTAAAATTAATCAGCTTAGTGACCTTTGGGATATTTATAAGCATCCACTTTTAGTTTCATTTACGTCTGACCTGCACTATTCTTATAGATGTGACTATAAAGACAAATAGCATTTTAGGAAGAATATTGACTGGTCACATAACATAGGGAATACAATTTTAAAGGGTGCGCAGGAGCACAGGGACTTGAATGTATATGTGTACATGTTATTGAAGGTGGCAGGACAGATTGAGAGGACAATTGGAAGGAATACAGTATCCTCAGCTTTATTAAAAGGGGCAGAGATTAAGAGGAAGGAGGTGGGGGCAAAAGTGTCTAAAATACTTGTTAGGTCTCAGCTGGAATATTACATTTGCAAGAGTGCAGAAGCAGTCGACAAAGATGATTCCAGGGATGAGAATTTTCAGTCATGTGGATAGATTGAAGTAACTGGGACTGGTCTCCATGGAGGGAAGAAGGCTGTGAGAAGTTTTGATTGAGGTTTTCAAGATCTTGGGCAGGCTGGATACAGTAGATACGGAGAAACATGTTGCATTGGTAAGAGGATTGAAAACCAAAGGGCACAGATTTAAAGTGATTTGGAGAGTCAAAGACTCATACAGCACGCAAACAGATCCTTTGGTTCAACGAGACTATGCTGACCATAATTCCAAACTAAACTAGTACCACCTGCCTATGCTTAACCCATATCCCTCCAAAAATTTCTTATTCATGTGCTTATCTAAATTTTTTTTGAAAGTTGTAACTGTACACACATCCACCACTTCCTCTAGAAGTTCATTCCACACAGGAACTACATTCTGTGTACAATAATTGCCCCTCGTGACATTTTTAAATCTTTATTCTCTCACCTTAAAAATATGCCCCCTAATATCGAAACCCCTCACCCTAGGGAAAAAACACCTGCTATTCACCATATCTCTAACCCTCATGATTTTATAAACCTGTATAAGGTCATCCCTCAACCTCCTATGCTCCGGTGAAAAAAGTCCCAGCATATCCAGCCTCTCCTTTTAACTCAAATCCTCCATTCCCAGCAACATCCTGGTAAATGTCTCCTGAACATCTCCAGCTTAATAATATCCTCTCTAAAACAGGGCAACCAGAACCGGACATAGTACTCCAGAAGACGCCCCACCAATGTCTTGTACAACCTCAACATAACATCCCAACTCCTATACTCAAAGGTCTGAGCAATGAAGACAAGGATGTTAAACGCCTCCTTAGAAACCCTCTCTACGTGTGATGCAAACTTCAAAGAATTATGCACCTGAGTCCCAGGTCTCTCTGTTCTACAACACTACCCAAGGCCCTACTTTTAATTGTATAAGTCCTACCCTTGTTTGTTTTACCAAAATGCAAAACCCCGCATTTATCTAAATTAAATCCCATCTGCCATTCTTCAGCCCATTGATCCAACTGATCAAGGTCTCTTTGAATTTTAGAAAACCTTATTCACTGTCGACTATACAACCAATTTTGGTGTCATCTGAAAACTTACTAACTATGTCTTCAATATTCTTATCTAAATAATTTATATAAATAACAAACAAAAGTGGACCCAGCACCAATTCCTGTGGAACACCGCTGGTGACTGGCCTCCAGTCTGAAAAACAATCTTCTATGATCACTCCACCATCATAGATGCATGGGATCCATGGTGACTTGGCTGCATGGATTCAGAATTGGCTTGCCCATAGAAGGCAGAGGGCTGTGGTGGAAGGGTGTTTTACAGGCTGCAAGTCCAAGATAATTGGTGTTCCACAGGGATCCATATTGCGACCTCTGCTGTTTGTGATATATAAAAATGACTTGGATGAAAATGTAGATGGTTGGGATAGTAAGTTTGCAGATGACACAAAGATTGATAGAATAAAATTGATAGTGTAGAAGGTTGTCAAAGGATACAGCAGGATGTAGATTAGTTGCAGATATGGGTGGAGAAATAGCAGATGAAGTTTAATCCAGGTAAGTGTGAGGTGTTGCACTTTGGGGGATCAAATGTTAAGGAAAAGCATACAGTCAATGGCAGGATTATGAACAGCACTGATCTACAGAGGAATCTTGGATTTCAAGTCCCTACCTCCCTGAAAGTGGCCACATAAGTAGATAGGGTGGTAAAGAAGGCATATGGTACGCTTGCCTTTATTGGTCAGGGAATTGAGTACAAGAGTCAGGATGTCATGTTGCAGCTTTATAAAACTCTGGTTAGGCCACGCTTAAAGTATTGTGTTCAATTCTGGTCACCACATTACAGGAAGGATGTGGAGGCTTTGGAAAAGGTGCAGAAGAGGTTTACTGAGGTGCTGCCTGGATTAGAGGGTATGAGCTAATAAGGAGAGGCTAGAAAAGCTCAGTCTGTTTTTTTCTGGAGCAACAGAGACTGACAGGAGACTTGATAGAATTCTGTAAAATTATGAGATGCATATATAGGGTTGATGATCAGAATCTTTTTCCCAGAGTTGAATTGTCTAAAACTTGGGAGCGTGCATTTAAGGTGAGAGGGGAAAAGTTCAAAGGGGATGTAAAGAGCAAGTTTGTAAACAGAGAGTGGTAGGAGTTTGGAGCACACTATCAGGGTTTTTTTTTTGGAGGCAGATATGGTAGGAGCATTAAAGAGACTCTTAGAAAAGCACATGAATAAGCAAGGAATGGAGGGATATGCACCAATGACAGGCAGAAGGGATTAGTTTAATTTGGCATTGTGGTCGGCAAAACATCGTGGTTGAAGGGCCTGTTCCTACGCTGTACAGTTTTATATTCTATGTTCTCTGTCTCCTGCCATTAAACCAATTTTGTATCCAATTGGCAAGCTCACCCAGAATTCCAAGAGGTTTAACTTTACTTATCAGCCTATCTTGTGGAACCTTTTCAAAGGCTTTACTAAAGTCAAAGTAAATAAATAATAAGTATATACTGTTCTTTCCTCACCAGTCTTCTTGGCTACTTCCTCAAAAATTCATTCAAGTTTTTGAGATATGATCTCCTTCACACAAAACCATGCTGACTATCCCTAATCATTCCTTGTCTCTCCAAATGCAATTAAATCCTACCTTTCAGAATCACTTCCAACATCGCAACCACCACCAAGGTCAGACTCACCGATCTATAGTTCCTGGGCTTCTTTTTACTTCCCTTCTTAAACAAAGGCACAATATTAGCCACTCTCCAGTCATCCAGCATCTCACCGTGGTAATAGATGATACAAGTATTTCTGGAAGATACCCTACAATTTCAAAAGGAAAATACGTGATGCAAGAAGAATACTTATTTCACACAACAAGTGGTTAAGGTATGAAATGCACTTCCTGGAATTGTGGTGAAGACAGGTTCAATTGAGGCATTCAAGAGGGTATTGAATGATTATTAAATAGGTGTAACGTGCTAAAATATGGGGGAAAACTGCAAATTGGCAATAGGTAATGATGCTTGTCTGAAGAGCCAATATGGACATGATGGACAGACTGACCTTCCAAACTGTAGCACATCTGTGATTCCGTGATTTTATATATGGCTAGACACCTTATATAACCTTATATAACAATTCAAGCTGTTTAAGGGACAGATACTCTTGCAGATATAGCTTCTGTATTTGCAAGGAAATGTTTTGAATTTAAGTACATTCTTTTTTGTAAATTTAGTTCAAAATGAAAACTGAATACTTTCTTCCTGCAAATGGCATTGTAGTTTCTCCTGTTGCCCGGAGAAACAATGAAGCTAATTATAGAATTTAACTAAAATGCTTGCCTTCAGTTCATTTACTTTGTGTAAAAAGGAAAATCTAACTATTCTTGTTGCGGATTGTGATAAAAAGAAACTCGGCTTTTTACATATGTCAAAATGAAATCCTTGGAAATATTTTTGGAAATATTTCCCAGGTCATAAAGATCAATTGGATGGTATCAGAGAAAGTGTTCTCACATTGAGAAAAAAAATGAATATCCATGAATGACAATTTATACTTTGTCTTACTTGAAAATGGAGGAATATACAGATGCAGCTGTTCATTGTTTGAGAGATTTTCCAAATATAATCACATGAAGAAAGAAATATATTTCCATGAATGGAAAATTCATTCTCACTTGATGCCATATGGTGATGAAGGATGCATGTGAAAATGCATATCAGGGAGACAACTAAATATTTTACAGAAAGGAATTACTCTCCAGGGTATGCTGAACATTTGTGTTGATTAATTAATCTATGCAATGGATAATTTAAATTGTATCAGATGTAGTCTAGATTCAATCAAATCTATCTTTGTCAATTTAATCCCAGATGTATTAGTTAAATTGAAAAACCAATTTGTATGAGCTATGAATATCGCCAAACATTCAATAGTTACTTTGTAGATTTTGTTAGAATAGAAGCCCATTCAGCCCAACATGTCCACACCAACCCTCTGAACAGCATCCTACCCAGACTCACATCCTTAACTTGTCCCTGTAACCTTGCATTTCCCATGGCCAATCCATCTAGCCTGCACATCTTTGGACTGTGGGAGGAAATCCACGCAGGCACGGGAGTACGTGCAAACTCTGCACAGTCACCCAAGGCTGGAATGGAATGTGGGCCCCTGGTGCTGTGAGGCAGCAGTGCTAACCATTGAGCCAGCATGCTGCCTGTGGAGCCATCATGCTGCCCATTATGTAGGATGTTATAACTAGAACATAAAAGTCAATGGAAAATTCTAAACCTAGCTTTGTTAGTGTACCATTTGCTCTTTGTTAATCAATGCAAGCAAAATTATTTATAAGAAAACCTTCACAATCAGTCTGTATACCGAAATGATAACCGAAAGACAGTGATTGTTGCCATAGTTATAGTTGTGGTTTGTTATTTATATAGAAAGCATCAGTTTTGGAGAAAAACATATTGAAATATTTTTAGAAGCTCTTGGGACCAGTGTCAAATACATATTTTCAAATTAATGATTGAATTATTATCCTTATTTTGACCTCATAAGCACATAACAGCGTAAGTATTACAGCATACAAACCATCATGTAACAAAGCACTTTAGATTCATAGGGAGTTAAGACAGAGCAGGTTGGAGATTGCAGAGAGAGTTGATAGCAGAAGTTGAATGGTAGAGCAGGCTGCAGTTGAGTTAATCATGGAATCAGGACACCATTTCTTTTAAATACACTACTGATTTTTTAAAGTCAAAATTACGCTGTATCAACAATTTTCATTCTGTTTTACTTTACTTACCTTTAACAAGGTTAAATAGTCAATGACAAGCTTGAACAAATACATTCTTGTTGCTTTTCTTCTTCATTTAGAAGTAAGATTCAGAATGCAGCATTAATGGATGAGAAGTCCATTACTAATTTGAACCAAAAATGATTATTTCATTATGGAAATTACAGTTGAGAAATATGCCTTTTGGCTGATTACATCTGTACCACTGCAGCATCTTCAACAGGAGCTATCTACTTTTAACCTCATTTCTCTGTTCATTCTGTATGTTATTTAATGCTCTCATTTTTCAATATTTGTCCTGATACATCTTAGCTGATGCCACAGGAATTGATTTCAACCATACTCACTCGTGAGAAACTGGGCAGCTGGGAAGTTAAAAATTAATAGGTTGCATAGCAGCTGAGAACTAAAGCCTACATCACCACATCCAGTGTCTTTCAGCATTCTGCAGGCGTAATCTTTATGTAAATCTAGGCCATGTTCCATCAATAGAACACTGACAATACTTTATCTGGGTACTAAGCAGGATAACACTGGAGTTTTTCAGGCCCCACAAATACAGCTACAATCTCCTCTGACCTAAAGTTCCTCTTTTCTCTCCCATGAGACTTTTCTGAAACCCAGTTCACAGTACTTTCTTGGAAGCCAGTAGACAGCCAAGGGCCCCCTAATATTTCCTTTCTGGAATCTGTTGTGTTGATTTCTCAGTGGCAAATGAATTAGTGACATCTAATTCAACTCAGTGATAAAATTGCTGCCTCTTCCTATCTCTTGAGTGAGGAAAATTAACATATCCTAGTGATCCCATTGAAAATCCATCTTATGGTCTGCATCCTAGAAACTATTTACAGCCAAGGTTTCCATGTTCTGATAGCCCATACCTTCAAGAAAAAAAAAGTTTCCCTTCTCTTCTTTGATTGATAATCCTTAGTTGATACGTACTTAAAACCTATTACCTCAAAGCCTTAAATGATTTTGAAAAGTGAGGTGGATGTGTTGGTACAGAAATCATGGAGAAGGGATCTGATATAATTAAAGAGAAAAGCATAGGCAGAGAAGAGTTCTGAGTGGTTTGGAGGCTTAAAAGTTGATAAATCTCCAGGGTCATATAAAAATTGACCAAGGCTGTCGGGTGAGGCAAGGGAAAAAATAATAGAGGCACTGGCAATAATTTTCAATTCCTCTCTGGCCACAGGTGAGGTACCATAGGACTGGACGACAAGAAGGGAGGCAAGGCTAAGTCAGAAAACAACAGGCCAGCCAGTCTAACCTCAATGGTGAGAAAACTATTGGAAGGAATTCTACGTTAGAGAGGTGGGATCAAACAAGAATAGGCAGCATGGCTTTGTTAAGGGAAGATCATGCCTGATCAACTTCTTTGAAGGAGTGACCAATTATGTAGATGAAGGCAGTGCATTTTATGTGTTCTACTTGGACTTCAACAAGGTTCTTGATAAGGTTCAGCATCGGAAACTGGTAGTGAAGGTAAAAGCCCATAGTAAGGAATTTCTAAGGAAATTTGACCATTGAATCCTGAATTGTCTGAATGGGTGGAAGCAGATAGTGATGGTTGAGAGGTTTTTCTATGATTGGAGGCCTATGTCCACTGGGGTTCTGCAGGGACCAGAGTTGCTTCCGGTTTATATAATCAATTTAAACTTGAATAGAACAGGATTGATCAGTATGTTTGCGATGATGGGGTGGTAAGCAGTGAGGAGGATAGCCTTTGATAACGTGAGATGGGCTGGTTAGATGGGCTGGTCAGTGACAAATGGAATTAATTTCAGTGAAGTGTGGGCAGGAGCAAGTCAAGAGAATACGTAATGAACAGTAGGATCTGAGAAACACTGAGAATCAGTGGAACTTTGGTTTGCAAGTACAACTGTTTCTTAAGGGATCAGGACAGGTAGATAAAGTACTTAAGAAGGTATGTGGGATTCTTTCCTTTATTAACCAAAGCACAGAAATTAAGAACAGGGAGATTATGCTGTAACTATATAAAAAGTTGGTTAGGCCACAACTAGAGTATGGTGAGCAGTTCTGGAAATCACAATATAGAAGGGATGTGATAGCACTGCAGAAAAGATATGTCAGGAGGTTGCCTGGGCTGGAGAGTTTTATGAACAGAGATTGGGTAGGTGAGGTTGTTTTCTTTGGTGCAGAAGAGACTGAGTTATGGGGCTGAGTGCAGTGGGGCTACAAGGGTGGGGGTGGAGGCGCAAGATTGAGATGTTTAAAAATACGAGGGACATAGACAGGATAGACTGGAAGGAACTGTTTCCTTTGATCAACGACCAGGGAACATAAATTTAAGGTAAGGAGCTGGATGTTTACAGGATGTAGGAAAATTGTTCTTTCCGCACAAGGTGGGAATCATTACAAGTAACCCGCTGCTGGAATCTGCAACCTCTCCCCATGTCTTCATGCGTTTCCACTGTGTGCTCCAGTTTCTTCCCACAGTCCAAATATGTGCCTGTTCGATGAATCGGCCATGCAAAATTGCTCCGTTGTGTCCAGGGATGTGCAGGTTAGGTAAATTAGTCATAGTAAATGGAGGGTTACGGGGATAGGGTGGGGAGCTGCATGTACAGAGGATGGTCTTCAGACTTGATGAGCTGAAAGGCCTCCTTCCGCCCTACAGTGATTCTATGTTCCTATGTTAGGGTAGTGGAGGCAGAAACTCTTATAAAATTTAAAATAGTATTTAAATGTACACTTCGACATCAAGACATATAAAGACATGGGCCAAGATGCTGGAAGATATGATTAGACTAGTTAAGTGTGTGTGTTTGACTGGCACAGAGCAAAGGGTCCTTTTCAGTGCTGCAGAGCTCAATGACTCCAAAATCTCGATGAGATCTTTGTCAGCTTCATTCCTCCTGGGATCACCCAAAGATAACAATAACTTTTTACTCACCAAATTCTAGTTAATGTTTGCTGTGTCCTTTCAATACCTCCACATTATAGCACATTATAGCCAAAGCCATCTATAAATTCAGAATCATTCCCTTGCTCTTGATCACAATAAGTGAAACTCAGAATTTTCTTTGTTTTTTAATGGTGTTTTTTACCTCCACCACTACATTTTAAAACCAATAATTTATAAGAAAGTTCAGTTTACTCATTATGACTTTGAAGAAAGTAATTCCTAGTGTAAAATATACTCACGGATTGGACTAAACTCCTCTGAATAATTCAAGCCCAGTTGAATGTTGTAAGCGTCATTTCATTGAAGAGCTTGTTTAATCCAGAATGATACAGCAGTGTATCAACTATCAGCATTTTAAATTACCATTCTAAATGAATGCATGAAAATAAGTCCATTCATAATCATTTACTTTTAAATTTGTGCATAATGTACTTTTGATTTGCAATGGCTTGCAAAATAAAAACATTTGTTCTATAAAAAAGGGAACTTCCTGGGGTTTTGCAGACTTGAAGTAAAATCTAATGTACATCATAAAATAAGCAACTGATTTAAAATGTTGAATGTAGATACTTTATCAAGTGTAATTCACAATATAGATATTCCAATATTCCTTTACACCCATTGCTACTTAGTATTCTATTCAGTCTGATTGCCTTTGCAAGAATTGCTGCAGTCCTATGTTAGATTTTGCAAATAGAGGTTAATGTGTATAATCTTATAGTCATTTCCGAGTCATGTTTACAAGGAGATTATAGTTAGGAACTGTATACTCAGGAATATGTGGTCTTTCAAAAGAGTAGGAAGGAAAGGAAGCTGGGATAGCTTTGTAGTACAGATTGGAATATGTACAGTAGCCAGAAATTATCCTGGGTCAGAAGATATAGAATGAATGAATGGAGGTAACAACGGGATAAAGACACTTCTACAGGCTCCCCTATAGTAGCTATATTGTAGGACAGAAAATAAATCTGGTGATAATGAAGGATGCAAACAGTCAGTACATTAATCACGGTGATTTTAAGCTTCATGTAGGTTGGGAAAAAACAAATTGGAAGAATTCATAGAGAATACTTGGGACAGTTTCCTGGAACAATCAATTCAACCAGGAGTCAGAATGTTTTGGATCTGGCAATGTGCAATGATGCAGGTTTAATGAATGATCTCAATGTAAAATATATCTCTAGGAAATGGAGGCCACTACACAGTAAAAGTCAACATTCAGTTTGAAAGTGAAAAATTTCGGTCATAAACAACGATGCTAAATATAAATAAATATAATTACAAAGGAATGAGGATGGAGCTGACAAGAATGGACTGGGAAAGGAATTTAGCAGAAAGGACGGTTGATAGACAATGGCAGATGTACAAGAAAAGGTGACTGACAGTAAAGATATATTCCAGTGAAAAAGAAGCATTCTTGGAAGGGGATGGACTGACAGCACATAACCAAGGAAGTTAAGGATAGTGTTAAATTGAAAGACGAAAGTATGCAATGTGGCAAAGATTAAAGTAATCCAGAGGATTGAGAATATTTTAAAGCCAACAAAACATGACCAAAACAATTAACTAATGAGGGAGTAAATAATCTATGAGGGTAAACTAACAAGTAATATAAAAATGGACAGTCAGAGCTTCTTTAAATACATAAAAAGAGACTAAAATAAACAGTGGCCCCTCAGAGAATGAGGCTGGGGAAACAAAAATAGGGAGCCAAAAAATTGCAGATTAATTGTACAAATACTATCCATCAGCCTTCACAATAGACGATATTAATAATATTAGCAAAATACTAGATCAAGGAGCCAGCCTTGGGGAGGAAATAAATACAATAACTATCGCTAGAAAAAATATTGTAAGAAAACTAATGGGGCTAAAAACTGATAAGCTCCCTGAACCTGATGGGTTACACCATAGGATAATGAAAGAAGTAACTGCAAAGATACTAGATGCAGTGGTAGTCATCTTCCAAGAATCGTAAAATTGCCAATATAACAGCATTATTCAAAACAGAGGCAGGCAAAAACAGTTAACTATAAGCCAGTGAGCTCACCAACTGTCATTTTGAAAGTGTTAGACTATTATAAAGAATGCAATGGCAGAACATTTAGAAATACACAATATAATCAAGCAATGATAGCATGTCTTCATGAAGAGGCAATCGTGACTGGCAATTTTATTAAAATTCTTACTTTAATGGAGAAATACTGCAGCAAAGAAGGATTTAGGGTACACTTCAGTGTATCACAAAAAGCTAGCAAACAGGTCCAGCAAGTTATAGGGAAAGCAAATGGAATGTTAGCCTTTATTTCAAAGGGAATTGACAGTAAATTGAGGAAGGCTTGGTAAAACTATACAAGGTACTAGCTGGACCATGTCTAGAAAATTGTGAACAGTTGTGGTCCCCTTATCTAAGTAAAGATATAATGACATTATAATGACATCTTCCAAAGAAGATGGCCATGGAAAGATTTTCATATGAGGATAGATTGAATAGGTTGAGCCTGTACTCACTGGAGTTTGGAAGAAAGAGGACTTATCTTATTGAAACATATAAGATTATTACAGGGTTTGACAGAGTAGGTGAGGAAAAGTTGTTTTCCTTTGTGGGGGAGTCTAGGTCAAATAGCATAATATCAGAATACGGGGTCACCCATTTAAATCAGAGATGAAGAGGAATTTCCTTTCTTAGAGCCTAGTGAATCTCTGGAATGCTTTACCACAGAGAGCTGTCCGAGTTTGGTCGTTAAGATTATTCATGGCTGAGATAATCAAATTTTCAATCAGTAAGGGAATCAAGGAGTATGGAGATGAAGCAGTAAAGTGGAATTGAGAATTATCACATCAGCCATTGAATGGCAGAGCAGACTCATTGAGCCAAATGGCCTACTTGTGCTCCTATGTCATATATTTCCTATGTTTATTTTAGATACGCTTGAAGAGAGTATTTTACAATATTAAAATCCCCATTAATTGATATTGCAAATTATAAAGAGCTTTGATGAACACAAAGTGGATTTTGCTGTTTATCTCCCTCATCGTTGAAATATGCTTAGATATGTATAAGACAGGTACTGATTAGCAGTCAATAACGTCATGCTATTTTCAATTTCCGACCATGAGAAATAAGTGAATCCAAAGCAAATCAAAGCAACGGTATATACATCTGTCACTTTTTCTGAAGAACAAATTGTTCTATTAAATACATGGATTGCGATAACTTCAGTTCACTTGCTCTGTGCACCTTGGGACTGTCATGGCTATTTATAGACTTCCATCATTTCTTTTTACCAGATCACACATTAGTGAATTCAGTTCCTGTTTATTGTTATAAGATAACAGCTGAAACTTTGGACTTCTTCTTACCTTTTTCCGGCTAATTCCGAGTAGCATTGAGTTTTTTTCTGAAGGGAGACTTAGTCAGTTATCTCAGTGTATCTTACTAAATTTGCCACATGAAACTACTTATTGCACCCTATGTCACCCATCATGTCCAATTCTACCCCTACCTTAGCACACACAATTCCCAGAACAATTTGCCACTCAGGGGATATTCGCTGAAAGACAGAAATGCCTTATACTCGCAAAGTCCTTGAAAGGCTGCTGTACCTGGTCAAGCACTGGCAGTTCAGCAATGCCCCTCATCAGCAATGTAAGGGTATGGCAGCCAGAAAGCCACATTGCACATGACTCATAGCGAGTGAGACTGACAGTCACCCACATGTACAACTCATTCTCTCACTGGATGTTTGCTGCATTTTTGCTGCTAATTGTTTGCTGCATTTCATGTTTTCTTTTCACATTTCCAGGTTTTGTAGCATTCTACTTCTTACTGACATGTAATGTTAAAGAAACAAAGTTGAAGTTCAGTAAATGGGTTGTAGTTAAACAAATAAATTCAATTTGAAGCATTTTGATAATAATTCTATCATGATCTCTATCAAGGCTTTCAGAAAGAATCTTGAACTTCCAAACAATAGCTGCAAGGGTGACATTCCAAGATTTCACATTTTAAAACTTTCATGTTATCAAATGACTAAAATATCTATCGACCATCTGCGTTCTCAAGGAGGCAACTTATACTTTAAGATATGGAAATAAGCAATGTCTGCTTATTTTCACTCTCCATGGAATTACAGCTATTTTTTACAGCAACTATTCACAGTTGTCCCCAGCTACCAATGCGTCATTTCCTTTTTGACTTCTCCAAACCATGGAAATGTGTTTCACTGTGAGGGTGACACTGTAGATTTCATCCTCTGGTTCCAAACTGGGCAAATCTCCCAGGGTCCTTTAATTTTCACAAACTGTCGTTAATCTGATTGTAAGCTTCTTCCTATCTTCTGCTTAGTGAACATAAGATTCAGCATCTTTTCTACTCAAGGTACAATCTTGACCAAATTCAGCTCTTGCTCACTAACCGTTAGTCAACCACAGACCACACAATACAAAAGTGCAATTTGCTGTGTGTCTGTGATACTCAAACACTTATAGGAAAGCCTGTAACTGGATCTCAAAGTGGCTTCCTCTAATGTTAATCTATTATCAATGATCCCAATTCCCTTTCATTTGAGAAGTAACTTGATAGTTTACAGCAGAACTGTACTGCTAAATATCTATAACACTGTTCTGGGGCTTTTGAAGGCTCATGCTCATTGTGGAAACTGCTGTCATTGTCTCCATTTGTAAATACCTTGCATCTCCCTCTAAATGAAGAAAAACAGAGCCTTCCTCTGATCTCAAAATGCAAAACCATCCATGTTTATTGTTAGGGAGACTCCAGCACAGTTTGTCTGTAACTTTCATTCATCTCAAAATATAATATTCCTGTAAACCAAAGATTAAGTCTTTAAACTTAACCGTCTTATGTACCTCAAAATGTAAAGTTCAACTGTTTAGTTTTCTTCATTGTCACATAAGGTTTATTTATGTTTCTTATTTTTAAAGCGTTCATATTTAATGTCCTGTCTGACTTCTTTACGACAAAACATATCCTGATATGGATGCATAACAAACTAATATTTCAGCAATGAGCAGTTTGTTGTGACTTATAATGGCACAGAGTGTATTGTCGATCAAACATCCCAGAAAATGGCTGGCTATTCTGATTTGAACTTAAGGTAACATGTTTCACAATTTGATGCAATTTCAACTTTCATCTTGTATGATGCTCCCACCTAGTGGCCTCATTAAAGACTGACCAACTTTACTTCAGGCAAAGTGGCTATGCAAACTGAATATATACTTGTTTATATCTGAGGAATCCCATGATTACTAATGAACAGATCATCTACGAATGGGACATACTGTGGAATTACTATTCAGAAATTTCAGTAGTTTACAAGGACAGGAATACTGCATCCACATATTTTTTATTGAACTGAAAGCCAACTGAAAGCCAACCATGCACAACTTAGTTTGTCCCTGTGAGACAAGAAAACTTAATTGCTGTAATTTATCAAGGCTGATCAAAGGATAATTGCCTTTTAACAATACTAGATTCTCAGGTAGGTTTGAAGATATTTTCAGTTCCTAGTTGGTGTGTAGATTCAGATGTAAGTTTGAATCTTTTAGATATACTTTATTCTGATTTTGAAGTTTGAATATATGTTGACAACTATGCCTGAACTAAAAAGAATACCTTTCTCACTTTCACTATATGTATAGAAAAACAAGAGAATGATTTGCATTGATCACAGAAACGTTATGACACAGAAGGAGATCATTCTGCTCATTGAGCCTGCACCGGCTCATTAAATGACCATCAAAATAACTCCATGAAGGCTGTATCCCACCACCAAGTCACCCTTTATTTACATGTGCATAGTACATGAGGCTGACCCCGCTGGCTCAGAGGCAGCTCCTAGTATGAACAAAACCCCTGATACTCCTGTTTATGTCTATCAGCCAGTGCTCCCTGACTGGACCAGGTTAACACCCCCAATCAGGGAACATATATTCTATGAGGTTCACCTGGCCGACCTCGATCCAATCACTACATCCCTCCCTTGTAAGTTCTAGGATGTAGGCCAATTTTCTTTTCCTGTGACTTCTCCCAGGGTGTTTTTACACCAGGTCTGGTTCTTCCAACACTGTTTCGGATACTAGCAGTGTGTACTGGAATGTAGCTCACCTCTTCCACCCAGACCCTCGCAGAAGGAATTCATCTTCTTCTTCAGGCAGTAATGACATCAAGGCTGTGACATCTGCCATGTCGATCTCATCCTCAGAGGTTTCTTCGATGCTGGGATGAGGGGGTAGAATCCAGGGATTCTGACAGGCTCACGGGTTCTGGGGGGCTGGGTATGTTTTCCTCCTGCCCCGTTTGCAAGGCTGCAGCTTTCATGTGGTCCACATACTTGTTTAGAACTGCCTCGTCCATCCCAAAATTTGTGCATCATGCAACCTGACCTCACATTAACCATGCATCTCTCCAATGCAGCAGTATTCGTGTGGCTTTGACACTAAACTTTGTCCTCTGAAGTAAACTGCGTCTCTCACTTACAGGAATCTTGTGTTGGCATTCCTGATGCTCTTTCACTCTCTCCACACCAGTTTCCGGAAGATCAGATTTAACCTGGTGTGGAGTCTACTACCCATTAGCAATTCTGCAGGAGTGGTCCTATAATCAAAGAAATGAGATATTTTTGAATTGAGTTAAGTTGCAGGCTCTTTCTTAAAGAATGTGGCTATGTTGGCATCCAATTCTGGCCACCAGACATAACTTCTTACCAACATCTTAATTTTGGAAACAAAAATAGAAATTGCTGGAAAAGCTGAGCTGGCATGGCAGCTTCTGTGGAGATAAATTAGAGTAAACATTTCAGGTTGAGCGACCCTTCCACAGAAGGGTTCTGAGGTGGAGGCACTCGACCTGAAATGTTAATTCTGATTTCTCGCCACAAATGCTGCCAGACCTGCTGAGCTTTTTCAGCAATTTCTACTTTTGTCTCTGATTGACAGCATCTGCAGTTCTTTCAGTTTTTATTTTGAAAACCCTTGGTGGAGTTCAGCCAGTATCTGGTGGTGACCTTTGCATGGGACAATCACTCTTGCTCCACATAATAAATGCCATCCTTTACGGTGATCTAGTCTTGTCGGGTCCAGAACTATTTCAATTCTGTTTGTGATGGCCCTTTAGTTTCTCCCATCACCACTGGTTGTTTTAGATTTGCCAGGACGAGATTGGTTTGTTTCCACAGTTTGATATTGTCAGAAGTGGCCAGAAAGGTGTTCAGAGAGTTCAAATCCAGAACAGACTGTTCCAGTGGTGGCACTACCAGTGGTGTATCTGCCAGCAGGGTCCAGCTCAAGGCATCTGCTTTTGCCACTTGGACTCCCAGACACTGTTCCAACTTGTAATTGTGCACACTCAGAATAATAACCCACAGCTGAATTCGACCTGAAACTATGGGCAGCACAGCTCTGTTGGCTTAAAGTAGCCCTAGCAGAGGTTTTGGTTTGTTACTATTAAAAATTTACGTCCATAAACGTATTGGTGGAACTTTCTCATACCAGGATGACTGACAAACCTTCCTTCCCATTGTGGTCATATTTTCATTTGGCATCAGCTGAAGTCTGGGAAGCATGCACTATTGGGTGTTCTTCTGGGCCACTGGTGAGTCAACACTACCCCAATACTGTATGGGGAGACATCACATGTCACCACTACCTCTCACTTGGGATCGTAATGGGTCAACACCTTAGACGGCGATAGCTGCTTCTTCACTTCCTTAAAGGATACATCTTGGCTATGAGACCATTTCCAAGGCTAGCACCTTTTTCAGTAGCAGATATAAGGATGTCAGGATGGAAGTCGGCTTATACGTGAATTTTCCATAATAATTCACCAACCCAAGGGAAGACCTAAGCTTCAGTGCAGACATGGGGCCGACACATTTTTGTTTGCCCTCACTTTATCCTCCAATGGGCGTAACCCAGTCTTCTTGACTCTGTAGCCCAAGTAGGTCACTCGGGGTGTCTCAAACACAGACATTTCCTTCCTAAGGCATACACCTACCTTGGAAAAATGTTTAAGGACAATGTCTAAGTTCTCTCAATGCTCTTTATTGGTCTTCTCAGTTATTAGAATATCATCCAGAAAAATGGTGACCTGGGACAGACTTTTGTAAAATGTTCTCCGTCAACTGATGGTAAATGGCACAGGCTGATGATACCCCAAAAGGCAGTCTGATATATTGGTACAAATCTATATGGGTATTAATTGTAGCATATTTCTGGGAATCCCCATCTAATCACAATTGCAGGTATGCATGGCTCATGTCCAGCTTCGTGAAGAATAGCACCTCTCTGCCAGTTTTGCATATAATCTTCTATGTAAGGGATTGGTATTTATCCAGCTGCAAAAAACTGTTTACCATTTGTTTGAAATCCTCACAATGGCAAACCAACCCATCAGGCTTCACAATCAGTATGACTGGTGCTGCCCATTCCACAAACTGGAATGGTCTGATACTTTCTTCATTTCCAGCCTCTTGGTTTCTGCCTCTACTTTTGCACATAATGCAAATGGCACTGGGTGGGCCTTGAAGAATCATGGGATTGCTTCCTGGTCAACATTTAAGGTGGCCTGGCCACTTTGATAGCCCCTAGACCTTCCTGAAAAACTTCTATTTAATTAGGACTTCACTCAGGCAGTCATATTCTAATTGAAAGATGTTGAGCCAATCAGGTTGAATTTCGTCAATAAATTTCTTCCCATTAAGCCTGGGCCTGAGCTTTTCACTCCAATCAGTGGTAACTGAACCAACTGCTTCTTATAAGAGACCAGAACTGAAGTTGTACCCTTAACCTGTTAAGATTCCCCGGCACAGGTTCTCAGTCTGGCCGAGGTCTTACGCAAACTTAAGGATTGGAGACCAGGGAGAATTTTGCTGAAGATTGGTTCCTCAATCATTGATACAGCTGCATTGGTATCCACCTCCATTACAACTGGGTAACCATTTAACGTTCTGAGGAAGGGTCACCGGACCCGAAATGTTAACTCTGTTTTCTCCTCCACAGATGCTGCCAGACCTGCTGAGCTTTTCCAGCAACTCTGTTTTTGTTTTTGACCATTTAACGTTTATTTTGATTGGTTTTGATTTGGATATTGCTAAGCAATTTAACTGTTCCAAACCAGATGTAGATGGACTTTCCAGGGTGTGGACTCTTTTCGATACTATCCTATGAGTTCTCTTACTCGGTTTAGGCCAAGTGGGACTCCTTTGCCATCTCAAGTCTCCATACAGGCAACAAACTACGAAGGCCTGCCAGCCCAGATCCACGATAAAATTTTAACCTTTTGGTCAAGGTTTGGCTTTTTTTAGGGTATTGTTATGGCTGATCTAGAGTCCCCATATTGAGGATATGTCTTGAGAGAGACTCTGCAATTGTCTTCACTCAGGTGGTGTTCCCCAAGTTGATTTGGCTTGACAAGGGTGGCCACTTCGGTCAAATACCCTGTAAGTAATAAGCTCTATTTGCCGCATTTTCTAATGACAAGGTCAATTGCAGTGCCTGTTTGAAGTGCAGTTGGGCTTCAGCTACTAGGTGCTTTAACATGGTTAATCCCATATACCAAATGGCCTCTCAGCATTTATTAAGGGTTAAACCACTCACATGCCTCTGCCAGTTGTCTTAACCTAGTCAAAAACCCTGGCGTGGATTCCCCCCGTTCGCAAACTTCTGAATAAAACTGATAGTGTCTCAGATTTAGAGGAGGCTTGGGGTCAAACTATTCCTTAGCTAACTCTATCAACTCTTGAAAGGTTTTAGTATCTGGTGCCTCATCAGAAGTTAAGATCCCAATAATCGAAAAAGCTGTGGGTCCACAAGCTGTCAAGAGAATTGCTCATTGCTTTTCATCTGCCCCGTTACATTTTTCCAGAAAAAAAACACATTCTTTCCACAGGCTGGCCATCTTTGATGGCAGGATCGAACAAATTCAAGCTTCCCAAATAGCGGCATGATGCCAGAAATGCTTACTCCAACTCAAAGATGCATTTGCGAGCAAATCTCTTCGGGGTTGTGTTTTCTCTCATCGCCACTAAAATAACTCCATGAAGAGAAGTTTCTGGTCACCAAATCACTCTTTATTTATACATGTATAGTACCTGACACTGACCCAGCTACTCCAGAACCGGCTCCTACAGTGAACAGTACCCCGACACTCCTGTTTATATGTGTCAGCCAGGGCTCCCTGTTTGGACCAGCTTAACAGCCTCAATCAGGAAATTCTTATTCTATGAGGTCAACCTGGCTGACCTCGTTCCAATCGCCACAAGCATCATTACTTAGTGCCAATTTCTTGTCTTTTACCTGCATATCTGCATATTATTTTTATCCAAATAATCATCCAAGATCTCTTGAATCCCCTAATTTAACCTGCCTCTGCCACACTTCCCATTCACACATTCCACATCTTAAATGTTTGTTGTGTCAAAAAAGAATTTCCTCACCTCACCCTTGCTTCTTTTGCAGATCACTTTAAAATACGACTTCAGGACTTCCCAAAGTGTTTTTTCTGTCAACTAAATGTAATATTTTTTTCTTTGCACCCTCCACGTCAGATTTCTTCTACCTCCAGGCTGTTCTCGCCTGTTATCCACATGTCTTTACCAGAGCCTGCTAGTCTGATTCCACTGAAAGCCCTGAGCTATCTGACCAATTGGATGGCACATTGATGTTGCTGAGAGGCTGGGTGCAGTCCCAGAAGTGGCCATCACCCCCAATTGTTCTGCTGGGGCTAGGGAGCTGCTAGCCAGATGGTGTTAGAAGGCTCACACTGATGTAATTAACCACCTTGTATTAAATGACTGTGAGGCAATTCACCAGAGGAAGGGCACATTCTCAAAAAATTTATTCCCAAAAGTTTATGAATTCCAGCCCATTTTCCCATTCTTGGAAATAATGAACTTAAATATGTGTTTCAGCTGAATATTGCTATCAAATGATACTGATGCTATTATTATGGTGTATTTTGCTGAAAACCACTTTCATTTATTTTTCCGTTTCTCTATTAGACGGAAAGAAGAAAAGGCTTCATTGTGTGTGGTTTTCCATTTATCAAACATTGATTTATCATCACGCTTCATTTTTATATTCGAGCAAATGCACGGTTGCTGAAATTTTTTTTAATAGATCCTTGATTTTGCATTTAGTGTTTGAATATCTAGTGAGAGAAACAGAGAATCAACAACAAATAGATAATAGGTAATAGATGATTGGATAATTTGAAAGATAATCAACAACAGCAAATTAATTAGTTTAATAGCTGTCTCAATTGCATTCGAGTTTAGGTGCACAAACATTTGACTAGTTTTTCAGAACCAGAGATGTATTAATGTTACGAGCATCGTATTTCAGTCTGCAAGTCTGGTGCAAGAATCAATAACAATTCTGTTGCTAACCTGAACTTAAATATCTTTGCTGAATTACTTGACACTCTATACATTTAGCTAGTTAAATATCATTGCAATGCCATAGCAAAGCAATACAACTAACAGCATGTGAGAAACATGTCTAAGCTGGTCCAAACAATGTTCCTAATCACAAGCCCTCCTACTTCAAATTTGTTTGCTGCAAATTTCTGATGAAACAAGAAGTTTACAAATTAAGCAATATAATACTTACTTGGCTAAGACCGTGGTCCTAATCAACTTATGTACAAAAAATGGTAACCGTATTTTGAGTGTCTAAATGTAACACAGCAGTTTTGTCAATTTTAATCTGGCTTTCTTGCTGACAGAAGCCCTCAGGTTGTACTGGGAGGGGAATGGGCAAGGTAGTAGAGACGCACCCTGCAGTACACAGCAAAACTGGAAGATGTTCCTCTGCCTCCTTAGCTCCTTATGAATGGAAACAATGGTCCACTAAGAGCTGCTCACAAGACGCTAACCTCTAAAGAAATGAGTGGAACATGCCTTACAAGTGTCCTACTTAGAAAACTCCATGAAAGATCCTGAAATAGGAATCAAAACCTTCATTCACATGCATAAAGCTATGGTTAAATGAATTGTTGCCTAACACAACATTCATATTTATTTCAGGTGCCCTTTGGGAACTTGAGACAGTAGCAGAAAATATCCACATTTTACTGCTTTTCCTTTTCTGAATATTGGGTACAGGAGTTTTCAATTTCTCTGCTGTTTGTCTTTTATTTCACTTAATTATGTTTTAAACCTTCAGGGGTTATTGTAATCAAACCAGAGCCCATCCTTGTTGAAGGCATTGCTCCATAAAAAGAGGGAACATAATAAAGGAAATTGGCGGATCTCTGTATAGTGTAAATCTACTTTTTCCACATGTCAGTAAACAATAGTGAGCCATGGCAAGAGGCAAACAGCCAAAGCAAGCAGCTGCATTCACCACTATTAAAAATAACGTAATAGCAAATGGTGATATGCGACTAACAAGCAGATGAATGAGCTCAATTTCATCATCATACTGGCTGACTTCCTCCACATTGGGAAGCATTTTATCTGAGAGCAACTTTACTCGATGACAAAATGTGAAATTAAATTCTCACTGCCCGATAGTTGTTCCAATGTGTTGAAGAACTGGGTTCCAGTGGGAAGCAAATTTCAATTTAGTATCAAAAGATTTGTTTTTCTATGATGAATAGTCTCATTTTGAAATAAGTAATATGTGCTCAAAGTTCAGAGACGAGCCACATAATGTGGTAATATTACACATTGTGCTCCCAAACTGCAGCATAAAGCATATTAAATTTGCAAGCATTACTGCGTAGCTAGCATCAGCATTTAGAATCACTGATTACAACTTTCCAGAGATGGAAAAGTGGAAGCTGTCAGTGTATGTTGCACTACAACTATTTAATTGATATAAAAGTATATTTTGTTTGCCCCGAATGCGAGGCAGATCATGAGTTAAGGGTCAATTTTAAGAAACAGTCAGAAAAAGTAAACTTAAGGTTATCACTGCAGATGCACTGAAAGTGATGAATTCAAAGGGGCCAGACAGGAATCCTGAGCAGGCTCACTGGGTTATAAATCAGTTGGAGGTCTTCTGGCAATCAGTTTCAGTTTTGCAGACTTTTCAGTAGCTGGCTTTCACCTATGCAGTAAACCCTGGCTGGAATTGGATCTGTGCCAGGAGATCACTGAGGTCATTTAAAGGATCAAGATTCACAAACATCAATGTATTGTGACTGCCCAGCAGAGCAGAGTGTCAACCATGTGGAATCAGCCTCTTAAATATCGTACTACAAATAAAAGCAAGTTTAATTCAGTGCAGCTGAATGTCAAGTGCTCCAGATTTTGGGATTGAAAACTGAAGAAAAACAGAACCAGAATCTGTTGAGGTTTTGTCTCTACAGACTTGTGGTGAGCATATGTTCCTCCAGGCTCCTGAATGGGCTAGATTATGACTGTTTCTGAATACTCCCTGTCAGTTAAAACCAGGTTATAATGCTCTTTGGAAACAATTGTAAGTTCTTCCAAGCTTTAAATGGTTTGTTTGGTCAAGTAACGTTATATTTTTGTTGTTCTGCTGCAGTATTATGCAATACAGCATTTCCTAGCATATTTGATCTTGTTGATAGAGGGTGAATTTGCATTTTGATATTTGTCAGCTTTCAAGTAAAAATACTCATATAAGTGCAATTATATATGAATTATCATGAGAAATTTCATAACGGTAACCAAATGAACATTTAATTATGACTATAATTCCTTCGAGTATGAAAACAAAGGTTTCCACATTATACTTCTGCCGTCTGAATTGTGCCCAAATTTGACTCAGCTAGGAATGAAACTCGTATGCTTTTGTTAGCTATGAGACTCCAATTTAGAATAAATTTTAATCGATTTCTATGGCAAAGCACAAATTTCTCAAACATCTGCAGCAAATGAGGCTGAATTGGTCACCTTATTTAGAAAGCTACGGAGGTGGTAGGTATAAGAAACATAAAAGTTCTGCTCTTCTAGCATAGTTAGGAAAGATTTTTATTGTGGATTGAATGAAACCTATTGTGATATTATCTTTGGAATGATATCCCTTGGAGGAGCTCAACATGCACCCCTCTCCAATAAGTTCAATTCATTCTATGCTGACTTTGAACAGAAGGTCAGTGAAATGATGTCAACTGCCCCAACAGCCTCAGGTGTACCTGCATCTTTGGTGTACCCTCAGTACAATGTGAGGTTCCCACCTGCTTCATCATCTTGGTGCCAAAGAAAAATCAGGCAATGTGCCTTAATGACTACCAATCAGTAGCTCTGATATCCATCATTATGAAGTGCTACAAGAGGTTAGTAATGGCACACATTAACTCCAGCCTCCCAGATTGCCTTGATGCACTGTAATTCGCCTACAATAGATCCATGGCGGACTTCATCTTCCCAACCCCACTCATCTCTGGAACATCTGGAAAACAAGGACACCTCTGTCAGATTCCTATTAATTGACTTTAATTCCACCTTTAACACATAAATCCAACAAACCTCATCTCCAAACTCCAAGACCTAGGACTCTGCTCCCCTCTCTATGACTGGATCCTTGACTTCCTAACCTACAGACTGCAATCAGTAAGGATAGGTGATAACACCTCCTCCACAATAATTCTCAAAGCTGGTTCTCCACACGACTGCATACTCAGCCCCTTACTACACTCTTTATACACTCACGATTGTGTTGGCCAAATTCAGCTCCATCCACATCTACAAATTTGCTGATGATGCCACCGTAGGGTCAGGTCTCAAGCAATGACACAACAGAGTATAGGAAGGAGACAGACAGCTTGGTCACATGGTGGAAAGACAACAATCTCTCATTCAATGTCAGCAAAATGAAAGAGTTGGTCATCGACTTCAGGAAGCGGAGTGGAGGACATGCCCCTGTCTGTATCAATGGCACTGAGCTGGAGATGTTCAAGAGCTTCAGGCTCCTGGGTATAAATAACACCAACAATCTATCCTCGTCCATCTACGTTGATGCTACACTGAAGAGTGCTTCTACTTCCTCAGAAGGCTAAGGAAATTCAGCGTGTCCACAATTAGTCTTATCAATTTTTATAGATGCATCATGGAAAGTAACCTATCTGGATGCATCATGGCTTGGTATGGCAACAGCTGTGCCCAACAGCGCAAGAAATTACAGAGAATTGTGAACGCAGTCCAGTCCATTACGAAGACCAGCCTTTCTTCTATTGACTCAAGCTACACTGCTCACTGCCTGAGAAAAGCAGCCAACATAATCAAAGACACCCCCCAACATCCCAACCCGTTATACTCTCTTCCATTAGTAAGAATATGCACAAGTTTGAAAACAAGTACCAATAGATTTAAGAACAGTTTCTTGCGTGCTATTATCAGACTTATGAACGGACCTCTCCCATATTAGAGTTGATCTTTCTCTGCACCTTCGCTGTAGCTGTTACACTATATTCTGCATTCTGTTCTATTACCCTGATGTACTTGTGTAAAGGATTATTTGTCTGGTTAACATGCAATACAATACTTTTAACTGTATCTCAGTATATGTGACAATAATATATCAAATCAAATTGAATCAAAATCAAATGTAAATGACCCAAGTCCACAGATATTGTTACATGATCACAGACTCTCTGCTCTGCAGCACTCAAGGCACAGGCTGTGTCTGGAAATTACATACTGTATATCTTGGTTAACTGTAAATAAATCCATCAAAGTTCTTCAAATAAACAGAATCTACATATGTCATTTGAGTTACATATGGATAATACATAAAAATATAACTGCATGGTGTGTAGCTGGGATTTTGTTCATTTTCTGTAAAGAAAAATCAAAGGAGAAACTAGCCTTAAAGACTTGAAGGGAGAAACAGCAATCAGGAACTTTCACATTACAGAAAAGAGAAGAAAGTAAGACTTTTATTGTCACAAGTCATGGTCACTTCAAAGCTAGCCAGCTTCATGTAGGCAGTCAGATGGTTCAAGCTTACTCTATCCAAAAGTTATGTCAACTTTGAGAAAACCATTGGAATTCAGCCCTGTACTGAACTAAGAAACTGTACAACTCTAATTCAAATGACACCAATGAAAGCAATCTGCAATCAAGAACAATGTTGAAAGCAGAAAGATAAATATTATATCCTCCACCAGGAACTGGATAGATCTCGATCCGAGTTCAGTCTTTTAAAACAAAGAATGCAGCTAAGGTCTATAGAACAAGCAGGTGGAGAACCAGTTGAACAAGCTGTCAAAATACTAAGATCAGTTGGTAATGAGGGTTTATACAGAGTCAACTTCTTTTTATTTATGTGTGGAATGTTTGCATCACTGGCTGGCCAACATTTATTACCCGTCCCTAGTTGCCTTAAGAATGTAGTGGTGAGCTGCCTTCCTGAACCACTGCAGTCCCACTTGCTCTGTGTTGACCCACAATGCACATAGGGAGGGAGTTCGAAGATTTTGACCCAGCGATAGTGAAGGAACAGCGATATATTTCCAAATCAGGATTGTGAGTGACCTAGAGGGGAACTTGAAGGTGATGGTGTTCTCATGTATCTGTTGCCCTTATCCTTCTACATGGAAGTGGATGTGCATTTGGAAGGTGCTGTCTTAAGATCTTTGATGAATTTCTGCAGTGAATCTTGTAGATAGCACACACAGCTGCTACTAAGCATCAGTGGTGGAGGGAGTGGCTGCTTATCGATGTAGTTCCAATCAAGCAATTGTTGGAGTTGCCCTCATCCAAGCAAGTGAGGAGTATTCCATCACACTCCTCACTTGTGCCTTGTAGATGAAGGACAGACTTTGGGGAGTCAGTAGATGAGTTACTTGCCACAGTATTCCTAGCCTCTGACCTGTTCTTGTAGCTACTGTATTTATGTGGTGAATCCAGTTGAGTTTCTGTCAATGATAATCCCCATGATGTTGATAGTAGGGGATTCAGTGATAGTAACACTATTGACTGTTGAGGGGCAGTGGTTAGATTGTCTCTTATTGGTGATGGTAATAGCTTGGTATTTGTGTGACGTGAATGTTATTTGCCACTTGTCAGCCCAAGCCTGGAAATTGTACAGGTCTTGTTGCATTTGAAGATGGACTGCTTCAGTATCTGAGGAGTTGTGAATGATGCTGAAAATTGTGCAATCATCGGCGAACATCCCCACTTCTGACTTTATGATGCAGGGAAGGTCATTGATGAAGCAGCTGAAGATGGCAGCACAGTGGCTCAGTGGTTAGCACTGCTGCCTCACAGCATTAGGGACCCGGGTTCAATTCCACTCTCGGGTGACTGTCTGTGTGGAGTTTGCACATTCTCCCCGTGAAGTTTCCTCCAGGTGCTCTGGTTTCCTCCCACAGTCCAAAGATGTGCAGGCTAGGCGGATTGCCCATGCTAAATTGCCCACAGTGTGCAGGGATGTTTGGGTTAGACATGGAGAAATGCAGGGGTAGGCAAATGAGTTAGGGTGGGATGCCCTTTGGAGGGGCAGTGTGAGCTTGCTGGGCCAAATGGCCTGTTTCCACACTGAGGGATTCTACGTCTATAATTCTATGGTTGTGCCCAGGACACTACCTTGAGGAGCTCCTATGGAGATGACCTGGAGCTGAGATGACTGACCTCCAACAATCATGACCATCTACCTATGTGCCAAGTATGACTCCAGCCAGCAGAGAGTTTGCCCCCGATACCTATTGATTCCAGTTTTGCTAGGGGTCTTTGATGTCACCCTTGGGTCGAATGCAGCCTTGATGTCAAGGGCTGTCACTTTCACTTCACCTCTGGAATTCAGTTCTTTTGTCTATGTTTGAACTAAAGTTGTAATGGTGTCAGAAGCTGAGTGGCCCTGGCAGAACCCAAAC
>JAHRHZ010000289.1:1128854-1179116 GCA_024137785.1 Ginglymostoma cirratum | reverse complement strand
CTGCTCCTTTGATGCTGCTCGGCCTGCTGTGTTCATCCAGCTCCACACCTTGTTATCTCTATTGAGCTCACTAATTCGACTTTAGTCCAGCAGAATCAGGCTTTTCCCTGGCCCTCATTTAGGTCCCAATAATATTCAATGTCACAGAAAGAGGCCTGAGATGAACCCAACAACATCTTGCAATTATGTTGCACCCTTAAGGCCACAAAATATCCCAAGTTGCTTCATTAAAAGGTTATCAAATAGATTTTAATACAAAACTATAGGAGAAGTTATCCAAAGACTAAAAGTATGGGCAGATAGGTAGTTTCTATAGAACACTTCAAATGAGGAGAGACATATCACAAGATGGACCGATTTAGGTACAGTATTTCAGAGATCAGGGTCAAGGTATCCTAAAGCACGCTGTGAATGACAGAATCATTAAAATATGAGATGCACAAAAGCTATAATTGGAGGAATGCTGCAATGTGAAAGGCTTGCAAGCCTGAAGGACAGTATAGAGATAGGCTGGGATGAGTTCATGAAGTGATTTGAAAGCAACAATTAGAATTTTAAAATGAGGTATTGGTTGATGTGGTAATAGAGATTAACAATATAGAGGTGACAGGTGAATTGGTGTGAGTCAAGATATAGGTAGAAGAGTTTCAAAGGAGCACTTTTGATGCAGAATGTAAGATCATAGGCTGACCAAGGTAGATTGGGATAGTTCTGTCTAGAGGTAACAAAGGCAGGGATTCAAGTCATAGCTTTGTTTGTGTTCATGTCTTCAGGTAAGCTCAGGCCACATCTCATGGTGTTTCTTCAAGGAATATTTAACAATACATAGAGCTGCTCTAGTCTAAACCTTGTTGCCAAGTCCCTATCACATGATTGAGGTTACAGGTGTATCACGGCTTACTCAAGAGACTCGCCAATGATGGTGAGCCAATGGAGGACATGCTGTGGTCGACTATGTCAAAAGCTTTATGCAGGCTGAGAAGGTTGAGGATAATTTCACATAGATAAATTGCATGGAATATCATTTTTGACTGGCGCTGGTGTTTTCATATTGTGGTGAAGGTGGAAACCTGATTAGAGTGAATTAGATGTGCAATTATGAGAAAGGTCAGCTGGATTTGGGAGATGACAATACACTCAAAGAGTTAGAGAAGAAAAGGAGGCAATATTTTGCAAGGATAGGGGTGTCAATTTTGGGTATTTTGAGATGAGAGATGATGATGGTAAATTTGAAGTGGAGGGGAACGGAACATGAGGAGAGGGAAGTAGTGATAATATAATGTATTATCAGGACAAGGATGGGAAGTTAAATAGTTGATTGCTGGGAGTTGAGGTAGAGGATGTGTCTCTGGTTAAGATGAGCTCAGAGAAAGTAGAATGTTTAAAATCTAATGAAAGATGGGAATTCAATGGGGTGCCAGACCACATAAGGGGGCTCCAGGGAGACTGGGAGAAGTGAGAGAAACAGCTGAATAGTTGGTTTCACCCAAATTTTTATGAATTCCTCACATTTGATATTGGAGATGAGGGTGGATGAGGTAAGTGTGGAAGTTTAAGAAGATGGTTTGTCATGAAGAAGGAAGGTGGGGGACACCTTTGCATTCCAGGGTAATCCTGGAATAGTAAGCAATTTGGGCCAATTGAAAAATTATCCAATTGCTCTTTATGTGGTCTAAACAAATGTGGCAATGGATGGCTTTCCTAGTTGTCTGTTACAAATTTTCAAGCACGTGTCCCTTTGATTTGATGAAGTATGAAGCTGAATGAATGAAGTGAAGAAGAATAATGCTTTCTATGGGTTATAGTGGTATAGAGAGCATGATTATGTGGTGTGGTGAGTGCAATAATATCATGATGAATGGGGAAAGACAGTGGCAAGTGAATTAGGAGGGATTTTTTCTAGGGACAGACAAAGGACACAAGGTGGAATGTGGGTGGGGAGTGACACAACACAGTGATCAAAGGTTGTCCTTTCTGAAATTGGCATGTGGATTGGCAAGGTCAAGAGGTGGCTGTGCAAATGAATTGGGGAGTTTATTACTAAAGAGAGATTACGAAGGAAAAAGATGGTAGTAAACTCAGAGAAGACAGAACGTGATGCGTTTAACTCCATCAATGTAAGTGTTTTTTCAAAAATAGACCAAGAATATTTTTGCTGTGGAGACAAGAGGAAGAGGTATGCTTTTTGACTCCCTTGGATACCATCATGATGAAACTTTTCAACTAGTTCATAGAATCCATACAATGTGGACGCAGGCCATTTGGTCCATCAAGTCCATACTGACCCTCCAAAGAGCATCCCACCCAGACCCACCCCATTCTTGCATTGCCCATGGCTAATCCACCTAGCCTGCACATCCCTGGACCCTATGGTCAATTTGGCATGGCCAATCTACCTAACCTGCAAATCTTTGGACGGTAGGAGGAAACCAGAGGAAACCCATGCAGACACAGGGGGAATGTGCAAACCCCATGCACAGTCACTCAAGACTGGAATTGAACCCAGGTGTCTGGCATTCTGTGGCAACAGTGCTAACCACACAGCCATCATGCCACCCACTTGAAAATGATTCATTTGACAATAGTTTTGACTCAGAGCAAAAAATTCAGTTTCAAGTTTGTCTTCAGGATTTTACCAGATAAAGAAGATCAATACCAAAGTGCTATACTGAGATCGTTATATTTTTTGAGGAACATTTTTTTAATGCTGTATTAATGCAAGATGTTTTCTGCCATTTGAATGATAATGGCATGACAATAGTTCAAAAAAGAGAAGATTGTCTGATGTGTTGAGTAATATTGATTCACTAACTATTAGAATAAGAAGGGACATGAAATGGTCATTTAATTTATTTGCTGTATATTGGGCCTATGTATAATTGATTGCTACTTTTATTTAAAAAGCAGCTATATCTAATCTTCAAGGGAATAATGATATGACTAATTAAATGCTTGCATCAAAAAAAAAAACAGGTTTTAGAGGCAAGGAAGACAGCCCACATCAATTTAAGCAGTGTGCGAGTTAAAAAGGGAGTTAAATACATGGCATGTGCCAGCTCGTTAGGTGTACGGCTTCTACACTTAAGATACCTGAATGTAATGTGTTTGTAAAGTCTGAGCAAGGCTTCAACTGCACAGCACTTCTTTGGAATTGAGAGGCTGCCATAAAATCTGTTTAAAAGACTTGATCACATATTGGTGAAGATTTGAATATCTCCGCTCAGCATTATCCCAATCCAGGACAATGGTTATTGACCTGGGTTTTCTAGCCAATACCTGGTATGCTTTTTCCTGCCAGGACAGTGTTTGATTCACAAGTGGTACAATGTTTTGCTTTAATAAGCATTGATTGCTAAACCCAGCAATGTGAACCTATTATTGTGCAAATAGACGTTAATCTAAGTGAGAGCAGCCTACTGCATTCGCACAATGTCTATATAGGGACTGGAAGCATTGAATCCAGAAAAAAGTATTATAAAAACAAAATTAGAAATCCACCATTACAAATGTGCTGCCAAAATGCTAAGATTGGGGATTGTCTGCCTTCATAGCTGTCTGACTGACAGATCTTTCTAATTACGATTACGCTATACCAACAGCAACTGACAAATATCAGTTAAACTTCTAGAGTCGAAAGCAATGAGAAATCTTTGGAATTGATACGGTATAAAAGTAACTCATCTTATTTTGTTTCTGTGACACTAACAAAGCAGAGAAGATCCTAATTGAATTAAGCACTATCTGAGACTGAAGAAGATGCAAAAGTCATATGTCAAGTCAGACAGCTAAAACTAATAGTGGCTTTGAAACATTGACCTGATTTGGTTGAATAAGCAAAACAAAATGCATAACAATGTAGGTTTGTACACTATTACACTAGCAAAAATGCAGGTAGATGATATCAATGCATGGCATTATCATTAAAAATTATTACAAAAACTAAATTAGAGATCTACCATTTCAAATGTGCTGCTAAAATGCTAAAGACTAAGTAGAAGGATTACATGACTAAAAGTGAGTTAGAGAAGTGGGAAACTGCAGTTGCAATGATAAGAATTATGTAAGTGTGGCAGACATAGATCTAAGGCCAAGGGGAATCCCATGATATTGGTACCCAACAAGCAGGAAAAGAAAATTGCACAGCAAATGTGGTGATGAGCAGTCTCAGATAAATAAAAAGACTAAAGTGAAGGACAGCATCTTCATTTAATGAATTCGACAGAACATAGAACTGCACAGCACAGGAATGGGCCCTTCAGCCCATGATGTTGTGTCAAATATGCGCCAAATAAAACTAGTCCCTTCGGCTTGCCATTGGTCCACATCCCTCTATTCCTTGCATATTCATTGGTTATCTAAAAGTATGTTAAATGCTCCTATTGTATCTATCTCCACCACCACTCCTGGCAGTGTGTTTCAGACTACTAACACTCACTGTGTAAAAAACTTGCCTCTCACATCTCCTTTGAGCTATTCCCCTCTAATCTTAAACACATGCCCCCTAGTATTAGATATTTCAACTGTGAAAAACATTCTGTCAACTTTATCTATGCATCTCATAATTTTATAGACTTCTATCAAGTCTTCCCTCAGCCTGCACCGCTCAAGAGAAAACAACCTGAATTTTTCTAGCCTCTCCTTATAGCTCATACCCTCTAATCCTGGCAGCATCCTGGTAAATCTCTTCTTCACCCTCTCCAAATCCTTCACATCCTTCCTGTAATGTGGCAAACAGAACTGAATGCAATACTCTAAAAGTGGCCTAACCAAAATCTTATTAGGCTGCAACATGACATCTTGACTCTTGTATTCAATTCCCCGAACAATAAAGGCAAGCGTGCCAAAAGCCTTCTTTACCACCTTACCTACTTACGTAGCAAAAGTATGGTTATGCTTTTTAAGACTCAGTAAGGTTGAAACACATAGCATGATGATTCATAGGTAAGTGTGCTGCTACCAATTGAGCCAAACTAATTTCGGAATGAACATGAACAGAAAATGAATGAAATTGATGGAATAATTATGTTTTTCACATCCTTCATTGCATTTATCTTCAGTTAATATGATTTATATTTTATTTTGTCCCATGTATTCTTCATCTTGCTGTACATAGCCTCATTCACATAGACACAAAGTTAACGTTTGACACTTGGCAAAATATCCTCGTTGACTTATTTAACAATTTAGTGACAAAAAATGTGATTTATTATAAGTTGATTCTATTTACATTCTATTTATGTTTTATTTAGGAAAATAAATTATATGAGACATTTATAAATATTACACTAACTGTACATTGAGTTTCATGACATAAAAGCAAAATATGTTATATACATTGTTGTTCTATATTAGATTTCTTCAGAAAGCATTTTTCTAAAGTGGTTGTAAATCAGAAATATCATTCTCAGTTATGCAGGTATTTTGAAATCCTGTTAAATCATTTTCACCATAATAAGGTAGATATTAGTGTCCAAGGGACTGAGAAGCTACAGCATAACATATACAACCAGCAATTAATTGCTATGATAGAAAAAATGGACTAGACAGTCATTTTACATTTTTATAATGTTCTGTGTAATTTGTAAGTGTGAATACATAACGTAACTGAAGCATAAAGCAATAAGAAACTAATAACTGCTCAAAAAATCATTATACATTATTTAGAAGTAAGCCCTATTCCCATAATGTAATACTTTGCACAAATTTGTTTGAGGGCAAATACATTTGTTAATACAGGAGCAAATAGTATTAACTTTATGATAATTTAACAAAGCTGTATAGAATGGCAATAGCTCTAGTTGACAAATTCTGATAATAGAAAATCTGAACCTTTGGTGAGTCTGATAAGTTAAATATATTTTAGACTCATTTATGACCTTAAAGTAATTCCAATGAAAACTGCAAACTATTAGGGTTCATTCTTTTTCTTTGTTACCGTATTCCATTTGTACAGCAGAATGTGTGTGTGTGTGTTTGTGTGCGTGTGCGTGCGTGCGTGTGTGCTTTCTAAACTATTTATATGAACATAGTAATAATGAGCTAAGCCATTGCTATCATTTTATCATTCTTGACATGTTATATACTAAGTACATGGGGAAAATTAGTTATTAAATGAAAAATACAATATGCAGAATCTAGTAAAGTTCTGAACAGCATAAGCTATAGTGAAAAATCTGGGAGAATCGTGGGCAACATTGGGAGCAACTGTTTGTACATTCTAATTGATTTCCATAAGTCAAGATGAGATTTTCTCTAGGCAGTGGTGATTTTTTTTCATATATTCTGAAGTGCTTTCACACACAGCCAAAGTTTTTTTTTCTTTTCTCATCAAGAAATCATCTGTGTTACTTTTCACCTTTATCTGCATCCACTAAATCACCAATGTTTCCAATAATTATCAATTTCCGTGCAAAATCTGTCAGGGGCAGTGCATTACTACTGAAAGTGAGGCAAAGATTGGAAGGGAGAGAGGGGACTAAATCAAAATGGATTGGAGGGGTTAATAGGGAAGTCAAGGCATTGATTTTAAATATATGTTATATATATATAATTATTGCATCTTAACAGTCTCATTAAGACTGCATCTCACCTCATAATATTGAGAATCATGTCTAGATACAGAAGTGCGTGTGTATGTAACAGAGAGGAATGGTGTCGGGTGGGTGGAATGGCAATGGGTGGCAGAAACAACATCATATAAGGACATGTGGACTATAACGGCAGAATCCAAGTATTCAGGGGTGCAGAGAAGTCCTGAGTGGCTTTGAATTCAATGAGTAAAAAGATCTAGAAGCAGAAAGCTATTGGAGTGTTAGAAAGGAAGACATCCTCCAAGGCCATTAAAGACATGAATTTAGGGAACCCATTCTCAAACTGATGAGCTGGATTGGCAATTTGTTTTCAGGTCTCAGAGAAGACCTCAACAGAACAAAACAGCATTGAGTAAATGCACAGAACTTTGACAAAAGGGAAGTGGTGCACTCAGGCATCTGTCCAGTGCAAATCATGCTTAACAAAGCTACTGGAGTATTTTTGAGGGTGCAACTGATAAACAAAGCATGTAGTATATTTGGATTTTCAGAAAACTTTTGATAAGGTCCTTCGTAAGGCAGGTAAAATTAAAGCACATGGGATAAAGAGTAATATATTGGCATGGATTGAGAATTTGTTGACAGACTGGAAACCACCAAGAGGAATCAATGGGCCTCTCACTAACAGGCAGGCAGTGTCTAGTTCAGTACCACAAGGATCAGTGCTAGTGCCCAGCTATTCATGATATATATAAATGACCCGGATGAGGGAACCAAATCCAACATTTTGAAGTTTCCTGTTGACACAAAACTGAGCAGGATTATGAGTTGTGACAAGGCTGCAAGGAGTCTTTAAGATGATTTAGACAACTGAGTGAGTTGACAAACACATGGCAGATGTTGTTAAATATGAAGTTATACACTTTGATGTGAAAAACAGATAGAAAGACAATTATTTAAATGGTGATATATTGGAAAGTGTGGATGTACAAGGGATGTTCTTGTACACAGATCAATGAAAGAAGACAGGCAGCTGACTTGTCCAGTATTACCACCAGCCAGAATAATATCACATTAAACAGAGAGTTATCTACCCTGTCAGACAGACAAAAAAGGCTATGACAATAGCCAAAAAAAGGCAGGGAGCTCTCCTGGTGACTTGATCGATATTTGGCCCTCAACAAATAACAATGGAGCAAATTATCTGATCACTTATTTCATTGAATTTTGTGGTACAAGTTGACTGCCATGTTTACAGGAGTAATGAAATTTCGAGCTATTTTAACTTTGAGGCACCTTAAGATAAGAAAAATTAGGATAATGCACTTGGGCAGTACAAACAAGGCTACAGAATACATGATGAACAGTGGCATCCTGGGAAGCACTAGGGCTCAGATGGACCTTGGTGTGCATGTCCTCTGATCTCTTAAGATTGTGGAACAGGTAGATGAAGTGTTTGAGAAGGCATATGGAATGCTTGCCTTTATTAGTTGAGGCATAGAGTTTAAGAGCAAGGAGGTTGTGCTGGAACAGTATAATGTTAGCTAGAGTATTGTGCGCTATCCTGAAATCCACATTATAGGAGAGATGTGATTGCACTGGGGAGGGTGCAGGGGAAATTACCCGGATGTTGCCTGGACCAAACAGATTGGATAAACCTAGGTTGCTTACTAAGGTTGAGCAGCAGGGGAGACTGAGGAGGGACAAAATTGATTTGTTTTCAATTATGAGGAGCACAGATAGAGTTGGCAGGAAACAACTGTTCCACTTTGTGGAGGGATCAATGACTGGGGTGGGGGCATAAATTTGAGGAAAGGCACAAGGAGTTTAGAGGTGATGTGAGGAAAAATATTTTCATCCAGAGGGTGGTGGGAACCTGGAACTCACTGGATGCGAGGCTGCTAGATCTTTGATGAAGGTCTCTGTGACTCCATGAAAACGCAAGACTGGGTTAAGATGAACTGGGTACCTAGATTAAAAAGCTAAACCAGTAGAATTACACTGACGATATTCTAATGAGATATTTAATATTACTTGATATTTTAATATCTTTGGTACAGATTTATCTCGGTGAGAAGGAAAGGTTCTTTGATGAATATATCATCTGAGGTGAAATATGGAATCTAAGGACATATTAAATTGAGAGAATGACTAGAAATCTGCAAAAATATTCAAAGTTAGCAAGAAATGAGTAACAGATAATAAAAGGACAGAAAACTGTACATAAAAGAAAGCTAACTAGTAATAAAAAAAAGTAAGAGTTTCTACAAGTCTTTAAACAGGAAAAGAGCAATTAAAGCTAGTGTTGGCTGTCTTCAAGAGTGAGTCTGGGAAATGATATTGGAATATCAAAGAAAAGACAGAAGATTTGGACAAATATTTGTGACTGTCTTCATGAGAGAAGGCATAGAAAACATCTGAAAGATATCCGACAATCAAGAGGTGATAAGGAGGAATGAATTTAACACAATCTCCTCGACCAGGGAAAAGGTGCTCAGAAAACTATTGGATCTAAAGGCTAACAAGTCCCCAGGACCAGATGGTCCACACCAAGCTGTCCTAGTACATGAATAGCATTAAATACTAGTTAATTAGAGGAATTGATTGGGAAAGCAAATGAAGCATAGTCAATTATTGCTGAAGGATGGAATATAAAAGTAGAGAAGTTTTAATATAACTGTACAGGCTGTTGATGAGACCACATTTGGAGTACTATGTATGTTTTAGACACCTAATTTGAAAAATAAATAGAATTGCTTTCAAAGTAGTTTACAGAAAGTTCACTTGATTCATTCAAGGGATGGAGTAGTTATCTATGGAAGAAATATTGATCAGGTTAAACTTATATCCATCATAATTTAGAAAAATGAGAGGTGACCTTATTGAATTATTAAGATCCTGAGTGGACCGGAGAGGATAGATATCAGGAGATTGGTTTCTCTTGTGTGTCGAACTGGTGCTACAGACAGGAAAATGGAGCTAAGATCACAAGCAGATCAACCATGATCTTATTAAATGTGGAGCAGACATAAGGAGCCAAATGGCCCTCTCCTGTGCCTAAATCACATTTTCCTGTGTAATTGCAAATCTTTTCCTTCTTTCATCGTTCTAATCCTTCGCCTTAATTTAGAGACAACCACTTAGAATACTGATCTCATAGGAACATAGGAGTTAGAAGCAGGAATAGACAATTCAGCCCTTCAAGCCTGCTCCACCATTTAACATGATCATGGCTGATCTTTTCTCAACTCTACTTTCCAGCCTGCTCCTCATAGACCTTTATTCTGCTTTACATCAGAAGTACTTCTACTTCTTCCTTGAATCTGTTGATTGATTCTGCCTCCACTGCTCTCTGGGACAGTGACATACACAAATTCACAACCGTCTGAGAGAAATAGTCTCTTGTCAACTCAGTTTTGAACCTACCTCCCCTCATTCTATATCTATGACCTCGTGTGCGAGACTGTCCCACAGGAGGGAGCATCTGTTCAACATTCACCTTATCAATCCCCTTCAAAATTGTATAGATCTCAATCAGATTCCCCCCACACTCTTCTGAACTCCAGCAAGCACAAACACAAGCTATTCAACCACTTCTCATGATAGCCTTTTCATCCCTGGAATCAACCTGGTAAACATTTACGGAACTGCCTTCAATACCACCACATCCTTTCTCAAGTAAGGAGACCGAAACTGGACACAATATTCTGGGTGTGGTCTTACCAATATCTTAAATATTTGTAATAACACTACTTTTATAATCCAGTCCTTTTGCAATAAATGCCTGGGTTCCATTTGCCTTTCTTATGACATGCCGCACCTACATACGTTTTGCAATTCATGCTCAAAGACACTTCGATCCCCGTGCCCTGATGCGCCTTGAATCTGCTTCCCTTTTAAATAACAATTTGCTTTTTTTTGTATCTGGCAAAAATGGACAACCTTGCACTGATCCGCATTAAACTCCATCTGCCAGATTCTGACCCATTCTCCTAGCATATCAATATCTATCTGTAAGATCTTTATTTTCTCATTACTACCTGCTTCCCTGCCCATTTTACCATTATCCACAAGCTTTCCTGTGTTACACTCTGTCCCTGCTTGCAGACCATTTATATAGATTGTAAATAGCTGATGTCTGAGAACTGAACCCTGAAGTACTCAACTAGTTACAGTTCACTATCCAGAGAAGGACTCATTTATCCCAACTTTCTGCTTTCTGTCTGTCAGCCAATCCTCTACTCAAGTCAATACTCTACTCTTAATCCCGTGGGATCTAATCTTCTGAATCAGTCTTTCATACAGACCTTGTCAAATGCCATCTGGAAACTTTGATATACCACATCCACCAGATCCCTATCCTCCGAACACTACTTTGACCTGCCCTGCTGTTCAACAGGACCAGTTGTGGTACCATTGTTCTGGTTACTGCTGTTATCATCCCTGATAGGCTATCCCCCAAACAGTACCTAAAACCTGTTTGAGAAAGGAACTTCCATAGGTGAGTGCTGCACTACCCGCCCCTTGTGACCATCACCCATCTATCTGCCTCAACATTGAGTGTTCACCTCCATGAAGCGCCTGTCTATGACCCTTTCAGCCTCCTGCATGCTCCTAGGTGTGTCCATCTGCTGCTCCAGTTGATCTGAGCAATCTGTTAAGAGCTGTAGCTGTACACACTGTGACAATGTTGTGGCTTTTAGAGGTGTGATTTGTCCTGGTTTCTTTTAGAGAGAGACTGGGACAGGTACCGAGTGGTCTATGAGCAGATAAACAACTTGTGAGGCGATGTTTCTTTTTGTAAAGTTGGAGCAATAGAAGCAGCCCGAATTGGCATGGCCCACTCTCACAGACCAGGATTTGTAGTGTTTTTTTTTCAGTTTCTTAGATTTAGCTTTAAGCAGAAGTTGTTGTTGTGAGCTTGAAGAATTGAAAAGCTGTTTTTCCCCTCTCTCAATTACAGCCAAAACCTGGGGGTTCTCTTCTGAGTCTGCTGGGTTGCACGTGAGACAAAATCTGTTTTCTAAATTCGTCTTTTTGACATAGGGTGTATTTATGGGATGTCACTATATTGGAACAGTTAATTAGTAATAGTTACCAAATCTATTACTCTATTAAGTTTTCCAGTAGAGTTTTTATTCTAAGTTCTTGTGTCTTTTGTTATATTTTAACTATAGTGTTTGAATAAATTGTGTTTTGCTTAACGTCAAGCATTTTGACCAGTCAATTTGCATCTGGAACACAGCAATTTACATTTTCCTATAAAATCAAAACGTGTTAGGGTCTAGGCTACCTTCTTAAAATATTTGTATTCTGGTCCATAACTACATTTTCTGCTAATGAAACCATCCGGGAGAGCTGAATTCCCCTGGAGTTGTCATAGGTAGAGCACATGATGCCCCTGACCACTATTTTCACCTTCTAGTTACTATTTAATTAAGAAAAGTGTATGTATAACCCCGTCACCCTCCTTATTTTATTCATGCATCTATTCCAGCAAACTTTGGCTCTGCCTTTTTTTTCAATCACATGGTATCCTAAGTCTCATGTTTATTCTGTGATTATTGCTGTGATTCGGATGCTTCAGAACTACTGATTAAGTATCAACAGCTCAATGGAGACTTGATCTTGCAATCAAATTTTAATTTATGTGAAAAGCACATTTAAAAATTCTATAGAGATGATTCATTGTTCAATTAATTTTCCACCTGCGTTATTTTTAATCTCTCTAAGTAAATGGTATTTACCTAATTTACCATAATGAAAGACAGTAAGGACTGCAAATGCTGGAAGCCACAATCTACAGGTCTGAGGCTGGAAAAGCACAGCAGGTCAGACAGCGTCTGAGGAGCAGATAAGTCAACATTTTGGGCTGAAACCCTTCGTCAGGTGAAGGGTGAGGGGAAGCTCAGAAATAAATAGAGGGTGGGTGTGGGTCTGGGGGAAGGATAGGAGAGATGGTGATAGTTGGATGCAGCTGGGGGTTATTGTGATTGGTCTGTGGGAAGGATGGAGCGGATAGATGAGTAGGAAGATGGACAGATTAGGTCAGGTGAGGAAGGCAGGGCTGGACTTGGGATAAGGCCGGGGGTGCAGGGACTTTGAAGCTGATGAAGTCAATGTTAAGGCCATTGGGCTGTATGGTGTAAGGATGTAAGGCCATTGAGCATCCTGATGAAAGGCTTCAGCCTGAAATATTGAATTACCTGCTTCTCAGATGATGTCTGATCTGCTTTTCCAGCCTCACACCTAGTGACTCTGGCTTCCAGCATCTGCAGTCCTTATTGTCTCTAAGTTACTGAAAACCAACACTGTACAGGCTCTTCTAAAGATGCCTACCTCAAAAAAGTTTACCTCCTCCATCTGATGAGAGCTCAGTGAGTCTATCTCCCACTGCAATTCGCTGATTGTCTCCTCTGCCCTGAGGCGCTTCAACTACATTCTGAAGCAATCTTGATACCATAGCCACATTGCCTTCCTCAGTGCCAGCCTACACAGCGAGCTCATACCCTATGGACTCCAAATAACTTTCAGATCTTCACAACGTGGACCCAACCATGACAATCAATCTCTACAGTACCTCAAGTGCCTCCAGAAATGGTTCTCCCTATGGATTCTCAGGTCCACGCTCTCTGCCATATGTTGACACCTTCTCTCCCTGCAGTCAGCCCTGCCCCAGCTCAGGGCCTCCATCTCCCAAATCTGCAGAGGACCTCTACAGTTCTTCGTCCTCAGAAGGATCCACACCTTCAACAAAGGCTTTTTGTCTGCCCTATCGGCCATCATAGACCATTAATAGATGGATAGATCTCCCCACCCCTCTCACTTATTCCAACCTCTCCCCATTGGAATGTGCAGTCCTCCTCTCCCTTCGCTCCAACCCCAACCTCACTATTAAACCCGCTGATGGGGGGTGTAGTGGTAGTATGGCGAACTGACCCGTGTGTCACTGAGGCCAGATGCTAACTGTCTGAAATCTCCTACTACCATCTCCTCCATCATGATCCCACCTCTGATCTCCCAGGCCATCATCAACCTCATCATTTTGAGACATCTCCCATCCACAGCCTCCAACCTGACAGTTCCACAACCCTGCACTGCCTATTTCTATCTCCTACCCAAAATCCATAAACATGACTGCCCCAGCTGACCTATTGTCTCTGCCTGCTCCTGTCCCACCAAGCTCATCTCCTCCTACCTCAATTCCATTCTTTCCCCTTTGGTCCAGAAACCCCATGCCTACATTCATGACACAACCCATGTCCTCCATCTTTTCCAACACTTTCAATTCCCTGGCCCCCAACACCTCATCTTCACCGTGGATATACAGTGCCTGTTCACCTGTATCCCCCCACACAGAAGGCTTAAAAACCCTCTGCTTCTTCCTCTCCCAAAGGCCCAACAAGTCCTCTTCCACTGACACTCTCATTCACTTGGCTGAACTGGTTCTCACTCTCAACAATTTCTCCTTCAATTCCTCCCAGTTCCTATAAACCAAAGGAGTAGCCATGGGAATCCACATGGGACGGAGCTATGCCCACCTCTTTGTAGGATTTATGGAACAGTCCGTCTTCCGCAACTACACTGGCACATCCATCACCTCTCCTTCTGCTTTGCTGATGACTGCATCGGTGCTGCCTTGTGCTCCCAAAAGGAGCTTGAGCAGTTCATCAACTTCACCAACACCTTCCACCTAGCCCTCAAATTCATCTGGACTATTTCTGACACCAACCCTCCCTTTCCTGGACCTCTCCATCTCCATGTCTGGAAACTGACTCACCACCGACATCCACTTCAAACCCACTGATTCCCATAACTACCCTCGACTACACCTCCTTTCATCCACCCTCCTGCAAAAATGCTATCCCATAGTCCTAATTCCTCTACCTCCACTGCATCTGCTCCCAGGATGAGGCATTCCACTCCAGGGCATCCCAGATGTCCTCCTACTTTAGAGATCGTAATTTCCCCTGCTCTGTAATTAAGGATGCCCTCAACTGCATCTCCTCCATTTCCTGCACTTCTGCCCTCAAATACCCTCCACCCAACAGCAAGAAGGGTGAGGGCGACTCTGCCAGTGACCACAAAAAACCAGCATCAACCTGAATTTCCACACGACTGGAACCTTTCATGCTGCAATGTTTCAGAACTTCATACACTGCACTTTAAAGTAAGTGGAAGTTAAAAGTTTTAGCAAACATAACGGCTGGAATGCCTTGAAGACACCTGCCAAAAAGAAACGGGAAGATGAGATTGCTCTGCAGTCAAGATAATGACATTTCGTGTATTATTGATTTTTCCCCGAGAGCAGTTGCAGGAAGCTGAGACCTTGCATTTTTTAATCATAGTGTTTATGTAGACTCCTGGCCATGTAAAACAGACAGCTACATACAAGATGTGTAAATCACAGAATCTCTACAGTATGGAAGCAGGCCACTCAGCCAATCGAGTCCAGATCAACCCTCTGAAGAGCATTCCATACAGACCAACCTCCAACTCTATCCCTGTAGCCCTGCATCTCTCATGGCTACCCACCAAGCCTGCATATCCCATGTTATCATTGCGATGTATGATTTCAAGAGCACTCTGAAGTATATATCACTCACAGGAGTATTCTGATGCAGGTCCGTTGGTCCACCAATTAACATCAAGTTCATGTAGTTCACAAATCTCTTTCCTGGTTTGAAACTGTTATTATAGTATTCCTCAAACTGACATGCTTTGAGCAACAATGTTCATATGATGTTATGACTACGCAAAAATAAGAGGGACCTTTCATCGTGTCAGAGTCATGGAATTATGTCTCCGTCACAATGCGAGCAAGAGAAGGAACAGACAGAAGGAAAGAATCCAATCTGGGTATAACTTGCAAAGAGATAACAAGCATGGGGCTGGATGAACACAGCAGGTCAAGCAGCATCACAGGAGCAGGAAAACTTGACGTTTCGGGCCTAAACCCTTCATCAGAAATAACTTGCAAAGATTGTTTTTTGTCAACAAACAAAAGTTATTTTTGCACATTGTTCATTTGATTTGATCATTCAACCATGCTGAAATTTTGTACTGCAACTCCGTCAAGGATATATTTTGAAACATTGAATCATATAACATGGATGAAGTGAATCAGATTTTAGGAGTGTACTATTACCTTAGTAAGCTTTTCAATTACAGTGGGCTAGTCAATAATTTAAGATGCATCAATATCAAAGCAAGAACATTTTGTTTTACATACTTGTCTTATCAATGATAAATCGTTAAGATGTTACATATGTCTTTACATTATGCATTAATGCATCTATTAACTTGTGTAACACAACAAATGCACACTTGGATTTACTGTATTGTATAAGCTGAATAGAACTAAAAGGAGAAAATTTACTTAATTCTCATTAAATTGCTGCCAAGGACTGTCATCTGGAGCTCACATAGGAACACAGATTGCAAGGCCTTAGAATGGAGAAGTAATGGAACATTTGTTGCTGTTTCTTTCTCATCATATCAATTATTCTGCTAAATCTGACAGGCAAGAGACCCTGATTTTCTTTTTTGAGAAAATAACGATCTCTCTCAGCAAAAGAAGAAGTTGAGAGGATGATTATTTTTCAAATATAATAGGTTTAACAAGTGCATCTGTTATTTACCCATTATTGTGGATCATGGCTGATGCTGTTTTTTCTGTGGACTATAAGTCCTCCAAAGTCATTATATCCTTAGGTAAGAGGATTGTACCTGGAGAAAAAATATACTCATTTATGGTGCATTCCACAATCTCCAGCTACACCAAAGCGCTACATAGGTAATGAGGCACTTTTTGAAAAGTAAAGCAGAATTTAGTCTAAATTAAGCAGGTTCAGTGCTCTGAGGGGAGCACTAACAGAAAGTCAGTGTCTCCAGGGGGCATAGCTATTTAAGGGGCATCAGGCATTCCTCAGAATTAAGTCCCCTTAGGCTGAAAGTCTAATCTCCAGAACTGCTGGCCAATTAAAACAGCCAGAGCAATCAACTTGGCTACCATTACAAGATTAATGCAAGTGCTGGGTGCAATTGATTGTACTCATATTGCCATCAGAGCACCCATCAGCAACCTGCAGTGTTGGTGAATAGGAAAGATTTCCACTCCTTAAAAGTGCAGATCACCTGTGAGCACATAATATAGACCTGCACACATTATCTTGGTAGTTGTCAAACTGCTTATATTCTGGAACAATCGTAGGAAACTCCATCTTTCATCTCCTATGTACATTCAGGGGTGGTCAGAGACAAAGCTACCCCCTCAAACTCTGGCTCATGACACTTGTCAGGGATCTACAGAATGGTGCCAAGGAGGGCTACAACACCACCCATGCTTCCACAAGGACCATTGTAGAGCAAACTATAGGGCTCCTAAAGATGAGATTCAAATGTTTGAACGAGCCAGGCAGTGCAATGCAGCACCCTCCAGTCAGATTTTCCCAATCATAGTTGTTTGTTGCACCATCTACAAGCTGACTCAACAAATTGGGCTGACATGAGGCGGATAAATGCTACCACTTTGCCATGATCCTACGCTGAAATGGTACATCTCAGGTATGTTCTGCCTACTTCATATACTGAGCAAGGATATGGAGACTCCTGCCAAGGAGAAGAGCTTCAGGTCCTGCACTGCTGTACATGTCAATCACCTCTCTGTATGAATTCTATGAATTGCCCTTATGGTACTCAATATGCAACAGTTCCAGGCCCAATAGGCCTTCCATGGAACGGATGGGGCAATGTGTGAAATCCCTGAATCATACCTCTGTAGTTTTGACTGTACTGCGTAGATACTGAGTCCACAGTGCACTGGATGAGAAGAGAGAGTAAAGACATGGACATTGCTGAGATTTCTGTGAGACTTTCAAAGGTCTCCCAAAAGAAATGCAATATCTCTTTGCAATGGAAGATGGGGCTGCACTGCATTCACTTCAGACAATCATGTAAATAACTCGCAGGGAACTGAGGCTGCAGAAAATATTGAAATACTGAAAGTGAATATATATTCATACTTATTATATTTCTTGGCATTAATGATTCCCAAGGACCTGAAATGCCCTCAAGAGGATTTCTTCTTTTTTTAACATCTATGTCTAGGCATGGGCCTGATATCTGCCGATAGACTGGACACAACCTGCTGACTGATAGGTCCCGGCAACTCTATGGTGGGTATCCTCTGTAGCCTGGAGGAGCCTGTATTGATGAGAGTTTTTTGCACAGATGTGGGTTCACCCTTGTCATACTGCGCTGCTCTGGGCGATGAAGCCACTGGCAGAATGGAGGTGGAAGGGTAGGGCATCTCTGAAATGCCTTGAGTTGAAGCTCTTGAGTGGGGAGGCCTGTCTGTTGCTCCTCTTCCTTGCGGCTGCCTGCTGACACTTCCTTGTCTGCTTGAGAAGAAGAGGTACCAGGAGTGAGGTTGAGACATCTCATCTCCTTCTTGCGTTACCCCCGTTGATATTGAGCACCCATAGTTAGAGAGCTGAAGTGCAGATCTAAGCACGCAACTGACAGCGACTGGTCATGCTGCTGGACGTGAGGAACAAAGGAACAGGAAAATTGATGTTTTGGGTCAGGAACCCTTCTTCAGAAATCTTGGGAAGGAGATAGAAATGGGTGGCGCTCTCAGTCTCGGAGACAGAATCAGCAGCGTCAGTGGTGTGGTTGGCGGCAGCGGTGGCTTGGTTTGTGGTACTGGAAGTGACATGGCCGGCGTTGGCAGATGTGATGAGATCGGTGGCGTCCACAGATGATGCAATGGTGACCACATGGTCAATGTCGTCGGGCACATTGTGGGGAGGTCCTAGGTAGGGTTGAGGACTTTGGGGGTGGAAGATGCCTGTGTTTGATTGCAGGCACTGGTAAGTTTAGTATACTTACAGTTTTTAAAGTCAGATAGGGTGGAGTAAAATCGTAGCTTGAGGTTGTGGATCCTGCAAAGAACGAAAAACAGAAGAGGTCCTTTGCAGGTCTGGGAGAGAGATGCTCTGATCTGGGGTATGGTTGATTTTAGTGTCAGATGATGCTGACGCATTGCTGAGGACTCCCAACTTGAAACGTCAACTTTCCTGCTCCTCTGATATTGCCTGGCCTGCTGTGTTCCTCCAGCTCCACACCGTGCTATCTCTAACTCCAACATCGGCAATTCTTATTATCTCTAAGTGCAGTGTTGAGAAGTGTTTGAAGGTTGTCAGTATAAGGTGGAATGTAAACACTTGATCAGCTTGCTTTTGTGGCAAGACCATTAAAGGACAGAGTAGACTGAGTGATGCTCCTACATGTGTGACGTTGCAATGAGAGGATGGTGGCACTTAGTCTTGTGGAGTGCAGGATTCATCTGTTTCCTGCACTGCGTTCCACACTGTTGATGTCTGTTTGAGATGCTCACCTCACATATAATCTAGGCCCAAGCTGTCTGGGTCTATTGGGGAGGATTATTTTCTCCATCGAGAGGAAGAAGATCTCTATCCTGAATCATATTGCTTGGAGCAGAGTGTTCACTGAGAAGTCTGTGAAGCTGAAAGCCACCTACTGATTCTTTCCAGATGCCTCCATGAGGGGCAATGACTACTGCCTGTTGTAGAACTCCTGGTTTGCCGTGAGTCTAGGAGTGCTCAGGTGACCTTTAAATATGGTGCCAGAACCTTTGACCTTGGAAAATTCCTGCAGAGATACCATCGTTTACTGTGCCATTTCAGTTGATGCACTGAAAATATTCTACAAAAAATTACAGAGAAAGTCCACAAACAAGGCTAAATTCTTAATCCTGCGCACTTAGTTCATTGACTCTTTTGAAGGGCACTTCTCTGTAAATACATGTTATTTATACTTCAGGTTCTGCAGTGCATCTGCAAACCTTGCACAATTAAAAAAAGAATAATATAACGAGAAATCTCAAGTCCAAATAAGCAGGATCAAAAAGTAAGAAAAATACAACCTCTACTAACCAGTTGACTCCAGAATTTAGAAGGTTAAGGGATGATCTGATCAAAGTCTTTAAGATGTTAGCAGGAAAATGTACTGTAGATAAAGATAAACAACTTCCACTGGTTGGGGATTCTAGAGCTAGGGGGCACAGTCTAAAAATTAGGGCCAGACCATTCAGGAAAGATGTTAGGAAGCACTTGAATATACAAAGGATGGTAGAGGTTTGGAATTCTCTTCCACAAACAGCAATTGCTGCTAAATCAATTAGTATTAAGTATTAAGGGATATGGGTCATAAGAGGATATATTGAGTTAAGTCACAGATCACCCATGGTCTCACCGAATGGCAGAACAGGTTTGAGGGGCTGAAGGTTCTATTCTTATTCCTATGTTCCTATGAGTGATAAATATTCGGTAAGTCTGCGTAGCTGAACAATAGAAACTGTATTAGCCTGCAACACGAATTGATTATAAGGACTAAGCAATGAAAGGGTGTACTTTGATGTACAGAAATATTTTTGTTTTCTTACGTTTTCGTGTGCTTTCAACACAAATTATGTCACAAACAAAAACAAAATTCAAATCTGGAAGCAACAGCAATATTAAATGGAGAAAAGCTGAAGAATAAATGCAGGGCCAGTTGAGAACACTCTCTGAAGGGAAAGCACCCAAATGGTAAAAGAGAACCTGTAACTGCTCATTTCCTGAAACACTCACATATCGCCACTCAGGTGAGAAAGAAAATAAAAATCAACTTAAGTAATGATTTTGTAATGTACAATACTACGTAAATTCCAGTCATGAGTACTTACTTCAGCAGCCAGCAGACTCCAGGACATTGGGTATTCAATTATGCTTAGTTACGGTGCAGGAGATGTATTTTGTTTAAATATATTTTTTGCTGTGCAAGGAGTCTTTTAAATAATTTAAGAGATACTAATGGGGTCTCCATTCATTTTTGACTGCTTCTTCATCATTTTCTGTGAGCATAAACGGTTAGGTAAATAATTTAGGAGATGAGAAGCATGCAAATATTTACAAAGTAGAAATAAGTAAGTGGGCCCCCAAATGTTTGCGATACCGTCTGTATATTTTGATCACCTTTACAACCTAAAATCTATCATGTGTAGAATGGATAGGAAGTATTTATTTGCACATCTATAATGTTATAGTGGGCTAAGTATGAAAACTGGGAGGAGGCATATGCACATGGTCACCAGCAGCCAATTTGCACAAACCAAAAAGAGATTCTGGTTTAGAAACATAAAACAAACAACACAGAAATGGCTGATCATGGCTGTCAGTATCCACTTCCCTGCTTGTTTCCTGTAGCCCTGGAAAACTTTATGCTTCATGTATTTATGCAAATATCTTTTTACTATTACTGTTGGATCTGCGTCTATCACCTTTTCAGGCAATGCTTTCGAAATGAAACACAACAACTCAATGTGTGAAATATTGTTTACCCAAGTCATCTTTGATTTTTTTTGTCAATCAACATATATCCTTAACTAGTAACTACCCCTTAGAAGCACTGGAACAAGTTTCTTCTTATTTATACAAATGAAACACTCTTGATTTTGAACATTCTTTCAGAGTAAAGGTGCTAAGGAAACTAAGAGAGCTAAAAATTGTTGCTGTCTGTCCCCTGGACCTAATGGGACACATCCTGGGGTAGCTAAGAGATATTGAATGTACTGGTAGTAATCGTCCAAGAATCCTTAGATTCTGGAAAAGTCCCAGAGGATTGGAAAATTACCAATGTAATACCTAAACGGTTGTCTCCGGCTTCTCATGCTCTGCAGTTTCCAGGCCAACAATGTCTTACTGTTATCAATGCCTCTACCTTTCAAAGCTGCAAGCTGTGAAAATATCGACACTGTGTATGTCATAATAGTCAACACTATTAAATTAGTTTGAGCAACAGATTACAAGAAAATGACCGTTTACAGTGTAAAGAAAAACCAGTAAACCATTTTATTTTGTATTTTTCATTTGAAAAACATTACACTTGGCACTCTATTATTGGTATAGTCCACTCAACTCCTTCACTTCTCCTCACCCCGACCCTAATCCTGTTCTGCCATTCAACTAGAGTATTGTCGATTTGTGCTTGATCTGCATCTCAGCATAATTACCTAACAAAAAAAAAATCCAACTTTGCTTTGTAATTTTTAACTGCTGTCATCTCAAAAGATTCTTGTAGCATAAGATTTCCACTCCTTTAACTGTTTCCTAACTTCACCACAGAATGCGCTTGCTGTAATTTGGAGGTTATTCCCCCTTGTCCATTCTCACATCATAGAATAAATTCTTTCAAACTATTCGAATAATTCCATTAATCATCTTAATTGCCTTAAATATATCAATCCTTAGTCTTAAATATTCAAATAGATACAAGCTGAGGATGTTCCCCTGCCTCTGGCAAAATATTTCATGCTCAAATCCTGTCTGCCCCAGGAATGTGTCATAAATATGTTGGTTAAAAATAATGAGGGATTGGTTTTAGAGGGCTCTTGTGGTGCAGTGGTAGCGCCCAACTTCAAAACATTTTTTTTACAATAAGGAAGTGTGAAATTTGTCCTCACAATTTAGCCTTGTTAGCACAAATATTGTTCTGGTGAATCTGTACTTCAACCCCTTCTAAAGCCAGCGTATCCTTCCCAAGGTGGGGTGTACATAACTTAATGCAGCACCACAGACATGGCCCATTAAAGTCACCTTCAAATAACTGAATAATTTCCACCCCTTTCTATTCCAATGACCTTGGAAGGATTCTTTTCCCAAGTAGACATGTTAAATTATCCTTCATCTGATTCTTATTTCCTCTACCACCTAGAGGAACAGGGCCGCAGGTTCATGTCATGTTACCATCTCCAGGTTTCTCTCCAAATCACATACTAACCTGAATTTGAATTGTATGGCCATTCCTTCAATGTTACTGGGTCAAAATTGTGGAATTACCTACCTAACAGTAAAAATAGAGTCATTGGAAATAGAATTAAGCAATTTGGCCCTTCAAGACTGCTCCATCATTCAACGTAATCATAACTGATCATCTAACTCCCCATTCCCTTTTATCCCTTAAGCCCCCCTCCCTCCACCCAAAAAAAAACTACATCCAACTCTTTTTTGAAAACATTCAATGCTTTGGCCTCAACGGCATTCTGAGGCAGAGAATTCCATTAGCTCACCATTCTCTGGGTGAAATATTGTGGAAATATCTTCACAATACAACTGCAGCAGTTCAAACGGCAAGTACATCAGCACCTTCTCAAGGACAATTAGTAGTGAGAAATAAATGCCAGTGACAACTACATCCTATTAAAGAGGGAAATAGAAATGGCACTCCAATCAACAACCACTTCATTGCTCCTTGGTCTGCACCTTGTAATTCTCTATTATGTTACTTTGAGAAACGGAATTTCTTGTGAACCTATAGTGCTCCATATGAGTTGGGTTTTTGCTTGGTCACACTATTTTCAATCACTTTAATTTGTCTGTGCAACAGAGCACAAAGTAATTATAGAATTCTAAGCACAAGTCATGCTCAGTACAAATTGGATTTCATTGATCTTCTGCACTAAGGTAAAACATGTTGCTCTCTTGCAAGAATGAGAGTTAAAAAAGTCTTGCTGGAATATTATTAGGTCACTTGGGAGACCACAATCAGAGAATTCTGTACGGTTCATTTTTTTAAAGAAAAATAATTTTGCCTTGTAGGAGATGCGGCAAAGGTTAATTAGACTGTTTCTCCAGCAATTTCTGTTTTTGCTTCAGATTTTCATCTGGGGTCCTTTGTAATATTCAGTTGTTGGTATACCCTGTTTCTACCATGTTGTGATTGCAATCCGTTAGAGGATCCTTAACCATGAGCTACCTTATTAATCCTGCCTCATTACACATTACAAGATCTAAAATAGCCTGTTCCCAGCTAGTTCTGCAATGTACTGCTCTAAGATAAAATCATTAATGCATTCTACAAACTAATTTTCAATGTTACCCTTGCCCATCTGATTTGTCCGAACAATGTGCAGATTAAACCACTATGACAAACCTCCACTATTTCCCAATTCACACTTTGACCATTAGTATTGCAACTCTTCAGGGACCTATAGGTGACTTCCACCAGGGACTTCTTTCCCCTGCTATTCCTGATTTCCACCCAAACTGATGTCACTGCACAATCTATTGCACCTATATCATTACTTAACAACAGCACTGAAACCATCCTTTAAAACAAAGTTACCAATTTCCTTTTTCTTTTTTGTCTATTCATCCAGAATGTTTATTACCATTGAATATCAAGTTCCTAGTCTCGGTCATCCTGAAAATATGTCTCTGTAATAGCTGTCAAGTCATATGTATTTATTTCTATTTTTGTCATCAGCTCATCTACCTTGTTACAAATGCTGTGCACAGTCAAATAAAGAGCTTAAGCTTTCAGTTTTTTTTACCATTTTTACTTACTCTGGTTCTAATTTCTGCTGCATGCTTCTGTGTATATTTTCTACCCCTGCTTGTCACACTTTAATTATCATTTACCCCTTTTGACCAAACACGTGGATGAAGGTGGAGCAGTGGATGTGGTATACATGGATTTAAGTAAGGCGTTTGATAAGGTTCCCCATGGTAGGCTCATGCAGAAGGTAAGGAGGCATGGGATAGGGGGAAATGTGGCAGATCGGATTCAAAATTGGCTGACCCTGAGAAGACAAAGGGTGGTAATGGACGGAAAATATTCAACATAGTGCTCAGTTACGAGTGGTGTACCACAAGGATCTATTCTGGGTCCTCTATTTGTGATTTTTGTAAATGATTTGGATGAAGGAGTGGAAGGGTGGCTTAGCAAGTTCGTGGACGATACGAAGGTGGGTCACGTTGGTGGACAGTGTGGAGGGCTGTTCTAGGGTATGAAGGGACATTGATAGGATGCAGAGCTGGGCTGAGAAGTGGCAGATGGAGTTTAACCCTGAAAAGTGTGAGGTGATTCATTTTGGAAGGACAGACTTGAAAGTAGAATAGAGGGTTAACAGAAAGATTCTTGGCAGTGTGAAGGACCAGAGGGATCTTGGGGTTCGTGTCCACAGTTTCCTGAAAGCTGCCACCCAGGTGGATAGAGTTGTTAAGAAGGTGTATGGTGTGTTAGCTTTCATTAATAGAGGGATTGAGTTCAAGAGATGTGAAGTTATGCTCCAGCTATATAAAAGCCTGGTTCGGCCACATCTGGAGTATTGTGTCCAGTCCTGGTCACCTCATTACAGGAAAGATATGGAAGCATTGGAAAAGGTGCAGAAGAGATTTACCAGGATGTTGCCTGGAATGGAGGGAAGGTCTTACGAGGAAAGGTTGAGAGAGCTAGGGCTTTTCTCTTTAGAACGATGAAGGATGAGAGGTGACTTGATAGAGGTGTACAAAATGATCAGAGGTATAGATACAGTAGACAGCCAAAGACTTTTGTCCTAGGGTGGAGGTAGCTTTTACGAGGGGACATAGTTTTAAAGTGAAAGGAGGTAGATATCGGGGAGACGTCAGAGGTAGGTTCTTTACTCAGAGAGTGGTAGGGGTGTGGAATACATTGCCAGAGAGGGTAGTGGAGTCGGCCTCATTAGGGGCATTTAAGCGGCTATTAGATAGGCATACGGATGATAGTATAAGGTAGCGGTGGAGGTTAGATAGACCTTCGGTTTAGGGTAAAAGTTCGGCACAACATCGTGGGCCGAAGGGCCTGTACTGTGCTGTACTGTTCTATGTTCTATGTTCTTCTTTACCCTGCACTCCCGTCATTTTACATATTTGAATTTTTTAAAAGTACCTTCAGTTAAACTCCCCCACGTGCCCACTAACTGGTTTAAATCACTATCTGTAAGCTAAGTTATATGAGTGACCGGGCACTTGCACCAGAACAGGAAAAGTGAAGCCTCTTTCCCCAGTACTGTTGCCAGTGATTCATAAGTTCAAGCCCATTTTAATCACACCAACACTGACCATACACTTACCCCTCTAACCTTATTTACCCTATTCTAATTTGCATCTGGTTTAGGTAGTAATGTGGCCCTAAGCTAAGGTTCTGAAGAAAGGTCAGGATTGAAATATTAACTCCGCTCTTTCTCCACAGATACTGCCAGACCTGCTAAGTTTTTCCAACAATTTCTCTTTTTGTTGTACTTATAGTCACATATCTTGTCTCTGACCATGACCAAATTTGACGTAACTAATCTAAGATGTGTGACTGCTTCCTAAAACAGTATCCATATACCTCTCCCCTTTCTTGACGTGCCTGCAACTCAGACTCCAGCTCATCAACTCTGAATGAAAGTTTTCTGTCTCTGCCAACAATTGATGCAGATATGCTTATTGTAAATCAAACCAACATCCACTCACTCTTACACACCATAGCTGCGACACACCACCAGCCCAGCTATCTCTGGTCTATTTATATTTGGATGTCAGATATTTTAAAAGTGAATTTAACTGTGCTCTTTAGCTGCAATAATGTCTTCTTATTTAAACAATTGGCCAACCGAAAAAGACACGGAAGAAATACACGTCTATTTTCCTAAGATGTTACACTCCAGCTCTGACAGGTATAAACAGATAGGTTCAAAGGGCCCTCTGCTGCTAGTTCATATCTCTATGCACTACTATCCTTTTCACATAGGCCTGTTATTCTCTTTAAGAAGCTGCATCTTTCATACTGTTTGAGAGACTGCTGAATCCTTTCTTTCTTTATAGTGTTTTAGAAACGCGGGGATGTCCTCTCTCTCCACCATTGTTTCCATTGACTTTTCTTTAAATGAAAATTAAAATTCATTTCACCCCTTAAATGTCATGTGATGTTTTCTTTGCGTGCTTGAAATAATAACTTGGATCAAGTTATTTTATTAATCTCATTTTCAGAAATGGTTATTTCTAGGTTTGGTGCACTTAAGCTTAGCTTTAATATTGGAATTACAAGTGAAAATAGTTAGATTAGGGCTCTCCTATTTTTAAATGCTTTTATCAAAGAAAATAATGAGTGGGCAGACTGAGCAAGAGTGAATCTCCGTAAAGGAAAGCCTTGTGTCCAAATTTGATGTTTGGGGGTAAGTGGTTGAATCTGCAAGACCCCTGGAGTCCTGACTGTGTTATCATCACTTCGGTGGCTTTTGAAGCCTGTTTAAAAACACAATTAGAATTCTAGTGTTTTAATAATGTCCAATGATACCTGAAAATTTAGAAATTAAAATTTTAGTAACACCAACAGCACAGATCTAGCAATATGGACGAAGTTCATAAAATTTAAAATAACTTAATAAAAATAATTAACTCTCTGCTGGTCTGAAAAGAGGTGTGGCAAAGGGTGGAAGAACATAGGGATCTGAGCGATGTGACATATGGTGAGAAATGCGGCAGAATCAGGTGAAGAGGCCAACGTGACCTCGATGTCAATTATCTCGCTCCATCTTCATGGTGAAGTTGAATATCAATGAGGCAAGTTATAACATTGACAAGGTGTTTTCTTTAACAAATGGTAACCCCTGTCAGTTGATATCTCGCTGCTGTCTAGCGAGAGCTTCACCATGTTGGGAGGTGGCCTGAGCAAATAAGTAGGCAGCACAGAGGACATGCAGTATTAGTGGTGTTGGGAGTTAAGGTGGGTTACAACAAGTGAGGGAAGATGCTCCAGGTAAAAGTGTGGTCGAGGTTGAGCCTTCATCGGATGTCAGCACAGTAGCAGAGATAGAGTGAGTACGAGGTATCAGAGAAAAGCTGGTGGAACTTGCCCTGGTGGAGTGCACAAGGACCTTCTTCCTGTAGTGCCATGCATTCCACTGACACTGCTTTAAACCAGGTGACAACCTCAGACTAAGCTGACATGTTCTGGTGTCATGGTCTCCACTGCTGGTCATGGGGGAAGGGGAAGTCCCACATTGCCTAGCAGGACCTCCAGGAACATTTTTGCAAAGCAAGGCACCAATTTCTTCCTGTCTGCCCTGTCTAAGACAAATGCCAGGAACTGTGCTGCTCCAGACTGCTAGTACTTGTCCAAGTGCTCAATGGGCTTTTAAATATGGTGCTGGTTTAAGGGATGCCAGTGATTCAACAGATATGTGCTTTGTGACAGTTGTCCCAAGAAGGGTGTGTGACGAGATGGGGCAGAAATTGGAGGAGACAGACACCATAGGGCATAGTAGTTAATTAATGAGGTGGGTTTGATAAGCTCCCTATCAAGTACTGCCACCAAATGGACTGTCTAATGAGTGCCCTCTGACTTTCAGCACTTGTTGATATATCCTGAGGTCTTCACTCTCAATGGTGTTCCACTGAAGCAGTCTAGTAGAAACTATAGCACCTCCGCCGATTTCATCCCAATTTCATCTCCTGCATACAAACCTCTTTCTCATTCTAGGGATCACCTCCAATTTCTGCCCTGTCTTATCTCATGGCCCCTTTCAGGACCAATGTGGGATTGGTCTTCTCCTGGACCAGCAGTAGAGGCTAGACACCAGCCAAGTCTGAATTCTTAAGTGATAGAACCAAAGCGCTGATTGCTATTCACTGCATGTTTACTAGAAAAGTCTTTTTTAACTTCCTATTATTTTTTCAATTTTGGAAACCTTCATGAAAAGCTCCTGCCTAATTATACCTATGTTCTTTTCTTCAGTCTGTTTAGCTTCACTCTTCATTCACTGAGTAATGCCTAGGACTTAAAGTTGAACTCATCACAAATTGGCGTTATAGCAACACTAAACAGATTACAGTAAAACCACAAATTTGCTAGCCTATTGTTCATTAGAATAAATAAGGATGATTTCAAGACTACAACTGAGTCCCGATGTTCAGGTAACAAGCAATTTGCCAAACCACCATCCTCATAGTTTCTTGTGAACTCTTCAATGTGATTACTGCCTTGTAAACACATTAGCATATTCATAATCCTGAACATAATGAACATTCTACTTCCAATTTCAATTGTAAATTTTTTTGATAAACTTGCAGAATTCATGTCCTTATGAAGAATTCTTTTTCCAATGATGTCAGAGAAAAACAAACATATGGAGTTTCTTGCCAGTGCAGATCTGTAATTTCAAATGTGGCAAGAGTCAAAAGGGCCAAAAAATGAAACTAAAAGATCATTGAACGGAAAAAGCAATTTATACCAGAGAATGCTTTCAAGGCTGTTATCCAGTGTTGGGATGCAGTCAGCAATTGACAGTGCCTTGACTAAATTAGTATCTTCATTTGAATCCTCAGGGAAATAGACAAAATAAATTTCTGCAATTCATTATTGTGCTATTGGTCTTGCTCAATAATGGATGACTTACTTGCAGTTAAATCTCTTTATTCAATATTTGGTTTATTTACCTGAAAATATATTCTGTTGGGTGCATCATATGTGGAGGATTTACTTTAAAAACTGATAGTTTGCAATTTATTCTTATTTCTTATCCACGTTGTAGGACAGCATAGAACACAAGAGAGAGGGAGACGGACAGGGAGTGAATAAGAGGAAAATCTCTATTCATTTCACAACTAACAAAGGCTGAGGAGGAGCTCAGAAAAGTTTCAATATCTCTGTTGAAGATGGAGAAATGGGTATATGGCAATCAGTCAAGTTGGCTTGATTTCAGCATTCAATGAAATTAATAGTAATAACTTGCAATGTATCCTTAACTTGTCAAGACTATTAATTGTTTTTTATCCCTGATGGGGCTTTCAAATTTGCAACAGATGCCAGTGAAGCTAGTCAGTCGCAATTCTTCAGAGAAGCTGACGCCTTCTAACAATGCAATTTCACAGGACCCATCCAGGCCATGCAGCAGCTCAGATACTTGCACTTTGAAATAAGACTCCTGTGATTCGCACTACACAAATGAACAAGTGCAGATGGTGTAGACAGCGTTGACTACTTATGAGAAGGGTGTAGCCTTCTTTAACCTCGATTAGGATGGAAACAGATGCTGCACATCAGGGATCATTGGTGCAAAGAAGAATACTGAGCAGCAGCAGCAGAAGGCAGGTTATCTGTGTTCCCATTCAGTATCATTGCAGAAAGATAGGAGGAGTCCACCTCAAACATGAATGTTTTGTTGTTGCATGCCATTGAGTTCCAACCCTGGCTTTCAGACTGCAATGTCAAAAATTGTTCACATATGTCTTGCCCACAATCATCATCATGTTTGCTCTGCCTAAATGTTGGTTCATAGCCTTCTCACTGCCTCTCTCTTTTGTGTCAATCTTTCCAGTTTACAAACCCTCCAACATCAATTTGCTCTTCCATCCACTTCCTTATTTTCCTTTTTTTTTCTCCATTACATTTCCTATGAGTCTGGTTTCTCTTAAGATGTATCCTGTCCAGTCTTTCTGCTTTTTTTCAAATTACATTCAGCATTTTACTACTGGTTTACTCTCCTTGGCACTCTATCACGTTACTTTTCTGTCATTGTGATCCTTTCTATTCTCTTCCAAACACATATTTCAAAGCTATTTACAAAGTGGGTCTCATCTTTCCATAATGTCCAAGTCTCACATCCATATAAAACTATACCCTTAAATCAAGCTTTGCAACTCACTTCGTGAGTTGTACATTCAACTTTCTGATAAGCAACTGTCTCTTCTTACAAGTACAGCCTTTCCTACTGTTCTGATCTTGTTATTGCACCTCTACCTGCAGATATTACGCTTTGTAAGTACCTGAATTCTAAGCAGCACTCCTTTCCGTCTGCTTCTGCACAAAGAAGTCAAGGAGCTGGGACTGCTGGAATTTTGTACCGATCTGTAGAACTATATTTTTGTAGTTATACGCTGACTGCATTTTAACAAAGTGGTAGACTTTGTGAATAATAGATACCCCTGGGTTATTTGAGTGCCCTAATAGCTCTGTGAATGCAGTCAATAATATCTGTACTCACACATCTCTGTTGCGCCTTTCTCTGTAGTGCACCTCCAGCCAGTTTGCAGAAATGCTGAGAAACTTGTGTACCTGATGTTAAACTCAAAAGTGAGTTGGAGTGTCATTCTAGCTGAGGAGCTACTCTGGGCAAAATGCTTCCAGCCCTTAAACAATGTAGTTGTTGTTGAGTCAGTTGAGAAAATAGGGTGAGATCAGCAAAAACAAAATTCTTGCTATCGAGAAAAATGAAGTCCAATTCTGCAACCAGATGTTGAACAATGAGGTGACAATCTCACTAGGGAGTGGCCAAAGGCTTATTTGCATCCAGTTTCATGCATTGTTACCTAATCCACCTCATTGAAATGCAGCTTCCCATTCTCCCACCCACTGGGTAGAAATGAAATAGTGACAATTCCTGACATGAATGTCAGAGCAGGTACCTGGTGACTCCAGCTCACCACTTGGTCCTCCAAATCTCTATTTAGGATGTCAGTCTCCAATATCTCAGGGTACACTCCATGGGCTGTAACAATGGCTTTGGGATTGTACATGTATCAGCCTCATTACACCTTAAGGAACATCTCTGATTCACTTATAGAAATGGTTCTCTACTTCAATGGTACTTTTTGGAGTGTACCACGCACTTTTCATTGGAATGCTATTGCCAGGACATTTTGGACACAGAGATAATCAATCAACTAAGAGATCCAATCAGTTTTCATCTAAGGCATCCTTGATTTCTCTTAGTTATTATTCACTTTGCATCTATTTGGATGCTCACAGCATTTGTTTTGCCCCCAAGTCAGAGCTTAAAGGCTGACAGTATTTCTGTCTTGCCTCACTGTTTAGCACCGATACAAAGCCAGGCAATGTGCCATGTTGGACAGCAGTGAATTGTCAAGGGGTTTGACATGTTGCTGAATGGAACTATGCTACATCAATCTCGCACCTGCAGCATGTGCCAGTAGTGTATGGTGCAAACACATTACATGTGCTTCAACCAAATGGCCATGTTTCAAAGTCTTAAGGGAGTAGTTCTCAATCAGGCCAAGGAAGACAGTCTTCAGTCAGGGGATGCTGGCACACTAAGTCAAGGGCAATGTCTGATTTCAATTCAAAGGTTTGGACATGTTCAGTTAGCCACTTGGAGTATCTAGGGTCAGGAGGTTCTTATCATTGCAGTCTGAGGAGTGGGCCACAGTCAGTCCTGCGGGTCTAGTGCGGCCAGTCTGGGAGTCATACTTTATCAATTACAGACCTGCACAGAGATCAGTCAGTGGTCTTTTCATTGACCAGTCAGGGTAGAACAAGTCTGTAGAGGGGTGGGGTTATTATCAACATGCTGGGAGTTACCATTGACCGGAAGCTGAGTTGGACCAGCCACATAAATGCTGTGGCTACAAGAGCAAGTCCTAGACTCAGAATCCAGCAGCGAATAACTCACCTCCTGACTACTCAAAACCTGTCTAACATCTACAACACACAGGTCAGGAGTGTGATGGAATACTCCCCACTTGTCTGGTTGGATGTAGCTCCAACAATACTCAAGAAGCTTGACACAAAACCAGAAGAAATCAGCCTGTTTGAATCATGCCACATCAACAAACATTCACGCCATCCACCACCGACGCTCAGTGGCAACAGTGTCCATGATCTACCAGATGCACTGCAGAAATTCACCAACACTCCTTAGACTCCTAGAAGAATAAAGCCAGCAGATATCTGGGAATAGTACCATCTGCAAGTGCCCCTCTGAGCCACTCACCATCCTGACTTGGAAATGTACCACCATTCTGTCAATGTTTCTGAGTTAAAATTCTGGAACTCCCTCCCTAACAGCATTGTGGGTCTACCTACAGCACATGGACTGCAGCAATTCAAGAAGGCAGGTGACCACAATTTTTTCAAGGGTAACTAGGGACACACAATAAATGCTGGCCCAGCCAGTAATTCCCATGTCCCACAAGTGAGTGAAAAAACACTCCTATTCTGTTTGAGTGAGGTAGATTGTGCTGCATATATGAGCATAAGGTGCCTATGTTAAAGTTCCATTTAGAGGTATTCATGACCCTCTTTATAAGAGTTCTTCATATACCACTGTATTGAGCACTGTACTAAAACATCATTTGTGTGTCATTTGAATGTGGATTGCTCATTTTATTGTACAAACATTGCATTGAGACTGCTATATCATAAAGCAGCCGACTTCATCAACAGAAAAGGGTTCCATTCCATCAACGCAACTGTCATCTGTGAACATCAATACCACATCCCAGAAGTCTGTGCCAGGTTCCCTGTGAGCTGCCACAATGCCTATACACTTGAGAACTCTCAAGCTCATGCTTTGTTTCAAGGATCTGATGCCTTACAAGAATGGCTATTGGGAAATGAGGGCTAATCTTGGCATCCATGGATGTTGTCTTTATCACACAACCCACTGACTGAGGTTGAGGCATACATACAATACAGCACATTCCTTGACAATACCTTTCAGAGCAGCTGATAATCTCACTGTAAATGAAATGTTGATACTTGGATCAGTCTGGGGTCCTTGCAGTGCACCTCAGAGAGAGTATGCGGCCTAATCCAAGCGTGCTGTCCTCTGCACAACTGAAAGAGGGGATGTGATGGACTCTGCCAAACTGGGAAAATAGCAGCAATCTTCCAAGGAAGAAGATGAGGATATTGAGCAAGAGAACATTATCTTCACTGTGATAGAGTAGTAAGGTGTGAGGCACAACTAGCAGGGTACTTAGTTGATGCCTAATTCTAATAGGGATGATTTTACCAGAAATTAGAGGTGACAATTTTAGAGATTTTCATGAAAGGCAATTTTTCGCAAGCCCTTGCGATTTTCTCATGCTATTTCCTGAACTCACTCACATCTCTATGGCATCCCATTCACCTACCTTCCCTCTTGCCACATCTGTGTGCAGTGTTCACTTACTGACAGTACACCTATTGCTGCTCAAGAGACAAGCAGTTCCTGTTGTTTCCCAAAACAAATCTAACTTCCTTTTTCGCTTTTGTTGTTGTTACATAAAAATGAAGGATTTCAAGGATTTGGAAGTTTTCTGGGATATCATGGTCCCACATTAAAGATGCTAGCCTACACTGGGCATTGGGAAAAGAGTAGCACTTCCTTACACAGCATTGTAAAATGGGATGGTTTTAAGAATGTGCACTGTACTTGCAATCAAGTGTCAGCTTTACCAAATACGTGCCTCAGAATCATTTATTTTTGGTTGACTTCTTACTACGTGCATGGTGAAGGGTAACTCCTGGCTGGGTGCACAGCTAGTCTTTAAAGATGTTGCCACCACCAAAATCCCAGGAGGTCCAAGATGTGCTGAGTATTTCCATCTCTGGCAAGAAGGATGATAGAATGAGTGGGATTGCATTGAGATGTAAGGTGAATTTCAGGGAATGGTATGAGGAAACTCACTATGCCTTATGACGAGAAATCTTTCATGAAACTCACTAAAATTGTCACTTAAATGATTTCTGGTCTTAATGGCTCTCAACCTAAGGACTGGAGGCAAATTAAGGTAAGACCGGTTTATTTAAGATTAATAAATGGTCCTTTATGCTGGTCTGCATGAGATACATACTACATATACTTATTAAAGCTGTTACATTAATCTTTATTTTTGAGACACTCACCAGATAGGCCAAACAACTCTCATATGATTGTGTTCCATGTCAAAACTATCAATCATTTTTGTTTGTAATTAGTTTTTTTATTAAATTAAACATCATATGTTATAATAGTGGCTGTGATTCACAGCTTTTCATAGAAGAAAAGAAATATTTTTGCAACAAATATTCTCCTGGCAATTGTTGTAAATTTTGGCTACTAAATTTTTATTTGGTTTTTAATAAAAGAAAAAAGAAATAGCTAACAGGAATTGATTTTAAAGTATCTTTTTACTTTGCTCTCATTTCTAGTGAGGAGTCAGAGTTTGACTTTGATTAGTCATCTATAATATAATACATTCTCTATTCTGTCTGCATCGATGGGAAATTGGGATTTCCTAGAGCAAAAATGTCAGAGACTGATGTCTTAGCCAATAACACCAGCAAACCACCCCCACCACACACCCTAACCCTGCTACCCATGTGCGTAGTCTTTTGAATTTATTAAGTTGGCATTGTTGTAAAACACATTTTTAATTGTTTCACAATATTGTGTCACCTTCTCATCCTTTCTCAGGCCCCAGAAGATTTACAACACAAACCAATTATTATGGCCTTTGTCAACACAATAGTACATTTGCAATAATTTTTATAGTTAAAAGATACACAAAAAACCCATGGAAAGTTTTGAAAATGTGATATGAATTACCGACTGAAGAGAACCTCACTAAATCCATTGGTCAGAACATTGAGTATAGGAGTTGGGATGTCATGTAGCAGCCATACAGGACATTGGTGAGGCCAGTTTTGGAATGTTGCGTATAATTCTGGTTGACCTTCTATAGATAGGATATTGTTAAACGTGAAATGCTGCAGAAAAGATGTACAGGAATGTTACCAGGACTGGAGGGTTTGAGTTACAGAGAGAAGTTGCATTGGCTGGGCCTTTATTTCCCTGGAGTATTGGAGGCTGAGGGGTGACCTTGTAGAAGTTTAGAAATCATAAGGGCCATGGATAAGGTGAATAGCCAAGGTCTTTTTCTTAGGGTGAGGCAGTCCAGAGGGCATAGGGTTAAGGTGAGAGAGGAAAGATTTATAAAGGTTCTGAGGGGTTACAGAGGGTGGTGCCTATATGGAATGAGCTGCCAGAGGAAATGGTGGATGCAGGTAGAATTACAACATTTCAAAAGGCTTCAGGATGAGTATGTAAATTGGAAGGGTTCAGAAAGATATGGGCCAAATGCTGGAAAATGAGACTAGGTCAGACTAGGTTGGTGGGGATGACATAGACCGCAGGTTCTGTTTCCATGCTGTATGGCTCTCTCCCTCTATAATTTTTTTAAAGACTACCTAATGACAAAAATCAATAGAAATTGGTAAGACTTACTGTAATTTCTTGTGAAATTAGTGGTACCCTGTTTCTAGTAAGATGCTTCTAATTGGTTCATTTTTCTATCATTGAGGAAAGAAAAAAAAAGACATATGTAACAAATAAAATTCTCAGAATTTTGCCTCACTCTTGAAGTGCCACTACCATTACACCACGCTGGACTGATTGACGGGTTGGCCCTAAAGAGGGCGCTCTGGTTCCAATTGAAGTATCACTGATGACTGACAGACATGACAAACTAAAATGCTTTCACATTTTAATATTGCGGATAAGCTGACGGCCGTTTTAAGTGAAGGAACTATGACTTAATAAGCAGGGATAACAGTTACAACAACTATTTTCCGTGCCATAAGGTGTGAAATTAGGGACACACTTTCACCAATGTGTCCAACTTGTTCATTTGTATGATTTTATTTAAATAGCATTGTAATTTAAAGAGAATTTGCGGGCAAAATTGGGATATAACTTTGTGAGAAGGCACCACAGTGAGGAACAGAGGCCAACACTGCACTCTACTGTTAGCCACGTAAGATGCAGCCTATGGCACAAAACTGTTTAAAAGCATAAGTGATTTCCGTAGTAGGCTATATTTTGATTGTCACTGCATGCCAAACTAAGACCATGGATAAAATGGCAAAAAGGAATCTGTCATGACTGCACAGATAGTCGAGTGACACTTTAGACACTGTCTTTTGCTTGCTCTCTCTTTTCTGCTTATTTTCGCCTTTTCTTTTCTCCTGTCTACCCTTATCTATCCACTCTCCTTGACTGTACTTCTCTTACTGTTTACAGGGCCAACTTAGTAGAACCTTTATTTTTATAAGATTCTTTGAAGCTGCGATTCCATCCGTAATTTTATAGTGTGGCACTATGATCAGGTAAAAGAAAGCATGGGGATTAGTGGAGCTAAAGTAGTTCAAGTATCAATGCCCTCAAGAGAGAAAAATTATGTCGACATACATTGGAGACGAGGAGAAGGTTTTCTACTTATGATACGTTGGACACTTTTTCTTCTTGTAACAGCATATCCAAGCAATCTATGTGCATGTCATTTCGCAACCAATTGTTGCCTGCACTTCTGTAATTAAATGAGTGAATCCTGAACTGAAAATCATTAATAAATATACAGCCTATTTAATAATTAGCAATATGGTTGGTACCAGAACACTTGCAAGTTCATTCAAGATCCAGTAACATACGTATGTGCATGTGAACTACATTAGTGCATTCTCAAATTGCAAGGTATTGAGCAACTTAGCAGAAACTCATTTGTTCCAGATTTTATGTCTCTAGGTGAAATGCAGCAATGATACGCGTGATAAAAAAGGCAATCAAGTGTGTAGTTATGTAGACACAACAAAAGGATACAGTTCAATTCAAGGTGTCACCAGATTATGCAAAATGCACCGTATATACTAGGTTCAAGTCTGGCAGAAGTGTGACAGAAGAGAAACATTCAAGTGTTGAAAGAACTGCAGAAAATAGCCATAAGGCATACTCCACACTTCAAGATCTGAATAGCCCTAATCCTAACCCTAAAGATTAAAACAGTTTGTGTTCTTCATCCTTGCAAGGTAACACATGAGAATTTTCTTAGAGTTATATACTATAAATCATAAGGAAAAGTTGTATTTGAAAAAAGAATTCTGCTTAATTCCAGGAGTATAACCCATGCCAGGTTTAAGCTATTAAAAACATAGCTTTAAAACTAATTTCATGAAATTCTTCTGCATACAAAGAATGATCGAGGTGTGAAATGGTCTTTCAAACTGTAATAGGATAGAAACCCTGGATTTAAGAATCAGTTAAATGCTGTGAAGGGAAAATCTCATTAAAATGGGTGATTGAGATGGATCAACTGATTTGAAACTGAGAAGTTGATAAATCCCTTGGACTTAATGATCTGCATCCTTCCCAGAGAGCTGAAGAGGGTAACTGTAGAGTTAGTGGATGTGTTGGTGGTCATCTTCCAAAATTCCATTGAGTCTGGAATGTTTCCTGCATGTTGCAATGTTGTAAATGTAACCCCACTATGTAAGAAAGAAGGGAGGAACAAAACTATATACAGATCTGTTAGCCTGATATCATTCTGAGGGAAAATGCTACAATCTACCGTAAAACATGAGCTACTGGAGACTTAGGAAACAGTGGTCGGATCGAGTAGAGTCAACGTGAAATGATGTTCAGGGAAACGATGTTTGACAAACCTGTTAAAATTTGTTGTTGTGTAATTAGCAGAATAGTTAAGAAAAATGAATGTGTTGTGTTTGGGTTTTCAGAAGGCTTTTGATAAGCTCATTAGAGTACTTTGAACTTGGGAAATATATTGAAATAGGTTCAGAATTAGTAAATGGACAGATCAGGAATAAAAAGATCATTGTCAGGATGGCTGGCTGTGGCTAGTGGAGTACTGCAATGATCACTGCTTGGGCCACAGCTTTTTAAAATCTATGTCGATGATTTGGATGTCTGGACCAAGTGTAATATTCACAAGTTTGCTGATGACAAAACTATGAGAATGAGAGTTGTGAGATAGATGCAAAGAGGCTACAAGGGGGGAGCAAATTATTGCAGATGCTGGAATCTGCACTGAAAACAAAAATGCTGAGAGATCACAATGGGTCAGGCAACATTAGCTTGCTTTCACTCCAAGGATGCTGCCTGACCAGTTGTGATATCAGAGGTTTCAAGCTAAGTAAGTTGACAAAAACATGACAGATGGAATATAATGTGGAAAAATGCAGAATTATTCCATTTGGGAGGAAAATTCAAAACGTCTTAAATGGTGAGAAATTGGGAAGTGTTGATCTTCAAAAGGACCTGGATAGCTTTCAGTGACTTATGAACAAAGTTATTATATAAAAGTGGTGAGTATTTAGGAAGGCAAATGTACCTTGGATTTTATTACAAGAGGACTTGGGTACAGGAGTATGGATGTCTTGTTGCAATTGGTGAAACCAAACATGGAGCATTGTGTAGTTTTTGTCTCCTTACCACAGAGGGAATGCAAAAGAGGTTGACCAAACTGACCTATGGGTTAGTGGGATTGATCTGTGAGGAGAGACTGTGGAAATTTGGCCCATACTGTCTAGAGCTTAAAAGATTGAGAGATGGAATCAATGGAACTAGCAAAGTTATTTCAATGTCCAACAAGGTAGATGAACGTTTTACCTGATGGGAGGATCTAGACCAGAGATACAGCCTCAGAATACAGGTGAAATAACTGTTCAGAGGCTGGTATCCCGTCACCAAGTAGCCCTTTATTTACTTGTGCACAGTACACTGGCTGTAGCCAGCCAGCTCAGAGTCAGTCACCTGAAATGAGGTGATTCTCATCTCCTGGTTATACTTCATAGTCAACGAGGTCCATCTGGTTCCAATCACTACATTCCTCCCCCACTAAGTTGGGGGATATAGCCCTCATTTTTGGCTTGTAGCTTTTCCTATGACATTTTCACCCAAGTCCGATTCCTCTGATTCAGACTCTGACACAGGTGGCGTGTTCTGGACTGTAGCCCACCTCTTACATTTGGAGCATCTCAGGAGAGTTTCCTTCTCTTCTGGCGGTAGTGGTAATGAGGCTGGTAACGGTAATCTCAGACCCTGAGGTTTGCTTGACACTTGATGCAGGGGGAGAACTTATGGTTTCCAATAGGCCTTTGGGCTGTTCTGAGGGGTGAAGTATGTTTTGCTCCTGCCTAGTTTGTGAGGTAACAGCTTTCAGGCGATCCATGTGTCTATTAGAACTGTATCACCTATTCGAACTGTGTAAGTGACAGGATCTGACCTCACATCAACCTCGCCTCATGCCTGTACAGGGCCATTTCAATGCTTCTGGCACCAAGCTTCATCTCTTGAGTTAAATTGTCTCTCTTGCTTAAGGGAGGCATGTGGCCGGCATTGGTGTTCCTACGGCCATGTCACCCTCCCTCCATATATGGGAATATCAGGGTTAACGTGGTGGGGAGTCTTCTCCCCAGCAGCAACTCTGCTGGAGTTACCCCTGTTGTTGCATGGGGGTGGCAATCCTACAATGGAATAGGAACCGGGACAATTCGGTATCAATTGATGCTGTAGGCTGCTTCTTATAGCCTGCCTTCAATGTTTGCACCACTCTTTCTGCTAGACCATTGGACGATGGATGGTATGAAGCTGTTCTTATGTACCAAATGCCATTGGACTTTAGGAAATATTTGAATTGCCTGCTGGTATGTGACCTCCCACTGTCCGTGACCAATACTTCTAAGAATCCATGTATCGCGAACGATGCTCACATCTTCCCAATCATCATCCCTGAGTTTGCCAAATGAAAGTTATATATGTCCAACCACTATGAATTGGCATCCATAATGACCAGGAATATTAAGCCCATGATAGGACTGGCATCGTCGACATGCAACTGAGTCCAGAGTTTTCCCAGCCATTCCCACGAATGTGGGGCTGCTGCTGGCGGCAATTGTTGTCCTTGTTGGTACACTGGGCACTGCCCCAACAATGCAGCTATGTCAGCATCCAATCCTGGCCATGAGACATAGCTTCTTCCTGGCATTTTCGTCTGGGAAATCCTTGGATGACCGTGGTGGCTGCAACCAGTACGTGGCGGCGAGCTTTACTCAGGACAATCACCCTTGCTCCCCACAGTAATATGCCATCCTTTACAGTGATCTGGTCTCACCAGGCCTGGAAAGCTTTCAACCAGGCTTGTGATATCCATACATATCCCCCATTACCATCAGCTGTTTTAGTTTCACGAGGACCGGATCTTTTTGTGTCCACAGTCAGATATTGTCTACAGTGACTGGGAGGATGTCCAGGAAGTCCAAAACCAAAGCAGACTCTTCCACTGGTGGAGTATCTGCCAGTGGGAGGTGGCTCAAGATATCCGCATTAGCCATTTGGCTTCCTGGACGGTGTTCTAACTTGTACATGCTGAGAAAAAGGGCCCAATGTTGAATTCTACCGGAAGCTATGGGTGGCACCGCCTTGTCTTCCTTCAGTAGCCCTAATAGGAGTTTGTGAGCTGTGACTATGACAAATTCCCATCCGTAAAGGTACTAGTGGAACCTCCTCACACCAAAGATGACTGCCAAACCTTCCTTCTCTATCTGGGCATATTTACGTTCAGCATCAGCCAAAGTCTGGGAAGCATACGCTATTGGATGTTCCTCTCCATTGGGCCACTGGTGAGCCATCACTACCCTGATGCCTTACAGGGAGGCATCTCATGTCAGCACTACCTCTCACTTTGCATCATAGTGGGCCAACACCTTAGATGACGATAGATGCATTTTCACTTCCCTAGAGGCTACTTCTTGGCTGCACGACCATTTCTAAAGCTGACCCTTGTTCAATAGACGGTGTAAGGGTGCCAGGTTATATATTAATTTTCCGTGATAATTCACTAACCCTAGGAAAGGCCTAAGCTCCAGTACAGACATGGGAGCCGGGGCTCCTTTGATTGTCCTCACTTTCTCTGCCAACGGGCGTAACCTGATTTTGTCGACTCTGTAATCCAACTAGGTCACTTGGGGTGCCTTGAACACACAATTTCCTCTTCTAAGGCACCTGCCTGCCTGGGAGAAACATTTCAGGACTAGGTCCAAGTTCTCCAGGTGCTATTTATTGGTCTTCCCTGTTAATAGTATATCATCCAGATAAATGGCAACCTGGGGTAAACCTTATAAAATGTTCTCCATGGTCTACTGGAAAAAGGTGCAGGCTGATGATACCCCATATGGCAGTCTTGTATACTGATATAAACCCTTACGGGTATTAATTGCAGCGTTATTCTGGGACTCCTCATCTAGTCACATTTCCAGATAGGCATGGTTCATGTCCAGCTTTGTAAACGATATCCCCCCCAACAATTTTGTGTACAAGTGCTCTGTGTAAGGGACCAGGTATTTATCCTGCTGTGAGAAGTGGTTTGCCATTTGCTCAAAATCCCCACAAATGTGAACTGAGCCATCAGGCTTCACAATCTGTATGACCGGTGTTGCCCATTCTGCAAACTGCACTGGTTTGATGATTCCTTAGTTCTCCAGCCTCATAATTTCTGCCTCTACTTTTGCCCGCAAGGCAAATGGCACTGAGTGGGCCTTGCAAAATCTTGAAATTGCATCCTGGTCAACATGTAAAGTGGTTTTGACCCCTATGATAGTCCCAATCCTTCCTGAAAACCTCCTGGGTATTTCAGTTGGGCTTCACTGAGTCAGCCATTTTCTAATCAAAAAATGTTGAGCCAATCCAGGTGAACCTTTCTCAACCAATTCCACCCCAACAGTGTTGGGCCCGAGCCTTTTACTATCATCAATGGTAACTGCACCAACTGCTTCTCATAGGAGACCATAGCCAAAGTCATACCCTTAACCTGCAATGGTTTTCCCGTGTATGTCCTCAGTCTGGCTGAGGTCTTGAACAAGCTTAAAGGTTGGAGTCCTGAGCGAATCTTGTTAAAGACTGATTCTGCAATCACAAATATAGCTGCACCAATATCGACCTCCGTAGGAACCGGGTGACCATTTAACCAAATATTAATTTTAATCAATTTTGATTTGGATGTCACTAAGCAATTTAATTGTTCCAACCCACACGTAAGGGGACTTTCCAGGGTGCGTACTTTCCTGGGTACTAGCCTTAGAAGTTTTCTTACCAAAGTCAGCCCTTGTGGGACTCCTTTGCTGGTTAGAGTCCACATACTGGCAGCAACTACAATAGCTTGTGGACCCAGATCCTGAAGAACATTTTAGCCACTTTGCCGAAGCTCGGTTTTGTTATGGGATTCTGCTGTGGGTTGGCCTACAATCCCTCTGTTCAGAATATGCCTACAATCCCTCTGTTCAGAATATGCCCTGCGTGAGGCTTTGAGATTGCCTACACTCAAGTGCTGTTCCCCAAACTCAGTCGGAGATGTGAGGGAGTCCACTTCCATGTGGACGCCATGTACCATGCTCCATTTGCTGCATTTTCAAATGACAACTCCATTTGTGGTGCCTGTTTGAAATCCAGTTGGAACTCAGCTAGAAGGCACTTCTGCACGGTCGCGTCATTAATCCCACATACCAATCAGTCTCTCAGCATCTCATTCAGTGTAAACACAAAATCACATGCCTCTGCCAATTATTTCAACTTCATCAAAACTCCTGATACGGATTCCCCCAGTTCTCTACCAGCCGAGGAAAACTCATAGCATCTCAAAATTAGAGGAGTCTTGGATTTGTAATATTCCTTAACCAACTCCATCAACTTTTGGAAGGTTTTAGTTTCTGGTGCTTTTGGGAAAGTTAAGTCTCTTATAACCAAGAATACTGTGGGTCTGCAAACATTCAGAAGGATTACTTATGGCTTTTCATTTGCCCAGAAAAAATATTGCATTCTTTCCACATACTGACAGCAGGATCAAACAAGTCAAGCTTCTCAAATGCCAGAAATGCCTAGCCCAACTCCAAGATGACTTATCAAGTGAATGTTCTTCAGGCACATCCTGTTTTCTCTATCACTACTGAAATAACTCCTCAGAGACAGGTATCCCATCACCAAGTCACCCTTTATTTACTGATGCACAGTACACTACCTGTGGTCAGCCAGCTTGCAGTCAGTCACCTCAACTGAGGAGATTCTAATCTCCTAGCTATATTGATCCACCAGGGCTTTCCTGATTGGCCCAGATTAATAGCCCCAGTCAACAATGTCGTAGTCAATGAGGTCAGCTTGGTTCCAATGACTACAATGGGGTAAGCCATTTAAGACTGAAACAAGGAGGAATTTCTTCGCTCAAGAAGTTCATCTTTCAAATTCTCTACCTGAAGGCCTGTGGAGGCTTAATCATTGAGTATGTTCAGAAGAAAAAAAATTGATAAATTTCTAGATACTGAAAATATTAAGGGATAATGGCAAAATGCAGTAAAATGTCATTGAAGTCAATCAGGCATGATTGAATGGAAGGGCAAAGCATTCTCAAAGTGCTGAATGGCCTACTGCTGATCCTATTTCCTGCATTTCTTATCCCCAGTTAGTTTATGATCCATCCCTATATGGTGCATAACTGGGTCATTTGTGTGTGAGCCCAAGACATTTAACGAAGCATGCATTGTAAGAACAGATTTTGCTTCTAGTGTCAACAGAAGTTTTGAATTTTGCAAAATGCTTTGGTTAAGCCTATTCTTCATGGTTAAATGTTCCAAGTCATCAGCTTGTAATTCACATTAATATAATTTTAAAAACCCTTGGTTATTTCCTTGGATACAAGTGACTGCAGTAAAATCACTACCAGTTTTTTGTATGGGCTCAGATTATACATCATATGATTGGCACATTTTGAGACCTATAACTAAAATTGGTTGGTCCTAAAATGTCCCTTAGGTACAGGCATGCAATTTGCTCCTGTGATTGCCTTATAGTTATTGATGTACACATATTACCATTTTTTAATTCCATCTTTGTTTTTTATCACCCTCAGCCCATAAGCTGCGCTCAAAGCCTAAGCTAGACAATCAATGTCAAACAATAGGGACCAGGGTCTTCAGATACTAAGAGCTGAATTTGCATCTGAGTATGGAAGTCTGTATCAACTTAGAAATGGTCACACCTTTTTTTAACAGGAAAGCCTATTTTTCTTCATATTGCCAAACCCACACCCTTTCCTCGAGCCTTTTTAAAGTCAAGAATACCTAGTATGCAGCATGGCCACCCGTCCCCATTGAAGTCAGATTCCACATTTAATTTAAAAAATTGGCTATCAACATGCACACCATTTCTATCTGGTGACACAGAGTTTTGGCTATCCATTTAAAGCATGCCAAGGATTGCAGCATTGTGAAGAAAATGGAAAGCTGGCTGAGGAATCTGAAACATTCCAAATGGCAGGTGTTAAATATTTCAGACCTTCAAATGTTATTAGGAATTCTATTGCAATGTAACTATATTTATAGTGCAATGACCAGTATATGGAAAGGTAGGTTGACCCTTACATTAACCAGCCTTGTGTAATTTTTCACATGCATTATTCATTTCTTTCCAATGGAAAAAACAAAATAATACAGTGCAAAATGTTACAATGTGTCGTAATCTATTCCACTGTGATTCAAATGTCTCCAGCTGGTATATAAAAACAAAACCCTGGTTTCATAACTTGGAAAAGAATCTAACCACCTACTGCCTTATATTGACTAATAAGTATTCTGCTTTGAAATTGAAGTAGCCTATGTTGATTTCTTCAGAAAGAGGCAGAGAGCAGTCTATTGTTTGAATGCTATATCCATTATCAATGCTTGGCTGAGTTTTAAGTGCTAATGGAGTTCAACAGAAGAGGAGCTCTATTCATTTAAGGATGAAAAACATTTGCAACAAGTTGTAGTAACAGATTGTTCCTTTGAAGTGTCTTCTGATTTGTTGACATAAGCTAATAGGATTACAAATATTATAAGGTTGTTTTATGTGATGAACTACATTTTTCCTCAGAATCAATGATGTTGAGACATTTATTAGATGGTGAGAGGTTTATTTTATTTGCAAGAAATGTAAAACATTTTCCATTGATAATGCATAGACTCTGAGGACTGTACATAGCACATACAAGATGAGTAGCTATAGAATATACATAGGGATAACTGGGGTGGAATGGAGTGGCATGAGTGCTTTAGGAGAATAAAAGATACATGGGGAATATTGACATGTCACTGGTGTGATTGTGAGGGGCTGAGGGAAGTGAGGGTGAGTTTCACACGCTTGCTGGGATACTGTGTTGGAGAACCAAAGTGGGGTTCTTAAGCAGCACCCACTCCACACATACACTCTTCACGCATCTCAGCATAATCAAAAACTGCAAAACTCGGCTCTAACGTGAAAAGTCAAAAATGGCATGTTAAATCTCAGGTTTGAGTGTGCAGTTTGCGAGCTGGGAAAGAGGGTCACTTTTCCCTGAGTCCAGTAGAAGCTTCAGTCCAAGCAGTGTGAGGTATTTATTGATTTATGAGAAACACTAATAAATTGCTGATCATTTTCAGCATTTGCAAAAAGCAAAACTCATTTGCATTTTAACAACCATACATGTCAGTTTGGTCATTTAAAGTATATATATAGATTCATTTTGATGTAAATCTTGGTGTTTAGATACAACTTCAAACAAAGACAGGAAAAAGCTGGAAATACTCAGGTCTGCAGAATTACACACAAATTTGATCAACATTTCATGCCTAAGACCTTTTAAATGTAACTATATTCTAAATATATCCTGTGGAAAACTGATTAAAAATCTGAAATATGACAGCTAGGTCAGGTAATATTAAGAGAACAAAGAGGGAGAGAAAGGTTACATACAGTAATTTAATTGTAGGCTCCAGCAATGTCATTAACTGCAAGTACATAACCCGAGTGGTTTATAATTCTCCTCTGTAATGCAAGCTTATATTACTGCCCTGAAACCATGCCATCATTCTTTTTTTCTCCCAATGTACATACTGTTTTTATAGCTGGTGTGGTTTCATTGAGTTCTGGGCCTTGTTTTGCATTGGCAAGGCAGTCAGTGAGGCTGTTGACTGCCAGAATAGTTTGTGTTGACAAGTAAAGACATTTACACCACAGCATTAAACAAGTGTAAATGTCAATACTATACAGCTTTACTAAATCACTTGCATTTGATTAGTGGAAAGATATATGGCGAGTGTAAGTATGACAGTTTGTTATTTTATGAAGTAAAAATCTGAACTGTTTATCACTGGTCCTAGTTGCATAAGTATGCCTTATTTTCTCCAATTATCCCGAAAATTATGGGAATATTCTGAGACAACATCACAACAAACATAAAATTAACCAATCGATAGTTCGTGAAAATCATGACATATTCATTTTAAGGAATGACTTCTAATTGAATGCCTGTCGATGTTACAGAGCTGTTTTCTTCAATGCCTTATGTTGGCCTGAGTTGAACAATTGTGTCACCAGTTTTGAAAGTGTAGTTCTCTTCGACATCTGGCAGGGCATTCACAGTCAAGTTGTTGAATTAGCTACAAGATGCTAGTGGAATGACTTTTCTCGTGCCAGGTAAAATAAATTTTAAACCAGTGCTTTGCTAATGATTCTGGCTCTAATAGTGCAACTCTATTGCAGCAATACTGCACATAGTCAGATTCACTCAGACTGGCTGATAGGAACGCTGCTTTTTTTGGGCTAGTTTGAATGAACTTCCCAAATTTACTTAGGATTTGATAGCAAATGTAGAATACACATTTTTGAAAAGTCAGTTTCCTCAAGGTTAATCTTGAAACAATTTATAATTGCCATATTTACTTTGGGAACATGCATTAGGGTCATGCTTGCCACCATTGGGACAGAATGACATGGTGCAATGATAACAACCTCTTTCTCAATTTCGGCAAAACTAAAGCACTGATCATTGATCTCAGAAAGAAAGGAAAAGAACATGCCCCTATCAACAGCAACAGAATGAAGGTTGAGAGGGTTGAGAGCATCAATTCTCAGGAGTGACGATAATCGACAACCTGTCCTGGACTTCCCACGTAGGTGTGACAGTCAAGAAGGCACGATAATACCTCTTCTACCTCAGGCAGCTCAGGAAATTTGGCATGTCAATAAGGACCCTTACCAACTTTTACAGATGCTCTACAGATGCCCCATAGAAAGCATACTGCCAGGATGCACAATGGCCTGGTACGGCAACTGGTCCACCCAGCCCGTAAGAAACTACAGAAAGGAAACTCTTTGCATGTTCTCCCTGTGTCTGTGTGGGTTTCTATTGGATGTTCCGGTTCCCTCCCAAAGTCAAAGATGTGCAAGTTAGATGGATTGACCAAACTAAATTGCCCCTAGTGTTCAGTGAGTGTAGGCTAGATGCATTAGCTATGGGAAATGTATGGGGAAGAGTGTGGCTGGGATGCTGGTCGGAGGGTCGGTGTAGACTTGTTGGGCCAAATGGCCTGGTTCCACACTGTAGGGATACTATGGATAATAAGAAAGGTTGCGTGCTCAGCCCAGACCATCACAAAGCCAACCTCCCATCCATGGACTCCATTGGCCGTGAAAAGACTGCCAACAAGAAACAAAGATCCATTGCAACCTAGTAATGATCTCCTACAACCTCTTCCATCAGGCAGAAGATACAGAAGCTTGAAAACATGCACCAGCAGGTTCAAGAACAACTTCTTGCCTGTCATTATTAAACTGATGAATGGGCTCTATAACTTCAAATAGTGCCAATCTTGTGACTGTTGCTCTTACCTAGCGCACGTCCTGTAACCTGTAAGCCTTATTCTGTCCATGTTTTTTTTTTCCCCCTATGATCTGCATGTCGTTGCTTACTATGATCTATCTATAATGCTCGCAAACAAAGCTTTTCACTGTATTTATGTGCACAGGACAATAGATAAATCAAATCAAATCAAAACAAATCAAATGATGTTTTTTTTTTTCGGTTGCAATTTAATTTTGATGACAGGATATATTCCCAAATACCCCCAATAAGCTTTCCTAGCAAGATTCTCTACCAGGAACATTCATTCTCACAATCTATCCTTACATCACTGGAATATGTTGATTCCTTTAAAGCTCAGTAACCTGTGATCTTTTATGGATCTTCTGTACTTTCTGCCAGTTTAATCAGTTTAATGCAGGCACTAGCAGTACTGAGCAAGCTCCCACAAAGAGGAAGCCAGCAGCGGAGACCCTCAGCTCCACCTCCAACTCTGAGGACAAACCCACTGATCCCTTAGAGGACCCAGAGGCAAGGCTTTCACTGATACCCTCCACTAGTTCAGAAACTTTCACCTCAGTTTGACCCCTATCTAGATTAGACAAGAGCACAATCTGGTGAGCAGATCATTGACACATTTCTGCAGCTGGTTGAAGAAGAAATACACAGGTATTTAGCACTGAGGACTGCTAGAAACTGCTTAGGCTCAGGCTGAAAACATTCCTATAGTATTGATCATTAAAGATTTTCTTAAAATGCACAAGCAGCACTGGTACAGCAGGCAGCTTTGTCAGAGGGAGTCACTAAACTGAATGAAAGGATGGATGATTTCACCAATGTCATCTACAGCCACAGGTGCTCAGAATCAGTAACAAGGGATCTCAATATCACTCCAAGCGTCCCTTCCTCACAAAGAGACAGGATGATGCCTGCATCAGAAGGAGGAGCCACGTACAGAAACTCCAGAAGCTTTTTAGGACACCCCAGAGGTGCTTGCCCACTCCACCGCCCCACTGTCAGTGATGCTAAGGCCCGCAGAAGTACAAGCAGGCGAGGGTGAGCCTGCACCTGGGCAGGTCACTCTCGGTAGCCCTGAGTTCTTAAGGATCACTGCCCAAGTCTTGCAGGCAAATATGAGCAACTACAGAACAGTGTCCCTCCACTGCATCTGCGGAAGTCAGGACTGCACTCAAGCATTGGGAAGGTGACTAATGCACATAAACACCTAGGTCTCTGTAGTCCTTTAGAATAGTACCTTTTATTTTATATTGCATCTCCAGGTTCTGTGCACAAAGCGTATCATCTCACATTCATTCTCATTGAACTTAATCAGCCAACAATCCGTCCACTCCACAAATTTTATTTTGTTTTATTTATTATTGTCACATGTACCAAGATACAATGAAAAGTATTGTTTTGCATGCTAACCAGACAAATCATATCTTGCATAAGTACAGGATAATAGAACAGAATGCAGAATGTAGTGTTACAACTACAGAGAAGGTACAGAAAAAGATCAAGTCTAATCTACGAGAGTTTCATTTACAAGTCTGATAAAAGCGCAGAAGAAGCTGTTCTTAAATCCGTTGATACATGTTTTCAAACTTTTGTACCTTCTGTCTGATGGAAGAGGGTAGAAGAAAGTATAACTGGGGTAGGAGGGGTCTCTGACGATGTTGGCTGTTTTCCCAAGACAGCAGGAGGTGTAGACGGAGTCAATGGAGGGAGGGCTGTTTTTTGTTATGGACTGGGCTGTGTTTACAACTCTCTGTAATTTCTTGCAGTCTTGGGCAGAACAGTTGCCATCGCAAGCTGTGATGCAGCCAGATAGGCTGCATTCTGTGGGGCATCTATAAAAATTGGTAAGAGTCATTGTGGCCATGTCAAATTTCCTTAGCCTTCCAAGGTAGTAGAGCTGTGGGTGTGCTTTCTTGACTGTAGCATCAATGTAGATGGACCAGGATAGATCGGTCATGATATTTACTCCTAAGAACTTGACACACTCGACCATCTCCACCTCAGTATCATTGATACAGATAGGGGCATGTCCTCCACTCTGCTTCTTGAAGTTGATGACCAGCTCCTTCATTTTGCTGATATTGAGGGAGAGATTTTTTATCTGTACACCACACCACTAAGCTGTCTATCTCCTTCCTGTACTCTGGCTCGTCGTTGTTTGAGATCCAACTCGTTATGAAGGTGTCCCCAGCAAATTTGTAAATGGAGTTAGAGCAGAATTTGGTCACACAGCTGTGAGTATGTAAGGAGTATAGTAAGGGGATGGGCACCGGTGTTGAAGATTATCATGGAGGAGGTGTTGTCGCCTATCCTTAATGATTGTAGTCTGTGGGACAGGAGGTTAAGGATCCATTGCAGATAGGACAGCAGAAGTCCTAGGTCTTGGAGTTTGAAGATGAGTTTTGATGCAATTATGGTGTTGAAGGTGGAGCTAAATTCAATAACTATGAGTCTGATATAGGTGTACTTGTTATCCAGATAGTCTAGGGCTGAGTGTAGAGCCAGGGAGATGGCATGGACCATGGACCCATTGTGACAGTAGGCAAATTGTAGCAGATCAAGGCAGTCTGGGAGGCGAGAGTTGATGTATGCCATTACTAATTTCTCAAAGCACTTCATAACGATGGATAACAAGCATGGGGCTGGATGAACACAGCAGGTCAAGCAGC
>JAHRHZ010000289.1:1117857-1128454 GCA_024137785.1 Ginglymostoma cirratum | reverse complement strand
TGATGCTGCTTGACCTGCTGTGTTCATCCAGCCCCATGCTTGTTATCTCGGATTCTCCAGCATCTGCAGTACCTTTTATCTCTCATAACGATGGATGTCAGAGCCACCAGATGGTAGTCATTAAGGGATGTTGCCTTTTTTCCTTTGGCGCTGGGATGATAGTGGTCTTCTTGAAGCAGATGGGAATTTCACATCGTAGTAAGACTACTCCCACCAGCTGGTTAGTGCAGGGCTCTTCCACTGGTGGCACCATTGCTGGTGTATCTGCCAGCGGGAGGTGGCTCAAGGTATCTGCTTTTGCTACATGGCCTCCCTGATGGTCTTCCAACTTGTAACTGTATGCACTTAGAATGAGAACTCACCACAGAATTCAACCTGAAAGTACGGGTGGTATGGCCTTGTCCTCTTTGAGTAGCCCCAGCAGGGGTTTGTGGTCTGTCACTATTACAAATTTACTTCCGTAAAGGTATTGGTGGAACTTTCTCACACCAAAGATGACCACCAAACCTTCCTTCTCTATCTAAGTGTGTTTGCACTCTGCATGAGCCAAAGACCTGGAAACACATGCTATTGGGTGTTTCTCTCTGTTGGGCCCCTGGTGACCCAACACTACCCTGATACCATAAGGGGAAACATCGCAAATCAGTACCAGATATCTCTTGGGATCATAGCGTGCCCACACCTTAGATGATGATTGCTGCCTCTTCACTTCCCTATAGGCTGCATATTTGCTAGGAAACCACTTCCAAGGTTAACCATTTTTCAATAGCAGATTTAAGGGTGCCAATATGGAGGCTAGGTTATGTATGAACTTTCCATGATAATTCACCAATCCAAGGAAAGACCTGAGCTCTGGTACAAATGTGAGAACCTGGTCTTGTCGACTCTGTCACTCAAGTAGGTCATTTGGGGTGCCTTGAACACACATTTTTTCCTTCTAAGGCATACGCCTGCCTTGGAGAAATGTCTAAGGACTATGTCCAGATTCTCTAAGCATTCTTTATTGGTCTTCCTTGTTACGTGCACGTCATCCAGATAAATAGCGACTCAGAGTGGACTTTGTAAAATGTTCTCCATCACAGCCTCGTCACTGCTAAAATAACTCTACAGAGGCTGGTATCGTATCACCAAGTCACCCTTTATTTACACAAGCATAGTTCTTGACATTGGCTCGGCATCCTCAGAGCCAGCTCTCAGTGTGAGCAGAACCTCTGACACTCCTGTTTATATCTATCAGCCAGGGCTCCCTGATTGGACCCAATCAGGAAGCTCACATTCAATGATACCCACTTGGCTGTCCTCATTACCATCACTACAACCACATTTTATCTGTTCTCCATATTTTTTACATTCTTTTCCTCACTTCCCCCATAACCTTGTCTTGTCCATGTCTTGTTTACTTTTCATTTATTAAAGATGGTTAATTCTTGTTTACTTTTCATTTATTAAAGATGGTTAATTCTCTCTCTCTCCCTTTCATACCTTCATTTACACCTCTTTTTATTTCCTTCCTCCACCACTAACAATGCTCTTTTCTTCTGCACCAGGTCTTCTTTTCTGTTAAAAGTACAAAGAAAACTAATTTTCCAATACCTTTCAGAAGCGCTGAAGAGTCATACTGGACTTGAAACATTAACTCTGTTTCTATTTCTGCAGATGCTCTCAGACCTGTTGAGTTTCTCCAGAATTCTCTGTATTTGTTTCAGATCTCCAGCATCTACAGTATTTTGCTTTCAACAATGCTTTCAAACATTGTTCTCTGTTTCCTATCACTCTGCTAATTTTGTGTCTGTGTTGCTACTGCCCCTTTCATTCCAGAAAACTTTCACTTTCCTCACAAATTTATCATGTGGTACTGTATCAAACACCCTCTGAAAATCTAAATATACCACATTAACAGCCTTGCCCTCATCAACCCTCTATTATTTCTTCCAAAAACCTCAGCAAGTTAGCTGGACACAATAAAGGCTTCCAGCCTTTTTCTCATGAGCCTTCTTTGCATCTCTAATTTGCTTTTTCACCTCCCTCCTGCACCTCCTGTATTCAGCTTGGTTCTCAATTGTATTTACTACCTGACACTTAACGTTAGCACACTTTATCGTCTTTAATCTGACTTCTATCTTATTTGTCATCAAGGGACCTCTGGATCTATTAATCCTACCTTTTAGTTTTGAGGAAATATATCACAACAGTGTCTAAACGATCTTCTCTTTAAAGTTCCATCAAACTTCAGGTTCTGGTCCATCCAACTCAGCTCCCTTCTTGGCCTGTTGAAGTGAGCTCTTTGTCAGTTGATTATACTTACAAATTTTTCACCATCATCCTAAGGCCAATGATACAATGATCACTGTCCCTTGTCTATTGCATTACCAAGAACCAATCTCCTGCATTTCCCGGAACACATCCCTCACGCCCCGTCCCCACAACAATAACCAAAAAAGAATCCCCCTCGTCCTCACATACCACCCCACCAACCTCCGGATCCAACGCACCATCCTCCGACACTTCCGCCATCCTCCTCCCTCCGGACTATCCTTAATAATGTCTCCTTTCTTGTTTGACTAGACACACACTCCTGTAGGAAATTCTCCTAAACAGAACCTAGGAACCACTTGACCTCACTGCCCTTTAAACTGCTAGTATATTCTGGGTGCAGGTTTGATCTCCCTAATGTTCAGTTTCATTTTCGGTGGTATACGGTTGGCTGGATGGCTAGTTTGCAAAGCAGCATGATGCCAGCAGCTTGGGTTCAATCCACTGGCTGAGATTACCACAAAGGTTGCGCCTTTGCAATCTGACATGAGGCATTGTGATCCTCAGATTAAACCACCATCGGTTGTGTTTCTAATGAGAAAGCAGCCCTGTGGTCCTCAGGGACTATGGTGATGTTACCTTACCTTACATATTCTATTAACCTTTCCACCATCTGCAATACTATTTTGAACCTTAGAAATAGAATCAACACACTCACCAATTGACCAGCTTTTCCTTTTATAGCAGTGTAAGAATCAATTCCTGGAGGCTCAAAAGGTTTAAGCAGTGGAACACCTCTTTCACTTCGTCTGCTTAAATTCCGTAATCACATAATACTGGCACTCCATTATAAGTCACACTCCAGTGCTAAGTTGCGCAAAGTTGGCTAGTTATATATGCTTCTAAAATTAAAGGCCTAACTCATTTACTGAACATCTGGTTTCAGCTGCTACTTAATCATTTTGCTCTTTTACAAGACTTTTGAAAAGGAAACATGGTTAAAGCTGGCACCAGTAGAATTCAAACCATCGATTTCAGCTTAGTGCTAACTACAAACTCCAAATTAAATCAGATTTGGAAAGAATTGTAAAAATAAACAAAAAATACTTTCTCACACCACAACTGCAAGGACTCCATCCTAAAATGGGTCAGGTGGCTAACTTAATGGTAGTAATCTTACTTTACTATTTGAACACTTCTTGGAAGGTGACCATTATAAAATTCTTTTGCACCAAGCTATTCAAATATCTCTCATCTACTGCGTGTCATATTCTGGAACTGACTTGTAATTGTCATGAAAGCTGCCTTAAAAGGTTTTGGGTTTTTTGCTTACAGTACTGATTCTTCTGTCTCTCTTTCAAATTCTTGCTTTCTTGTTCTAGCCTCTCCATCTTCCTTTTCTCTATTACTGCCTGTCACACCCTGTCAACTTTTTGACTTTTTCCTGTAGCCTTTGTGTCATCAACAAGGTCTGCATGCTGCCTGTCATTTTGCCTTCCTAAGTAATAATATGTAATGCCTCACAAAGAAAGGTACATGAAACTAGTAAAATATGAGAGAAAAAAGTAAATGGAATATGACAGAAAATCATGAATTTATTGTAAAAATGTGTTGAATTCCTTCTTTGAATGTTATGGTTGGTAAATCATGTCTGAATGAAATTCCTCCACCTATCTCTTGGGCAAGGTCATGTATTATTTTCCACAGAGTTCTGACATTACAGGAAATTAACCTAGCCATTGATATCTTCCCAAGTCCTTACCCATTTTCCTGCCTGGGGTTAATTGAGTATGTATAATAGCTCACAGTTAGTGAAAATGAAAAGAACACTCCTAACAAATTGGAAGATCCAGTAAGGGCCTGTAAGGAGAGAGGTGTGCCCCAAGGATCAGAAATTAAGAATTGCAGGAGACCTCATTGGACACCAAGGTCATGAACAATTAGCTAACCTCTTTCACAGTAAAGAGAAACATTGTTTTCCAACATAGTGATCACTTAAAGCAGTTAATATTCTCCTCAGGGTCCATTGCCATCTTCCTCTAAGAAGTAGCAGTGACATGAATGGAGAGAAGGATCACCCATAAAGAGCTGGCAGGTAGGGAAGAAGAGAGTATTTGTGTTCCCATTGAGGATCATGGGAGAGAAATCCTGGTCAGGAAGACCAGGGAAAGTTACAGCTCATTGCCCCATGACTGCTGTAATCAGGTCAATTTCAAGTGGGATCATGGAGTAAAATCCCTCCCAAGACCTTCCTGATCTACATAATTTGACAAAGTGTGACTCCACACTGTTTAATTCTTCATGGAGCTTTTAAAATGTCTGATATACTATTAGGCCTTGGGTATATTCTGATCGACCTACTTGAAAATGTGCGAGGGAACCTCAGTGTGTGATAAATAATATCACCATGGTTCCCCATTTTACTTAGAACTCCAATAATGGACAAAGTGAGCTGGTCAAAGCTCATAAATGTCACAAACAATGTCTAATGCTCCTTTGCCCTTCTAATACATGTGATGAAATATGTAGAGTTAAAATGTAATTACCCAGAAAAAATAATGGTTTGTAAATTAGATGCTAACAATACCCAACTTTGCCAAAAAATATTATTTGATATTAATGGGCCATGAAATACTTGCAAATTACAGCATGATTTTAGAAAATTGCAAACAGACTTCATCGAGACCAGCATACAGTTTCGTAATTAGTTCGCGCAAGGAGATGTAAGGTGCAGTCAAACAAATTGCCGTGATAATATATTTTGGTTCTTGAAGTAAAGTTAGAGGGAACATTGTTGAGCAATCAAATTAAGTAAAAGTGCAATTGTGGCATGTTTTTCTTACTTTGAACTTTATAAGCCTGAATTATCATAGTTAAGTTGAGCTAAGTTACAGAATTATCAAGTGAAGTCTGTGAATGTTTGTATTTCCTAACCATTCAGTGAGCACTTATTTTAAGTGTAGCCGATGCATTCACTGAACCTTGTAAATTCACAGATTACATATATGAAAACATATTCTCTTGCTAATTATACCTGAGTAATTACAGTATGTTAAACTATGCATGAATTAAATTTTAAGCAGTATGATGAACCATAAAATGTTTCACTATAATTATCTGGAACAGAAAAAAATGTTTAATACTCAAGGGGCATTGTTCTACTACAGGTACATAACTTGAAACCAGCATCTGTGAACAGTGAGGCAGTGCTTGCAGATTCTAGTTATTTTAATGACACATAATAAACAAATTCACTCACTAATATCTGAATGACAGCTAAATTCTCAAATTTATGTACAGTTGGTCCTTTGCTTTTAGAAATTGAATTTGAAATGCTCTTTGGTGGTCCACTAGGCTGTAAGAAAACTTCATCAATTTTACTTTATACCTGTTGTAGTTATACTTCGCCTGGTGTAAAGCCAGCATGGAGTTAGACTACAATGATGACACTGAATATTTGTCCAAAAGACTTTGCACTTATTCCTTTTGTTTTGTTTAGCTGATGCAGAGCTGAAACCAAATTGTATCAATGCAAAATGTACAGCTGGCCTGTAATTTTTTTGCTGCTTGAGTTAAATGTATTTGCTCTTCAGAATGAGACTCATCTAGACATCCAGTAAGTGTACCTAACAGCAATTAAATTCTCATGGAGAAACTTTCTAGAAATGATAAGGTAAAAGAAAAACCATCCTGCAGTTTCTCTGGAGAAACTAGAATGTGGAACATCGGGCAAGTTTGCCAAATTCATTTTTTTCATGTGGTTTGAAACCACTTTCAAAGTACATCTATTCATATTTTAACAATTTTAATACATCTGAGATGCTATGTTTTTATGCAACTGGAAGACTGATGACCACAACAGTTTAGATATAAACCAAATGCAGTATTATTATGAATCCAGCTGATGTTATTCCCGGACAAATCAGATCCCAGATTGTAATCTGGCTGAATGTAGCATTTTTTTGTTTAACAAAGTGGCTGAAACACAGGCATGCATTGTTGCAGACCATATTTTAGCAGTAAAACAGAAGTTTATTTTAATAAATTAAAGAAGACAAAATAGAACAAACCAAGCTACTTGTATATAACACAATTTGAAAGATTTTGGCACATAGTAAATTACAATCCCATCTATCCCAACACCATCACTTTGTAATACTCAAAGACCAGACAGAGTTTACTTCTCTGAGATAAAAGGTACTGCAGATGCAGGAGAATCCGAGATAACAAGGCGCGGGGCTGGATGAACACAGCAGGCCAAACAGCATTTCTGATGAAGGGTCTAGGCCCGAAACGTCAAGTTTTCCTGCTCCTATGATGCTGCTTGGCCTGCTGTGTTCATCCAGCCCCACGCCTTGTTATCTCAGAGTTTACTTCTCTATTGCATTCATAGGTTTATTTTAACTGTTTCTCTCATTTCCCAGCCTTAAGAGGTTGGTAGCCTCCTTCTTGAGTAGTCATGTAACTGACCATAGACTTTCTCAACTTTGAATAAACTCTTCCAGGTTCTAGCCAAACATTGTCTGGTCTTGAAATTTCAAACTAAAATTCTTTCACTTTAATAACCTGGCTCCAAACAGTTCTAAATCATCTTTTCTTTCTTGAGGAATTTCAAAAGTCTAACTTCCACCAAGACCTCTGTGAATTGAACAACAAAAGATTCCCAAGATACAGAATGTTCCATTATACAGAGGAAAAATCCTGATCCTTTGGAACAGAATGCAACATAATGCACCTCAATGTTTAATCGTTCTGCTCATGAAATCTCTCAATATAAAGAAATGCCCACGAGCATTCCAGGGACTCCCTCACTCATAATGGTTAACTAAAAAGATTCTGGAAATAGTGACAAATTAATTATTAAATTCCCTCATACACATAGACTAAAACTCATATGTCACTATTTCAAAATCTAAATTCTAATATAAATATCACAAGATATATGTATATAACAAACACCTTTCATGACAGTATGTCTATGATTAATTGAGTGGGTAAAAATAATCATTTAAAGTTAGCTAACCAATAATGGAAACCACAGAACTACAGAAGGGTGCCATTTGGTCTGTCTTGTCCATGTTGACCCAAATTCACCCAGATGCCCTTTCTAATCCAACCTTCCTGCACACAAGCCCACAGCCCTGCAGCTAACAGCACCTAAGGTGCAGATCTGGGTACTTTGTGAAAAGGGTCTCTGCCTCCGCCACCAACTCAGGCAATGAATTTCTTTCACCCACCACCCTCTGCATAAAAAAGATTTTTCCTCATGTCCCCTCTAATCCTTCTGCCACTTAACTTGAATCGATGATCCCTGGTTTTTGAACTCTCTGCCAAGGGAAACAGGTTCCTCCTGTCTATTCCATCTCTACCCCCTCACAATTCTGTATACCTCAATCATGTCACCCCTCAGCCTTCCCTGTTCCAATTGAAACAACCCCTAACAAAGATGTGCAGGTTTGATGGATTGGCCATGGTAAATTACTCTGTAGTGTCCAGGGATGTGCACGCTAGGTAGATTAACTATGGCAAATACAGGGTTATGGAGATAGGATGGGTCTGGGTGGGGTGGTTTTCAGAGGGTAGGTGTACACTCAAATGGCTTCTATCTGCACTGCAGAGATTCTATGATTCTGACCTCACCAATCTCTCCTCATCACTGCAGTTCTCCAGCCCTGGCAATATTTTAGTAAGTCTTTTCTTCACTCTCTCCGGAGTAATTATATCCTTCCTGTAATGTGGTAACCAGAACTGTACACAATACTTCAGTTGTGGCCTCACCAGTGTATTGTACTGTTTCATCATTATATCCCTACTTATGCATTATATACGTCTGCCAATGAAGACTAGCATCCCAAATGCTTTCTTTAGAAGTTTAGCCACCAATACCGATACCTTTAGGGACCTGTGCGCTTTCACGCCAAGATCTCTCACTTCGTCTATCCCTCTCAGTACATTTCCATTTTTTGTGCATTCACTTTTAGTGTTTGACCTCTCAAGGTGCATTACCTCACACTTATCAGAACTGAACAACCTGCCACTTTCCTGCCTACCCATCAATTTCATTTTGGAGCTCAAACTATCCTCTACATTATTGACTACATGGCCAAGTTTTTTGGCATCTGCAAAATTCAAAATTATGCCCCCCTCCCCCCAACCATGTTCAATTCCAAATCATTAATCTATAAAACAACAGTAGGCATCCCAACACTGAGCCCTGTGGAACAGTACTTGAGACAGGTTTCCATTCACAAGGGCAGCCATTGACCCTTACCCTTTGTTTCCTGTTACATAGCCAACTTTGGAAACAATTCAACACATTGCTCTGTGTCCCATGGGCTTTTATTTTTTTAACAAGCCTACTATGTGGGAACTTGTCAAATGCTTTACTAAACTTCATGTGGATGAGGTCAGGCAGCATCAGAAGAGCAGGAGAGCCGACGTTTCCGGCCTAGATCCTCCATCAAGAGTCCCCCAGCTCCGCACTGTATCGACTCATTCCAGCATCTGCAGTTCTTGTTATCTCCATGTAGACAACATTCACTGCACTATCCTCATTGAATCTGCTTGCCACTTCCTCAAAGTATTCAATCAAATTTTTAAGGCATGATCTTTCCTTAACAAAGCCAGGCTGACTATTCCTGATTATTCCATGTCTTTCTAATATCTGATTTCTCAGGATGGACTTTCACAATTTTCTCACCACTGAAGTAAGCCAAACTGGCATATAATTGTTTGGCTTTTCCTTTGTACCCTTTTTAAACAACAGAACCACATTTGCATTCCTCCAGTCCTCTAGCACCTCACTTGTATCTAGTGAAGATTAGAAAATAACCCTCACAGCATCTGACCACCTCCAGCGTCATAAGGAACAATCTATCTGGCCCCGGCAACCTATCACTTTTGAGGATTTCAACTCCTCTAACATATCCACTCTCATTATGATAATTTATCAAATATTTCACACTGCTCCTCCTGCATTACTATATCCACATCATCCCTTTCTTTTGTGAAGACAGAGATGAAAAATTCATTTAAAATTCTTCCCAAATCCTCTGCATCTTCACACAAGTTCTGTTCTTCATCTCTGACAGGTCCCACTTTTTCCTTAACTATGCTGTTGCTCTTTGTATACTGGTACAACATCTTTGTGTTTTTCTTTATCTTGTTTGCTAATATTTATTTTTCCCTCTCTTTGATTTCCTTATTTTTTTCACTTGATCCCTGCATTTTCTATATTCCTCTCAGCTATCTGAAGTGTTTGTTTTTTTTATGACTATCATAAGCTTTCTTTTTCTGTTGAATGTTCCAATGTATTTTTTTAGAAAACCATGGTGATACAAATTTAGTAGTACCATTTTTATTTTTGGAGAGTACATGTTGGCTTTTGTGCCCTAAGGATTTCACCTTTTAGTGCCTCTCAGTGATTTACCACTGATTTATCCTCTAGGAATCCTGTCCAGTCTACCTCAGCCAAATCACTTCTCAGTTTTGTAAAATTTGCCTACCCCCAGTTTAAAACTTTTACTCCTGATTTATCTCTGTTCTCTTCCATAATAATACTAAATCTGACCAAACTGTGGTCACTATCCCTGATATGGTCGCTTTCTGTCAACATCATTCATTTCTCAAACTAAATCCAGAATTGTGACTCCTTCTTTTGGGTTTGTCACATATTGTTTAAAAAACATTTCCTGGACAAAGTACATGATTTTTTCACCCCCAATGCCACTTTGTTTGAAACAAAGATGATATTGGGATAATTAAAGTCTCCTACTATTATTGCCTTCTTACTCCTACAAACAGATATTTGTCTACATATGTGTTCTTTTATCTTCCTTCACTATTTGGGGGTCTGTGGTATACTCCTAGTATTGTGACTGCCCCTTATTTTAATTCCTAAACCCAACCTATAAAGCCTCAAGTCTTAATCCATTCAGTACATCATCTCTTCTCGCAACCACAATTGATTCTTTGACCAATACTGCTAATCCTCCTCGTTCCTTGTCATCGACTCTATCATGCCTGAAAACTCTACATCCAGGGATTGAGCTGTCAATTTTGCCCCTCCTTTAACCAGCTTTCCATTATAGCAATGAGATTATGATGTTGTGTGACCATCTGTGCCCTTCATTCATCTGCCCTGTTTGAAATACTCTTTGCATTGAAGTATAAACAGCGCAACTCCGCCAATTTGTTAGATGCTTTTTAATCCTCATTTCTTTTGACTTTCCAAATCACTGAATACATAACCAACTCATGAGATAACAAGCATGGGGCTGGATGAACACAGCAGGTCAAGCAGCATCATAGGAGCAGGAAAACTTGACGTTTCGGGCCTAAACCC